>JBBMOE010000047.1:3001635-3224135 GCA_037975065.1 Chaetodon trifasciatus | reverse complement strand
GGGGCTGTGATGAACTTTGCTGCTGAATACCAAGATGGATGAACGACAGCGAGAGAGAGCAATAGAGGAAGAGAAGAGGGGGTGGTGGGAAAAATTGGAAGGAATCGGCGGTTCGCCACGGCTCCGGTGGAAGAAAGATGAGGGGAGGACGAGAGGAAAGAGCGACGGAGCAGACAGAAAACAGAGAGTGGAGGGAAAAATAAAAAATAAAGCAACACAGCTCATTGTCTCCATCCTGCCCCTGCCATCAATCTCCAGAATGGCAGCTGCCTTACTCACACACACACACACACACACACATACACACACACACACACACACACACACACACACTCACACACTCTGCCTGCCTGCCTACGCGGCTGATTCCCCGAGTGATGAATCATGGCGCGGTATGGCATGGCACAGCACGGCGTTTGTTAGAGGTGGTGTTTTTGTCCTGCGCTGACAGCCTGTAGAAGCGCTTCGTATCGCCTGTGTGTGTGTGTGTGTGTGTGTGTGTGTGTGTGTGCATGGACAGTAGCGGCACGTGTGGTGAGGCTGGAGCTGAGCGCTGTGTGTGTGTGTGCGTGTGTGTGTGTACAGTACACATGTGTTTTAAGAGAACACAGTGTCTTGTAGGTAACAGAGTCTGAGCGCCTCGCAGCAACAACAGCTTTATTTAACAGAGCAGAACAGACACAGAGCTGCTCTTTAACTCATCAAACACTCCTCGTTATGGAACATATTGGATTATTGTGCATTTATTAGGTGGGTTTTATTAGTTTCTGTAATTAAACATGAGCATTTAAGGATACAACTCAGGGGTTCAGTTGCCACTGAGGGTTCAGGATTTTCTTTTTAGGGAGAATTGAGGGGTTTAAAGTGTACAGTTAAAACATTTTATAGGCTGATTCTGCTTGTTTAAATAGACTTATTCACGAGACAATTCCAGTGATTTAAAGGTGCCGTAAATGCACCAAGAGATGCAGCGACGGGACAGAAGAGACAAAGAAGGAGACGGCTGTTAGCAAGGAAACATGGACGTAAAGAAAGCGGGTTTCATGGTTAGAGAAAACAGATTTGGAAATAATTTATGATGAAGGAAACACATCAAACACGATCAGACCTGCTGGATAGTAAATTATTAGGGAAAGGTATTGATATTAGAACTGATATGAGACTTTATTCTGGGCAATTTTAACACGTTTAAGCCTGTTTTACATTAAAGACGACGCATCAAACTGTGAGATATGAATAAATAACAAAAGCACTGTGTATATTAATTATAGTTCAATGCACGTTTCTTTGGTTTAAAGGAGGAAATATCTGCTCACTGAATCTGATTCAGCACCAACGTCTGATGAATCAGTGATGGCTCAGAAACATCAGGACAGACACAGCTGCACAGCTTTGCCTCCTCCTCAGAGGAAAGCGATGATGGTTTATCACACCAGCTTGGAGTTAAAGTTATTAGACTGGTTACAAAGAAGGACGCGGCTCAATGGAGGTGCTCTCAAATCTTTAACTTCGTTGGATGTTTGTTTCGTTTGAGGTTCACACCATCCATGTTCAACCAAAACAAAAACTGCTTTATGTAACAGTCCGAGGGACCAAACGCTGGCACTGAAACATCCAGTGTATTTCCTTAAAGGCGCCTCCTCTCTGCTGCACTCGAAGTGGGCTGAAACAAACGCTGTTATTACCTCTGACCTGTCTGACAGCTATCAGAGGTGTTTACCCACAACGCCGTCTCAAGGAGACCCTGCTGTCCATCATCAGAGGTGATGATGGACAGCACGCTGTACGGCAGGTTTTCTGAGAGGACGTACTGCAGCTGAGGAGGTGGGCGAAGCCAACCGGACCTCACCTCCCCCCCAACCTCCTATCAGTGCTGGAGGTGACGGTGTGAACTATGGCCGTGCTGCACATGATGACTTCAGCGTCAGTGTCCCTAAAAGTTAATACTTCTACTTCAGTAAAGAAGAGCACTTTTCCTGTTTGCACTGCTGCCACCGTGTCCTTGTCCTGACACACACATAACACACACTCTTTTTGCACTGACTTCCACACTGATGCACATGTGCTGGATCCACACACACACGCACACGCACACACACACACACACACAGTGAAACCCCACCTGCCGCTGTTAATTGCCTCTCAGTGTGTGTCGTACCGTCCAGCTCCGGCCTTGTTCGATGCCAAAGGAGACTTCTGCAGAGGAAAACAGGTGCAGCAGTGCGGAGCTCGGCATTATGGGAGTGTTTGGCGGATGAGCGCGGGGCGGAGAGCCGCCACCTCCCCGCCCCGAGCGCTCCGTTCACGGACACACCGTCTGAGTCAGAGGTGCCAAACGTCCGGCCCGGGGGATCACAGGGCGGCATTGAGAAGAGCTGGACTGTTTAGCGGCGGCAGACAGAGAGGAGGGAGAGAAAACAAAGAGCGAGAGGAGGCGCAGAGGAGGTGATGTTCAGAGGGAGAGCAGCACTTTGAAATGCATTAACAGCTGGGGGAAGGAAGAGGGGCAGATAGAGAGGAAAGTGGTTGCATCTCCCTCGAACAAGATCCAACATTAACATCAAACAGCGCAGGGACTCGCTCCCCGGGTTCCCTCTTTGATCCTGGTTCTGTTATCACCGCTAAAGCCGGCCTTGACCCAGCTGCTATCAGTCCTCTGTTCTCATGTATTTATGCTCCGGGATGCACACGAAAGCATGCGCCTGCACATGCTACAGACAGGCTTTTATTTCCTTTTGCGTCACCAAAGAAAGGATCGAGAGAGAATGAATTAACATCTGTAAGAAGAGATTTACGCATTATAATCGACTGCAATCCACAGTAATCTGACTGGCAGACACAAACAGATCCCCTGCTGGGAGGCAATCATCTGCTGCGTCTAACCTCAACGGATCCCCAAAATATGATTAGCAGCAGGTCCGGGATCTGATTGGGTTGCTCTTGCAGAGACTTTGGTGTATTGTACTCATGCGTTTGCAGTATTGCGGCTTCTCTTTTGAGGTTAAATACAGTTTCATGATATTTCATGAGCTCACTCTTCAGTCATGAGGCTGAAGTTGGAGATAAGTGATTTTTTGTTGTAGCAGATATTTTATAGTGGGCGTTGGAGTCATTCATGCAATGGAGACATTTTTCCAAGAAGCTGATATTTTGCTTGATTTAATTAGCCGAGGACTCACAGATCTGTGGTTTTAGCTTCGCTTGCTGCCCGGAGAGAACGCCGTCTTTGACCCTGCTCGTGTTCTGCATGTCGAACTCCTTGTCGGCGTGTTTCATTTTGTGTTTCTGATCAGTTGTAATGGTTGTAATGAAGAACGTGGATTTTCATTGGAGCACGTGTGGATGCTCTGTTTGGCTTCAGCGGGCACTCGAGGAGATTAGAGCCCTTTAAAGACGTGGGATCTTTAACAGTCGAGCTTCATCCATCTGCTAAAGTAATGGCTCTCTGGTATTCAACCGTCTTCATTTAAATGTTTCATAATGGCTCCATTTAGGCCGGCATTACGGATGGAGATGCAGTGATATTCAGCAGAGAGTGTGTGATCTGTGGCGCCGTGCTGGAAAATGAAGAGTGATCTCAGTTCCCTCTCAGGCTGCAGCAGTGATGGATTTTAACACTTGTTTTGCAGCTGAGTGGTTATCTCCATGGCTTCATTTATGACTCATTGATTAATGATTCTTATGAATGTCATCAGTTAGAAGACGAGATATAGAATTCTGCTGCCTGTTTTATACAAGGCGACAGCGCCCAAGCTCGGTCTTCAAGACGGAGCCTGCTGGATGTGGGCTGAGTGCTAACGCCGGCATGCTAACGTGCTGATGCTAAGCAGGTATGATGCTTACCATGTTCTGCCTTCATTCAGCCTGTTAGCATGCTAACAGTTGCTAATTAGCACATGCTGTTTCTCTGTGTCACTTGGGATGTTTGTTCAAAATTTCTTGACTTTCCATCCAGACAGTTTGGACCAAAGTACACATCACACATGCTGTTCTGTAAGCTGTTAATGAAAGCTGAAAATTAAGGAGGACTTATGGTTTTTCCTCATTTTTGTGGACAAAAAGTCACTGACGACAGAGTTTAACAGGCCTATAGCTGAGGTGAGCCACGGTCTCTGCTGACGTCATAAAAAGTAATAAACATTAACCTTCAGGGGGAAGAACAGAGGAACTATTTCACACAGAAATACACTGAATGAGTAAAGTTACTGCGAGCGCCGTCCCTCACTGAACCTACACCAGACGAGATGCATCAGAGTCTGTTCAGCTTATCTTCTGTTGAGCAACTCTTGTAATTCATTAATTGATTTTAGTTCTGAAGAGAAAATAAGCTCATTTAATTCTCTTTATTCAACCTGCTGCTGAAGCTTTAACGTGACAGCTTTCAGAGAGCGTCCTCAGGCTCGACCTCGTCAGATTATTGTGACTCGGGCGGCTCGGACAGATATCACACCTGCATGTAACTCTGCCACAACATGCAGGTGATGAACAGATAGCTTTACCACTCAGGTCGTGGCTCAGCCCTGCGTACGGTGAGGGGAGTGATGCTTTAATCCCTGGAGGGAAAGGAAAGGGGAGCAGGAGAATGGGAGAGGTGGCCTCAGCGGGACAGCGTACGCCATGTGGGCTGCAGGTAATGTATGACTTCCTGTGCTAATCGCTGTAATGAAGCAGGAGCTGGTCAGGAGCGAAGCGTAAGCGTTGGCTTCCACGGTGCAGTGCGGCCCCGAGAGTCTCAGCAAATGAGCNGGGGGGGGGGGGGGGGGGGGGGGCAGGATGGAGCTGGATGAGGGATATTTTGGGTAGAGGAGCAGAGAGCGAGAAAGGGATCGGAGAGGAGAAGCTTAGTGTGTGAGTGTGTGATAAATGCCTCATTTCTGTGCTGCCAATGAGAGGAGCACAGACAAAATGGATGTCCTCGTGTCCCTGTCCTTTATTTTAACCAGTCTGAGGCCACATTTGGACATCTGTCATTGGCTGCCGCACCGTCTCTGCTGAAGCATGTGAGCGCCTCCATAGTGGATGTTTCCTGTGGAAGGAGTCTGGATGTATATTGCCGGTGTTATCTTGCAGAGATATATCCCCTGAATATCCTCCAAACTGTTGAATCAAATATCCACCGGGCAGTTTTATCAGATTTTGGTCCATTATGTCCTCCTGCCTGAATGTAGGCAGATGTTTGCTGCGTCAACAGGATTTTTATGGAAATGTGGTGAGTAGATATGAGAAGGTGACGGCTCAGTCCTTTAATATACATGTGCATAAACCCACTGTGGTGAAGCTAGCAGCTCCTCCGGTGTGATGCTGAGCGTATTTCCAGTTTTATTTGCAGGTAATTTTGAGAGCAAATGTGAAAACAGAGCACAGTTAGCGGAGCTGTGCTGATGAAGCCTTTGGTCATCACAGCACTCGTGCAGGCTGAAACTGAATGAAGGCGTTTTGAGCCAACATCCCACCTGAGCGCCTTGGACCTCATCCAAGAAGTCCTCGAGTCTAAATGAGGAAATAGGTTGTTTATTAGTGCCTTCAAAATGACCCGTATAACAGTCCCAAACACGGGGAAAATCATGGTCATGTTAGGCTTAATGCAGTTCAGGTTTTTTGTTTGGTTTTTGTGGAAGTGGAACAAAATCAACACAAGCTCCAATATTATCACCTTCAGCTGTCGACCTAAATATTCAGATGAAAACTAACATCGCTCCTCATGTGCAGAAGTCGCATTTGTGTCCATCTAAGTCCAATATTCACTCTTTTAGCTCTGTTTTTGGTCTCCACCAGCCCCTGAAAGCAATATCTGGCTCCTTAGCAGATAAATGCACCTCTACGGTGAGTTTCTAGAGGGTTTTTTTTGGCCCTCTTCTGCTGAAAACGACACAGAGAGAGCAGCGAGAGTGAACCAACGCAGTAAAGTTGTGGGCTGGAGCTCAGCATGAGGCTCTGAGCAGAGGGGAGCTGCAGATTCAGACGATAATCCGCTGAAGCTTCATCAACAAGAATTATCTTCCTCTGTCTTTTGCTCCACTTGTACTAAAAAATATTGACTGATAGCTCTTTTTAGCAGCACCTCTTCCTGCTGCTTTTCCAGCGTACACTCATTTAGCACCGACATGCACTGACATTACCTTCCCAGTGTAAACAGCAGCCTTCGGGCAGCTGGCAGGTGACCGGCTCAGTCCGTCTGTGCATGTGTCGACTGATTGATCAAACGGGCCTTTTTGTCCACACGTGCATTTTCTCTCTGTGCGATTCTTCCTCTGTGTATTTGGCAGCATGTGCACAGACGTGTGTGTGTGCGTGTGTGTGTGTGTGTGTGTGTGTGTGTGTGTGTGTGTGTGCTGGCCTGTGCATGTGGGAGTGCTTTTGGATCATCCTGTTAGAGCGGCTAGGAAAAGAGATTGGCTGAGGCTTTATCCCCCTCTCTCTTAAAACACAAGGAAAATAGCAGCGTGGAGGAAGGGAGCAGATGAAAATAGCTCAGTAGGCAATCGCTGACTCACAAGGCAATGCTGGGTGTCAGAAAGGCATCCATTCCAGTATGCATCAAATCAACTCGCTGTTGTGTAACTCCCTCAGCACCCGTAAATCAAACCGCTCTCAGTGTGCCGAGCTACCGTCTAGTATGACTTTTGTGCACATGTCCTCTCGGCGGCTGCACAGAAAAAGGGAGGTGACAGCACAGGTGCCATTTATCACTTCTGACAGCATTGCTGGGAGTCGTTGGGGCCGAGGAGGCGGACCGGGGCCGGTTGGCCGTGACGTAGCGTGGTCAGCTAACTACCCGGCTCATTCATCACGCCACTCACGGAGCGTAGGCTGTCAGAGCTCATGTTTTTTTAAGTACTGTGAAATGGAACAAGAGCGTGAAGCAGACACGTATGTAAATCAGCCTGATTAAAACAGCCGCCGCACATGCACCTGTAGGGCAGCGCTCAGCAGAAATAATATGTAGTTACAGCAAAAGAGAGGCGCAAAAGAACTGAACCTCTGCAGGCTGAGAGGTGGATCGGCTCGGGAAAATTAATGTTTACATGCGCATAATGATGAGGGTTTTCAAGCATCCTGTGTATGTGTGTGCACATGTAAACATCATATCCTGGTTGCAGAAACCTGGAAAAACCCTCATCCCAGCTTTGAGAGACCCGATCATGTCTGTGTTCAGGTGCATCCTCGAGTCAAAAGGTGTGACGATAGCTGATGTGATCATGTTCTCTGTGCTGAAAGTGAAGCTCTGCTGAAGCAGAGGATGAGCTGCATTGTTGCTCTCGTCTTCCGTTACCGATGGTTAGATGGAGACGCTAAAGCCAGAAAAGTGGCAACTTCAGCAGTTTGTGCAGGCAGCCGAAAACAAGATGTTGAGGTGACTCTCGGTACAGATGTGAAACGATCAGAAGCCTGGTGAGTCTGAAGGTGCGTTCAGACTCAACGCAGACTTTCACTGTGCTGCTGAAGGACGGGCTTTGGAAGGTCGCTCGTAGTGATGAGCTATCAAATGAATCTGCAGCTCCTCTTGGCTTCAAAGCGACTTTCAGCTCGTTGTTTAGCTGCCCGGTCACAACTCTGCTGTTGGTTCATTTTTGGCCACTTTCAGTGAAAAAGCTCTTAAAGCTCAGAGTACACTTTCTGCTCAGCACAACGAGTTTTGGCGACGGTCAGCGAGGGAAAAGGCTCAGAGGAACGCTGATACATCTCAGCCCCCCGGAGACACCAAATCTGAGTGTAGCACTGAAAGCTAAGTGCCATGAAAAAACATCTGGCTGAGGGGCGCAGGGGTTTAAAAATATTTGGGAAGTGCAGCTCCAGACTGTTGTGCAGTCTGTGTTTATCAGCAACAATGTGCAGACGTTAGCTATAGCAGCATACGCACAGTGTGTGTGTGTGTGTGCAGAGTGCAGCTGTGCAGCGTGTGTGTGCAGAGCTCGGCCTCTTGACTGATCTTAAAACTTCCCAAGGACTCCGGCTCTTTCTGTTACTTCCCTCTGGAGAACATTCATGAAGCGTACATTCACGACTCGCAGTCACAAAGCCTTGAGTTGAGGTGAAACATCGTCTCTTCATTTTGTGCCACGCAGGGTGAATTTGCATTTATCCACAGCATCCAGCTTCACCTTCAGTCTGAACAAAAGTTCAGAGTCATGAAAGCAGCAGATGAATAATCAGGTTTGGAGCAAGCGTGATTAAAAGCAGAGTGCCCACAAACACGCTCAGTGCGATCACTGATAATTGCACCTGCGTGTGAAGCGATAAGGCGGTGAGTTGTCTCCAGACTTCCAGTGTCCCTCCGTCTCCCTCCTGTCTCTCTGCACCCTCTTTGCTTTTGAATATTTTACACTGTGTGCACCAGCAGTCCAACGGCTCTCAGTCGAAGTCTGCTTTGTTCTTTTTTGTTTGCTGCGAGTCGCTGCCTGCGTGATGCTGCAGGAGCTCTGACAGCCGACCCGCCAGAATCAGGAAATGTGGGGCTTTTTGGGAACATCTAATTGAATGGCCATTTAATAATTAATAAGCAAACAACTGTCTGCGTCTGTCCTCAGGTTGAGGCTCTGAGTGATGCAGTCTCTGTTCGGCGGAGGGGAGCTGGGGCTTCTGGGAGGAGGCGGCGACACAGGGGGCCTGAAGGAGGATGGCTGCGGCAGCGTGGCGTGGCACTCCTCCACCCTGCCTCCCGACGACGTCTACTCAGCCTCCCACTTCGCCCTCATCACCGCCTATCAGGACATCAAGACGAGGCTGGCCTGCCTGGAGCGAGAGAACACCAGCATCAAGAGGAAGCTGAAGATCTATGAGATCAAGGTGAAGTGTTGTCTCTCCAAAGCCAGATCACAAAGTCAAATATTACTCCTGCAAACTAATTCTTAGTGTTTTTGTCCTTGTTGGCATCAGACAGAAGGTCTCCAGCACCGACCAGGACAAGGCTGGTTTGTTTGTTGATTTATTGGAAGCGTTTCAAAAGGGGAGTGAGCCATCCACCTTTAGCTTCTCCATCTCTACTGAGGCAGTGAGATTGTTCACAAAGATAAGAGGACAGAAAGCTGTGGTGGGCTTTGATCCTGAAACAGCCGGAGAATAAACATGACCCCAAAAGTGGGAAATCATTCTGGCTGCTGAAGTTTAATTCATGTTTATGTAAAAATTATATCGAGTCCCATTTGTAACAGCAAGGAAACCTGGAGGTAAGGTGTTGAATTTAAATGTGTTATTTGACCAGCAGTCCAAAGCCTGCAGATATTCATGTTATCTTTATAGATTAGAAACAAAAGCAGCAAAATCTGAGAAGTTGGAACGAGCGTGTTTGGTTCTACATACTTGATTAATTGGCTGTGAAAAAAGTTGCAGACTAATCAATGAATTGAAAAGCCGTTGCAGCTCTGGTCAGTGTGCTTCAGATAAAGAGGCTGCTGGATTATAATGCTGCTAAGGCAGGTAAGCAGGGACTGGGCAGGTGTGAAGGTGAGAAAGGAAGCGGGGTTTAACCAAGTGCAACACGCCGATATCCTGACTGGAACAATCATCGCACCTCAACCCTCTGCACCGACAGCCGGTCAGAACATGTCACATGAACTCATAGCTTGCTGGTGGAAGCATCCTGCGCACATGTACACCTGCGCTGACAGGTGTGTTACATGTCACATGTTGACACCAGGTTCAAACGCTGTCATGTTCCTGATTTATGCAAAGCCGAGCTGGGCCTTGATCGATAGTGAGGAGTCAGTTCAGTGGCTCGCACAGCTGAACTGAGAGTGATCAATCTTCTTAACGTAATTAGATAATATGAAGACGAGTCCCCACGTGTGACCACACTGAACATTTTATCACCACACAGCTTTAACTTCCCCTCACTGAGTTTATCTTAGCCTTAAACCCCCCGACAATGACAGCGCTGGTCCGCTTAATTGTGTCAAAATACGTGAGTCTATTGGTGAAATCGACCAGGAGTCAGCGGGGAAACAGCAGCTGTACATGAAGAACGGTGACGTCAAAGGGCTGCACAGAGTTCAGAGGGGCTCCTCCAGGGGGGTCACGAGGGTTCAGACAGAGGAAAGAGATTCATCATTAAGAAAATGTGCTGAAGTCAAAATGTTACTCTGGATCTAAAAGTATCAGCTCAAAGTTTAATGCATAAAGTCAGCCACACGGCGAGTATCTCTGCACAGCCAGGCCTGTTTGCTTGGTGCTGGAAATCAGACGACTTTTCGGTTGGATGAGACAGCAGGTGAAGCAGAAATCCACCTCCGAGCAGAAGCCGGGCCGGCGGACAGATATGCAGGGGGAAGGTAGGGTGGAGGAGCGTAAAGGAATAGCGTGGGAGGACAGAAAGTGGAAAAATAAGCAGAAAGAGGGAGTTAAATAGGCGGAAGGAGAGCAAGACACAGAAAAAGGAAGAGAAATGAGGCAGTAAAAGGAGATAATGGTGGAAAAGCAATGGGGAGATGAATTGCTGAAATTAAGAACAAAGAGGGATTAAAGAAAAAAAATCCACTCCTGGAAATTCCTCTTATCATCATTAGTCAGTGCTGTTCCAGGAATTATACCGTGCGTACGAAGCTGTAACGTACCCGCTTTCCCTCCGCAGCGTCGGCTAGTTTCACTTCAGGTGCACGAGGACTTTCAGCTGCTGCTGGTAATGCTGCACAGAGACGTATCAATAGCTCGACGAGAGGAAGAAGAGCTTCAGATGACAGAAACTTATCAAAGAGGCCGCTGTGTTTGAAATGCTGAGGAAGACGATTCCAACAAGGTGCGAGCTGTTGCAGCATTACGGTGTGCGAGGGAGGGAAACTGACGCTTCTGTGATGCTCTGTGCAAACTGTGGCTGCAGGAAGCTTTGATTCAGGGTCAGAGATCAGCATCACAGTGGAGTGTTTTAATGCATTTTCATACACTTATTGGGTTTAATGCACAGTGTGTCATTTCTGATGCTCGGGGACGGAGCTTGGTGCTGTTGTGAAGGGGCGTGGGATCATGGGAGAGGTTGTCGCCATTGTTACGCAACCAACATTGCAGATGAAAATGAATAATGACAGAAGAGAAATGCAAACAGGGATCATTAAAGCAACAAGAGGAAGGAGAGGGGATGTGACAGGTGACCGTGAGACGCAGAAAATTAGCGATTTCTGTTGGTAAAAACTAAATATGTGACGCAGTTCTAGTTCATTTGAGACATTTTAATGCAGAAATGTCTCTAAAAAGGATTCTTCCAGTGAAGGGTGAGACAGCTGAACGTTTGACGGGGACGCAGTTTGACTTTCCTCTCTTGACGCATGTGTCAATGCAGAAATCCTGCATCTTTTAGCGAGCAGCTGTTCCCGGAGGCTGCAGGCTGCCGCGCTGCGAGCAGCGGTTTGTTCTGGGCCCGTTCCCTCAGAGACAGGTGTTGGTTTTGGGAGAGCAGGTGCAGATGCTGGCTGTTCAGAGGGAGCTGTCACACCTGTGCCTCTGTAAATACAGCATGTGTCTTTTTTTTTAAACTTCGGATGATCAATCGAAACAATACGGACGTCCCAATATTGACTCCTGATAGGTCCAGATCTCCATGTGGAGAGAACATTCACCCGCCTGAAAAAATCTGGATTTTCTATAATTTGTAGCTTTTTCTTGAGGAGAAAGTGTTGCTGCAGGCTTTCTCCAAACACACGACGCCTGAGTGAGCTGCTGTAGCGATGCAGATGGGAGTGCTCCCTGCCGCTTTGAACACGGGTTGAAGTGAGGTTGTTCTCCAGAGTTCTCCGTCCTCGGCGGCGTGAGGATTCTCGGGGCCCCTCGGGGGGTTTTGCCCACGTTGTGAACATTTACTGTTAAACTGTGCAGAGAGAGGCGTTGTGCTAAATGGAAAAGGGTTGTTTGCTCCTCAAATAGACGGCGCATCGGCGGCAGTGACTTCACACAGAAAATGGCAGGCACTCTAAATGTAAATGTGTTCATTTAGGTTAAAGCAGTTATATAACGTGTTTCAGAAACGGCAGTTTAGCACGAAAACCACATTAAAAAAAAAAAAAAACTATAGAACAAATCACTTTAAGAGTAAAACAGCAGCACAGCCCATAAACATGTACAGAATTACACTTACATAATCATATCTGCATAATCATAACTGCACATAATGTGATTATTCCTGCATATTTTAAATGTTTTCATGTAGTGCTGCTGAGTCAGAGCTGCACTTCTGTCCCTCTGTAGTATTATGTACAACAGTGAATATGATTTACCTTCTGACTTCTGAGTGTTAATGAGGCGATTTGATCAGGGTTTTTTCTCAGAGGAAATTCATTCATTCCATTGTCATAAATATGAGTTTAAAACCTGCTCGCTTCAACCGAAACATCTGATTTTGTGGTGACTTTGAAAACTTATAGATCATCTCCCAGAGATGGACAGAGGAGCTGATGGATGGACGAACAGCAGCGGAGTGACAGACCCTCCCCAGACTGAGGGAAGAAATTAGAAAATACGATTAAAGCAGCCGTCACATTTATTTTTTAGCAGAACTGAAAAATAAAATCTAGTTCACGAGCGGAAAAAAACATGACTTTAGTTAAAACAGCCTGATCCTCTGAGTGATATCTGGGCCAAACAGAATTTGCAGTTGATGCAAGATGAATCTTTAATGATCCCAGTGTGAAATCATCAAAAATTGCAGAACGCAGCGGGAGAAAGAACACAAACAAACAAAAATTATAAATAAGCAAAAGTGTTCAGTCACTGTATTATTTCACCGCCTCGCTCTCTCACTCTTAACCACATCCTGATTATTGCGTGTCTAATTTTGTCTGCAGTTTCCAATGATCAGCGAGTTCGGGGAGAACACCAACTCGTACTGCTCCTTTGAGAGCAAGGAGACGGCGCTGCTGCACTCAGAAAATGGCAACCTGCAGCAGAGAGTCAACGTCCTGACCCACGAGGTAAGAAGAGACGAGGGGGAGGACGAGCGAACTGAGAGGAAGATCCTCTTCACTGTGCTCACTTAAACACACTGGATAGAGTAACAACCTTATCACACCAAAGGTTTTTCTTGAATTCTGCACAAATCCCTCCCTGCATGCGAATTAATTGAATTAAAAGTGAATTGAGGCCAACCCTGGTGGACGTACGCTGAAAGACGTCCAGAACTAATTAAGCACTGGAGCTGCTGTCCAAGCAAAATTACTGAGATGGGATGTTTTTAAGAAACCATCCAAGCAGCGCTGTGACATGGGATTTTCACGCTGGTGTTCTATTTCTGAGATGCAGCATAATTGGGACCAAACGTGGCCAAGACTTCGCAGCATGTGTCCACCCCCAGAAAGAAAAACATACATAACGCATGCAGAATAAGATGTGTGCATGCTACACACAGGCAGCATCTCAAAAGACGCACGACTGAGAATCAGTTTTACTACTTTTCCACTATATCCTTGAATGCATCTCCCTTCTGAACCGGGCTGGAGAGAGAGAGGAGAGCGGCATCACCCCCTCGCTTGTAACTCCACCGTTTCGAAGGAGAGGAAGAAGAAACAGAAACGAGTGACACAGGAAGAGAGCAGCACAGCCGACAGAGGCAGCGTTAAAGAGAGCCGCGGAGCACGAAAGAGGAAGGAAATGGTTTATGGGAGCAGCAGAGACGATTAGCGGCGGACGCACAAGGTCACACGGCTCTGACACCGGCCATTCAGAGTGATGAAATGTGCCACGGCTCGCTGAGCATGCTCTGTAGGGACACGCACACACACACGCACGCACACGCGCACACACACACACACGCACACACACACACTATCCTGTGGTGAGTGGTGACTTGCAGTTATCAAGGAGACAGAGGTGACATATTTCCCGTCTGAGGCGGCATTAAAGGAATTTAAAGGTCTCAAAGCAAAAAATGGCCTCAAAGGTTTTCTGTTAAAAGGCAGAGAAAAGTGAACCTGAACCGCTTCTCCTCACACACCGAGTCATGTGACACCAAGGCCACGAGCCGAGCACGTCACCTGGGGATATATAGACCGCTGACGCATCAGCTGACATGAGGGCGTGAACGCGAGTCCTGCTTCAGGAGCCGATCTGGAGGCCATGTTTGTCTTCAGAGCTTCATCAGTTCAGATTTGTGTTTATATTCTGCATATTCATAAATTACACAATCAACGAGGGGTTAATAGAGGCCCAGCGCACCTTTCAGGTTAATCATGACGACACCTGAGGCCAAGAAGACTGAAGGCACTAAAGAAGAAGTCTGGTTTCCAACAATGAGCCTCCAACAACCCAGTGTGCAAACAAAGACCAACAATCCATCATTTGATGTTTGACTGGTGCTCTCTTCTTCTGCAGTGGTTTCATGGCAGCTGACTGGAGAATTAGCGCCACCTACTGTTCAGCCTGATGCACCCAGCTCCTAATAATCAGCAGTAGCGGATGGAAACTGGCGTCGATTCGCACGACTTTTTAAGGATTTCTGGTTAAAGTTTGCACGAGATTTGGAAGCAACAGTAGAGATGGCAGCTAAAATAAGATCTTAATAGTAGGAAACACAGAATTATCCTTCAGTCAGTCCCATTTTAGCTTGAACAATCATATCAGGTGTTTTTTTAACCGCTGCTGGTTGAAGACAAATTCAGCTGAAAATACTCTCCAGCTTTGAACCTCAGAAGACAAACCTTCACATCATTCAGACTGTGACGGTGATGATGAGAACAATTTAGTTTTCTTTTTAATTTACAGAACTGGAGCTCTGGAGTAATCCTCCTCTCCTCCGTCACGATACCGCCGACAAGCCGTCCTCACCTCGGTGCCAGTTTTCGACGAGCATATGTTACCATAGACACGCTGAATAGGCCTCGGCGCTCCGGCACGCTGCAGCGCTGCACCTCTTTGTCCTCGCCGGCTCTGTTTATCTCGCTCCCTTAATGCTGCTCCCACTCGCTTTCTCCGCGTTGTCTAAAGTGAACAAATTCTTCAGCAGCAATAACAAAAAAAAAAAGCTTCTGTGTCCTCGTCCCGCTTTAAACGTCTCCTCATTTCACTCAATCTGTGCGTCGCCGCCCTCAGATCTGTCAGAAAGCATGTGGTTACCGCATCCCGCGACATTCGACCCCCTTATTATGCCACAGTGTGAGGAGAATAGACCAGCGAGACGTCAAGAGATCCGTCTTTCTAAATAGTGTTGAAGATTGAAAACATGATTTATCGCTGTGGAGGCTTTGCTTTGTGCGTGCTGAGGTGTCAGGATTTCGATGTCCTAAATTTTGCTCGGTTACATAACAGTTTCTTAAGAGACGCATTTGATGACTCTGGCAATGGAAGTTTTTGGTGTTTTATTCCCTCTCCTGCTTTGTGAGGAAGTTTGAAAACTGACAAAGAAGGGGAAAAAGTAAATGTATGTCAAGCTTTTTTTTTTTTCTCAGCTTCTCCTTCTCTGTGTGTCGCTTCAGCTCCAGAAGAGAAAGGAGAGAGAGGAGCAGCTGGAGGACGTGATCCAGGCCTACGAGAAGATTCACATGGAGAAGAGCAACCTCCAGAGGGACCTCGACAAGATGGTCAGAGGCGTGACTCAGTTCGCTGCGCCGTGCATTGGTTACTTTACAGCGGCTTCGGCCATATGGCTCATTAATGAGTGCTTACGGTTCACGCTCTGCTGATGGAGGGAACATGTCAAAGTTGGCATGGCTGACATCACAAAGAGGCGATGAACATTAGATCACATCTAAGTCCACAAATACACTATATGGCAAAAGTATGTGGACACCCCCGTGCTTATGTGTCCATGGACTTCTGGTCTGGAGCTGTTTGTAGGATTTGGTCAGCTCCATAAAGGAGTCGTTTTCACAGTTTGGTGTTCTTGACTGGCCTGCATGCACCACTTCCCAACACCTTTGGCTTGAACTGGATCACCGACTGTGAGCCAGACCTGATCACCCAAAACCAGTGCTGGACCTCACTGATGCTTTTGTAGCTGAATGAGAGCAAATCTCCTGCAGCCAGCCTCCAAAAGCTGGTGGAAAGGCTGAAAGCAGGACACCTGTAGCAGCACAGTCATGAGCTGAGTTTGGAAATAATCACCAATGGGTGTCCACATACTTCTGGCCATGTACTGCATCTGTTGTTTAGCATGTTTTTTACAGGTTACACTGAAACTAGCTGTGAAGTGAGTCGTTTAAATGTAATAACGTGGTGGAAAATGTAGAAAATATGACACGATATTCAAGCGATTTAGTGCAGCGCTTCTTTAAAGGACGTGTTCACGTTTATCCACATCTTTAACACCCACATGCCCTCATGTACATCGAAAGCGCTGTCGGCCGCTGTAATTGATCCTCCTGACTCTACTAGCTGTTCAAACATCCTTTCATAAAGCAAAGTGAACGGAGGCGATGGGGGACAAAATCCACAGTCCTCTTTCCAAAGCTCGAAGTGAGACAAATGGAGTGGATGTCTGACAAAGTGAGAGTGGTTTTTAGTGTGAAGTCTCTTTCACTCAAACAGACTTCAACAGTGTTTAAAACACTGAAACATCCAGACTTTCAGGCCTTTCAGTGTGGCTCACGCTGCAGAAAAGCTGGATCCTACATGTCCCAAAATGCAACTCCATAGAATCTTTAATTAGACATTAAGTCTTTCAAAGTCCACAGTCCAGTTTTCACAAAGCTCTCTGTTAAAAAGATTATTTTCTCAGACTTTACAAAGTTCCCTCTAGAGCCACAAAGACTTTCCATAACTGAGAGCCTGATTGGAGACGCAGGACAAAACAGGCTCAGTTTACTCGTTGTGAGTGCTCTGGATCAACCCCTGGTGATGTCATCAGGGTGATCTCGGATTGGCTGTGGCGACTTAACATCTGAAGCAAAAACCTGCACTTCAAGCTGGAGACGTGGCGTAAAATGCAGGTGTTTTCCAGGCCAGGGGGTGCCAATGAAGAATGGAATCAAGTTGCACTATGGGAAATATAGCCTCACTCATACCTTCAAAGGTTGGTCTGTCCACCTCGTCTCAGTTTTGGACGAGTTCCATGCAACCTGCATCTGAATATGTGACCAAAAACCATAGAAAACTCAGAATTTCTGTATATCTTGCAGCCACGTTTCTCTGGATACTCCGAAACAAAATCCATCTTCCTCCCGATGACCTCAGAGGGGTCATATTTTATACCGTTAAAGGATTTAGTCTGCAGACTGTAAATAATGGGTAATATTGGGTTTTCCTCTCCTGACGTGTCTTTAACATTTGGCACTCTGAAAGCACGACGACGAGGAAAAAAGACACTTGAGGAAATGAATGGCTTTGACTGCGCACTTTAGACGACGGCGCTCATTTCAAAGTAATTCCGTCTGCGTGAACTTTTCTCATTGCTTCTTATTCCGAGTCAACAGCCCTTCAGAGAGAAGAGTCCTTTCAGAGCCGCTCAGTGAAGTTTCTCCCCTGACGCTGTGCACTTGATGCTTTTTGGCTGTCGGGGAGCACAGTTTGAATTTAGCAAATTATTCTAATTGTTTTTTCCCGAGATGCTGAAGTTCCCGTCACTTAAAACACACCAGAATCAGCTTTTAGGTTTATCCTCTAACTCTTAATAGATGTGCAACTGTGAGAGTCGCATTCTTTGAACACATTTCTGTTACTGGTTGCAAATCAGAGGCGATCCAGACCAGGTAGAAGCTTCCAACTGAACAGATTGGCTGGCTGGTCTTCCTCAGAGCCCCTCTGTGATAATAAACCTTCTCATATGAGAGCGAAGTCCGTTGAGGAGCTCTCGCCGAGCAGCATCAGCAGTTTTAACGCGGTCGGAGTGATTAAGGGATGAGGTGCGCCAAAGATGTTGGAACTGGCATCTGCCAATGACTGACAGTGTCAGTGTCACCTGAGGCTGCGGCTCCGACTACCTACCGCGCCTCAGTGACCTTTAACCTTCCAGCAGGGCACTCGCTTGCAGACCTACAGCGGCGAGTCCCAGAGAAGCTTGTAGAAAATACAAATAAGTCCATGTATTAATCTCCTTCATCCAATCATGTGTTCACAAAGTGGTGAAATGTGTGAACGACTGAGTCTTTCCAGGATGCCCCTTTCATACCCAATCATGATCCTCTCACCTGTAACAAATCACGCTGTTTTACACAGCGTTCAAACTTTTCTGGAATAAAGGTTGTAATTAATGTTCACACTTTCCTCTAATGTTTTCAGGAGGGCTAACAAATGCCCGCACCGCCCTTGACTTTCAGATGATGAACGACAGTCAAAGGAGGAATCGCTGTCTGCTTTAACTGTTTTTACAAACGTTTCCGTGAGACGACGGGGCGGTTTAATATCCCTCATCATCTGTTCTGTAACATGTCGATCACTCGTGTCGATGAAAGCCAAACTGGCCCGTGTTCATCGCTGTTTTTCACAAGCGCACGCGTCAAACTTTCTGATGGACGGATAGATGAAATGTCAGTCCCTGGTTGCAGAGCTAAAATATCAGTGCCAGGATGTGAATGCTGATTAGTCACACTGATGCTCAGCAGGCTTGGACATGTTCACAAACTGGCTTCAGCAGGTTAAAGGAAGCAAAGCCCGGCCGTGTGGTGTATTTAACATGTAACCCCTGCAAATGTTTCGGTCCTGCACGTGTTAAGGACTGAAATAAAGCTCTGGGTGTATGTTTGCTTGCAGACCAGCCTGGTGGAGAAGCATGTGGAGCGAATCCTGGGCCTGGAGTCAGCGCTGAGGCAGAGGGACAGCTCCCTGCAGAAACTCAACATGCAGCTGCACAGCAAAGACATGCAGTACCTGCAGCTGCACGCCGGCCCGGACGCTCACAGTGAGTGAAACATTATCCGTAACTGTGATTACCCGCGTTTTCAGAGGGCACCTTGAACACAGCGCAGCGCTCCGGCCTTTACAGGTACTTTTATTCAGGTAAACCAGGAGGGAGCAGCTCTAATAAAATCAGAGAAACAGGCAAAACATTTAAAGTTTATGGTGATTGTAGTGTATCTGACTTTAGTTTAGAGTCACAAAGCTTCAGTAAACATTCGCTGATCGGTAATTTTATCATATTTTAGCACTAAAAGCAGGAAAGTTTGATGAATGTAGTGATAAACATTTACTGTGATGCTTTTGGTGCAATAACCATAGCATGAAAGTTTGATACCTGAACATTTATGTACCTGTACATCTACTACTAAATGTATATGTATATAATGTAAATGTGCAGATTTCAGGTAGTTATCTCTTTTAATCACTGCTCATCAATCAAATCCAACAATCTGGTCAGAAAGCACTTTATATTTGAGGTCTTTGGCCTGTTGGAGGGTCGGACATTTTGTTCCAGCTCCTCGGTCACAGTTGCACAAAAAGAGCCCTCAAATCTATGAAATTCAATCATTCTAGCTTCAAAATATTTGGAGTGGAGCGCCTGCTCCTGTAAATTTGAGGATTTCTCTGTATCATTCAGCCTGTTACTGCCATCTGCACCGCTGAGTGAGCTCTATTGTGATCAGTCTGCGTTACCAACTGCTAGAAAACCTGTGAGATAATTCCACTTATTGCCATGCAAATGAATTCCTGTATGAGAAAAGTACAAGAATTTCAAAGGTAAGACAGGGCAGGTGACTCCACTGCGCTCACCAGAGAAAAAGCACGCAAATGAAATCTTAAATCGCTCTTTTTGGATTATAAAGCCAAAGTCAGCAGATCGGCTCGTTTCTAGACGGCAGGTAACATATGCAGTCCACTGCTGCTGCAGAGGAGATGCTGCTGAACTTCAAGAGTCACACGCTCAACTCTGCCCTCTTCAGCGACGTGGGTGGCCGATGGAAACATGGAAGGAAAGTGTCACCGCCAACTCAACAGATGCCTCCAGTGAAGGTATACCTCGATGAAGAGGAGGCAGAATCTCGCACAGGCGTCAAACTCTCATATTTAATGAAAAAAAGCTCTTTCTGACGTTAATTTGAGCGCGAGGGGTCAGTCTGCGGGCAGTATTGTTGATTAATAGCTTTGTGTGTGCGCGTGTGTGCATGAATGAGGTCGAGAAAACATCTTGTAGTGCAGACTGTGTACAGTATGTGTGCACCTGTGACTGCACACACTGCAGAGGAGCTGGGATATGAAAGCCGATGCTGCTGCGCTGTTGGAGTGTCTTCTGGCTCAAGGACTGAGTCTGTGTGAGCGGAGCTGAGTCACTAACATGCCCACACAGATCACAGCACCCAGGTACAAACTGAAAGATGCTGCCCTTGGAAGAAGGCAGCTCTTATGCTCTTAAATACTCATCTACAACTCGTCCATTGTGCAACAATCTGTGGACAGAACGTGCTGTTAGTCAGGGGAAGTGAAATAAAAACACAGCGTTTCGTCTCCAGAGATTCACATCTACATTTCCTCTCTCGTCCCTCGCAGTGCTGGACTGTCCAGCCCTGACCCTTCAGAGCTCCCGTAGCCTGGACGCCCTGTCCGACCTGAAGCTGCAGCGGCTGGAGGCGGAGCTGGAGGGGGCGCGGCACGAGGCCCAGGGGGCGTGTCAGCGCGAAGAGGAGCTGAAGGGGGAGTGTGAGAGGCTGAAGGAGGAGATGAGGATGCTGCAGAACAGCCAGAGGGACAGGGTGAGCGTTGGTTTGTTTTGGTCCCCTCGAGGGGCCGCATGGGTGGAGTTATGTGAAGAACGGTGTCAGAGAAGCAGCTGACGCCGGCGCTTTTTGTGATGCATTCCCTGATGTCCTCATTGATTTGTATTAAGTGTAAAGAGACATGTAAAAGCCGGCTCTGTCCAAACATAACACACCCCACGTACAATCTCAACGTGGCTTCAACAGGCAAACAAAGCGAGGTACAAGGTGTTAACTAGCGAGCTGGAGACATTTATAGGTGGATTTTGTCCAATCTTTGTGCTAAGCTAAGCCAACCGACTTCTGGCAGCGTGCAGACAGACAGCAGTCAATCTTTTCATCTCACTCTTCCAGATGATTTGCAGCTCTTGAACGCCACATCACAGCATCTTATTAGTCACTAAAAGAAGAAGAAATTCTCAACCTTCCAAACACTTATTCCTCTCTCGGTTGGAGCAACATTGCTAAAAATCTGGGCTCCTTGAACGACTTCACCTGCACACATAAAGCCATGAAGCTGTGCAGCTGCACATAAACACACATACAGAACCTGAATATTAATTATCAGTGAGATTTGAACCTGTTTTCACCCACAGCGTCTTTCTCCTGATGACGTTACCTTCAACCATGCCGTCTCGATTGGCTCCTGCTGTCAGATCTTGTCCAATATTCTACCAGCACCTGCATGCTAATCTAATTTCACGCTCTACTTCGGCAGGAAATGACTTCTCCGTGCAAGCAGTGTGATGTGGAGTGGATAAAGAAGGTGGGAGACGAGCAGTAAGTGACCACCGCCGATCTCTGGGTGGAGGGAGGGAGGGAGAGAGGGAGGGAGGGATGGAGGGAAGGAAAGCGGGAGCACCGTCTGAGAGCGAGAGGAGGAATGTTTCACGAAAGGCCGCCGCTCATCTGGATCTTTATCCTCCTGCTGTGATGAGCTCAGGACGACCTCCAGGGGCCTCATTAGAAGCTAGACGAGCTCTCCATCGCCGGCCAACTGGGTTCAAATGCAGCATTAATAAAGGAGTCTTATTGTTTGTGCACAAAAGCTCCATTTACTATCTCCTCTCTGTGCATTCAACTCTGTATTAACTCAAGGACAGCTGGTAGGAGATGGGTCTGAGCAGTAGGGGGCAGTGTGAGCACAGCGTAGGCCACCTTCCTGTCCATTTCCTCATGTCTGTGTGTTTGTTAGACAACATGAGGCATTGAATAGTCTCATCTATCCCTCTTATTCACATGCACTAGAACAGCAGTCTTGAGTATTCAAGCTGCCGTGTTTCCACTCATTTCTCTGCCAACCACAGAAATGTGTCCAAACTGGCGCTGAGAGAAAAGAAAGCAGCGTATCTTTGTGCCAAACTACCCCCAGGCTGTTTCTGAGGTGTTGCAGGTAAAAAGAAAAAAAAGAAAAAACCACAGCAGGCCGGGCACCCGACTCCCACACAATGAAACCCCAGAGGTGTTTCGATGGGGAGCAAACTGAAAGTAAAGATGCGGCAACGAAGAGGCGCTCAGTCTTTACTCAGTGTGGTGGAAGCCCACTGCTTTTTCCAGATCTTGGTCACCTTTTGGGTTTACTCAACAATATCACTTACTCACACTGAAAACACACTACAGTGCCTCTACTCTGTTTCCTGGTGCTTTTTCTTGTAATTGAGCTCATTTAGTGTAAACTGCACAGATTGATATGGAAGGTTCTGCATGTGCTGTGGAGCCTATGAACACACCACGTCTGGCACAATAATCATCAGCGTTTTATGATTTTAAGAAGTCTTTTTGGGGAAATTGGTTTTATTTAAAGATTCCCTCCACTCAAAAATGTGTTTTTCTAATGTTTACATCCCTGAAAACGTCTGATCTTACAAGAGAGTCGTTTTCACATCCCCTAAAATTGTACAGCAGGAAAACTCAATTTGATGCGTCACAAATTCAAAAACCAATCAGTGTCTATTGTGCAAATAAATCTAAATATTCAGATATTACACACAATATAAAAATGTTGCTGTGTCAGCCACTGCCAGCTACAAGCTAACAAACAACATAAACAAATAAGAGATGCTAGCGACAGCACTCTGATACGTCTGCTGGTCGCTGATGAAGGTGCACATCAGACTCCTCACCTGAGTCTGACTGGGTCTGACGTGCACAGTAAGGCTGAATGTCTCCATGTTTCTTAACAAGGGAAAAGAGTAGATGTTTCCATCCCTTTTTTTAACTTATTAAATGTGAAATCATGCTAAACAAAACATCAATCAGTGAGTATTTCCACATTTCAAACATGTTTAGACTGCGATGCTTTTTAAAGCCTCCGCGTTTGAACTGACTTAAACTGATTTTATCTTCCACTGGTCACAAAATATTCTTGTTTTTCTAATGTTTCACATCTTCACCGCTCCTCTCCTGCCTCCTCCTCTCCATCTGTTTTGTCAGAGACGGCAGTTTTTGGCTAATTCTACGACCGGCCACATTCTTTTGTGACTACATTTGTGGAATTTCGTTTGCCTCACTCAGAACTGACGATGCGTGAAAGAGCTTCCCTCACAAACCACAAGTCACCTGGTAGGACGCCCCCTCCCCGCCACACAGAGCGACTGACTAATCCCTCCTCAGCTTTCAGAAAGTGAGAGCTGTTTCCAATAAATCACAAAATGATGATTTGAAGTGAAGTGGAATTCCCATTTCTTGTTGGAAATTCAAAGAAGTATTTAGAAAAGTGGCTTTGAAAACCATTAATGCAGCTCCTGGAAATCTATTTTTTTACATTTTAATTAATTATTAGCCCCCCAGAAAACACTTTTAGTTCACCGGCAGCTGAATGTTTGGTGCTCGGTGTGAGAACTGTTTGACACCTCTCTGTGCTTCATGCACACAGAGGGTGTCAGGGTGTGGTCTGCAGAGTGTGAAAAGCCCCCATCTGTTCCTCCATGAGGCTGCAGACGTGCAGGTTGTGCATTTCTTTTAAGACCAGGAATATCTTAAACTCTGTCAACAGACATCTGCACATGACGAGCACAATAGTTAACGTTTGTAGTCCGTTTGTAGTCGGAGTAATATTGACCAATCACGTTTGAGTGGTGCATGGATGAGGAAGTCTTGGCCCTCATGGAAAACCCGAAACATCGGCCGTTGCCCCCAGAGGTTAAACCTCATCAGACAATAACTGCCGGGTTCGCTGTGAATCACTTCTTCCAGAAAACACCACTTCCAGAAAACCGCCACGTCACGCAGACCTCCGTGTGCTCGAGCGTCAGTGTTCCCTGAGGAGGTTTGAACAGAACACCTAAAAGCCAACAAAGAGGCGCTGATATCGCACAGGCCGCTGCAGCGACGGCTTTCTTCTAAACGTCTGATCAGATCAAAGGTCAGATTTCAGCCCACGCTGCGCCTCCCACGCACACGTATACAGTGCATACACTCGCACATGATCGATTCAGTGGTACGAATCTTTCATCAATGCCACATCGGCATTATCACACCCCTCCCACGCACTACTGTACATTGTACAGTATGTGCATGCAGTTACACATGCGTAAGCAAAGAAAAGGAAACAAAATGAAGCAAATGTGCAGAGTATTTTTAGACATACAGCGGCAAAAACAATCAAGAGACTTGGTTTCACAGACAAACAGGCAGCGATTGAGAAGCCCCGTCAGGTTCGTGTGCAGGTGTTCACACGAGAGAGGCGTTGCAGCCTGAACACTGATTGTCAAAACACAAAAATGGGAAAGTGAGGCAGTACACGCGTGAAAAGGAAGACGTGCATGAATCTAAAGTGTCATGAAATTCAGCGTTCGGAAAGAAGTCAGTGCAGAGCTGCAGCTGAGAGTCGCCCAAGAGTCTGAGAGAAGGATTTACTGAATGTGCTGCCAGTAAGTAACCTGATGATTGTCGTTTCCCCGCCGAGGCACTAAATGTTCTATATACTTGCAGGCTTTCACCAAAAGCCACATATATGGAGCGCATGCATTTTAATCACAGATGACCCTGAACGGCTCCACCAACTCACACCACAGTGATGCTCGCTGAAAGGTGGGAGATGAAAGGGGGTTTGATCCCCGACTCTGAGTCACAGCAGATGGGTGGAAAACTAGGTAGGCCAGTCGCAACACCCAACCAACCAGTGGAAGCTATGACTTACTCAGTTTTTTTTAAACCATGGACTTCCTTGAAATGGAAGTTTTATTTTAAATTATCTGGAGGTTTTTACCCAGCATGGTTTTGTGTCTTTGTGGATGTCTGTAAAGCGTAAAGAGGTGCAGTAATTAGCACAAAGAAATCTGCAGTGTTCCTCTAATGCATCGCAGGCGAACACACACCAGTGGGAAGGCTCAACGAAGTCAGTGCGTGGGCGTGCAGGGGCTCATATTTTTAATCAGACGGCGTGTTTTGTGTGCTGTGGAGGCAGGATATATACCGTGTTTGTCTTTTTGGGTGCTGGCGTTGCAGTGGAAGTTCATATCTATTCCTGCTTGTGCAGAAGAAATCCCCAGGACACGCATATGTGTTGTTTGTCATTTTTTTATCTGCCACCATCTCTATGCAGGAATGAGCTGAGTCACATTGACAGGCAGGTTAAATTGGTTATCAGAGGTGCTTTATCAGATCTGAGTCAGGCATGAATCTGGTGCTCTTTTCATTGGTATGTTTCCGTTCATCAAGAGCAGCAGGCGCTCTGTTTGCCCATGTGAGGCGGTTTATTTTCCTTTTAACTTGTTATGAAGTCAGTTTTAGCGATGATGATTGATATGAGCAGAAAAATAAAAGCTTCTGTGCCCTAAAATCAAGGCAATTTGTGCAGCACGGCAATTCAAATGCTCTCCTATAATGCACTAAAAACAGCATGAAAAGGTCAAAGTGCAATTTAAAAGATCAGAAGTGTATTTACAGGAAATGAAAATGCTCTGCACGGACACATAAATATAGGACAGGAAGGCACGAGGGTCGGTGAAGGCGTGAAAGTCTGCAGCTTGGATCCAAAGGTGGTCGGAGTTTGGTGCGATTTGTCGTCGCTGCGTTTATGAAAGTCAGCAAACCTGGCCGGCCTTGACTCACGCTGGCAGGGTGAAGCGCTTATCGGAGCAGATTTCCATCTTACAGTTAACAATCTAATCTACCACTGACGGTGCTGGAATGAGTAGATTTCAGGTCAAGACTCGGTGAGTTTATAAAAAGTTGGTTAGACATTGAAGATAAGCAGCCTGCTATCAGAGCCAAGTGACTAATCACTCGAGTTGACTCTCCTGCTTCTACCACGATGATCTCTCTGTTAACCACTGACATCAGCCTTTATCAGGATCAGACTGATGCTCAGAGATGTTCAGTGCTGCTTGCTTCGCAGTAATCTACGCTGTGGGATTCAGATCAGACTCAAGCTAACGAGCTGGGACCACGTCAGCTCGTTGCAGAAGCGTGTAAGCCAACCGTCCTCGCTCACGCTTCTTGAAATAGAGTTGCTCTGTCAGTACGGCCCCTGAGAGAGTCATGACACATCTTGCATGAAATGGTGTGATTTTATGCACTTCAATTATGCACTGCGACTTGCACTCTAAAAATATAAGCCTATAAGCCTCTCAATCAGCCAGCCTGATTTGTGAGGCGGTGCTGCAGAGCTCATTCACTTTAAAGAGGGAGATGAAGATCGGTGTGGGCTTGTGATGCACTTCAGCTGTAATTTCCTACATCTTACAATATTAAAGGAAGCCTTTGATTAACTCCCATCAGTGCTGTGCGTTCAGATGATTCGACAGAGATCACAGTGTTTGTGGTTGTAACGCGTTAACGTTCCACCAACATTACAATATTCTGTAATGACAATGATTCTGATAATTACATAATTGTTTCCCGTCCTCCAGGGTGAATCTGGCTCTGGCCTACACAGAGTTAACAGAGGAGCTGGGACGCCTCCAAGCACTGAGCTCCAAGCAGACGGAGATCCTGAGGAAAGCCTCGCAGGAGCAGGCCAGTCCAGGTTAGCGTCCACACCCACCCGTGTGCCCATGAGCAGAACCCACGGACAATACTGTGTGTCAGAACTGTGGAAGTCCTGGGCCACAGTTCATGATTAGTGAGTAAAAGTACAGTAAGTACTGAGTAAAAGTGAGTAAAACAGTTAGTTCAATATAAAGCTCATCACATGTTTGTGTGTAAATTACTTTTTTTTAAAGTAACTAATGATAGCCGATTAAATGGAGTGCAATTGACAATAAAATTTAACATTTTGCTATATTTTCATTTCTAATATGTAGTGGAAGTATAAAGCAGCATGAAATTAAAGTACAAATACCTCAAACTTGTGTTTAAATCCTGTATTTGAGTAAATATCCTTATAGCCGTCAGCCGTCCGCCAATGAGAAACTTGCTAAAAGAGGAAAACACCAGCTGACAACCACATTTACTCATTTTTTATACGTTTAACATGCTGGTACATTGTTAAATCAAATGTAATATAAATAAAATAAATTAACTTAAATTCATGCCCTGTGTCGCTCCGACGTCATCGAAACAGAACTTCTGGTTGTGATTTGTTGCTTCATTTTTCTCACTTAAACCTAAGATGGAAATGAAAGCTGATACGTTTTGGAGTAAAACTTACAAGTGCTAAACGGTAGCAACACCTTTCTCTTCCTGCAAGAGTAGTCTCACACACACACACACACACACAAATCATGTCTCACAACTGTGCATCTGCCCCACCACAAACCAGAAGGCGCCACATGCATCGCCTTTACTGAGCTGTAGGTAGTACAAACTGGAAAACTATTGTGTAAATCTGTGAATAACATATTTTTACACGGCTAACAGTGGGACGAACGCAGAAACCCCCCAGACTGCCTCTGACGTTTCCCTAAGGTCACGTCGTGTCGCATTAATCTCGAAAATGTGACGCGAATGGCACCTCTGCTTAATTAGTTGGAGGATCGTTCAAGCGGTACGAAGGCCTCTCGACTGTCTTCAACAGCAAAACAAATGCTTTTCGTGAATGGCTGAAACAATCGACGAGGTGGGAATTTGTGTGGAGCCGTAAAAACTCTCCGGGGTGTTAATCTGTAAGAGTGAGCGTGAATTGAATGGTCCCATTTGAGTGTTTCCTCCTCATTCGGAGGCTCTGAGAGAGTTTTAGAGCACAAACACCCCCACCCCTTTAACACCGCAACCAACCGGCCATAAATGATGTTTCCTCTTTGATATGGGAAGTGGAGCTGAAGTGGTGACTACAGGGGCGACTTTTTATGAATACACAGAGGACCATTTCCATTCACTGAACACCCGGCTGCTTGCAGGAAATGCATGAAATGTCTTCTGAAAAAAAGCATAGAAGCAAATGAAATGTCGATCAATGAGAAGACAATCTGTCATGGAACAAAGAAGTGTTGAACCGCTTGTACTGGAAATGTCAAGAGCTGCCAAAAGTATGTGGACACCAGAACATTATAGCAGCTCTTCTGTGAGGGCTTTCCACCAGATTTGGCTGCAGGGATCTGTTTCCATTTGGCCAGAGGTGCATTGGCATGGCTTGCAGTTTGCATTCAAGTTCATCCCATTGGTGCTGGATGAGGTTGAGGAAAGGGCTCTGCAGCTGGAACCACTTCTTCATGGACCTGGCTTTGTGCTTGGGGTCACTGTCATGTTGAGACTACAAAGAGCTTCACACAAGCTGCAGGAAAAACAGAGCTGTCTAGAATATCACTGTATGCTGTAGCTGAAGTTCAGACTATGATGAACAGACCAAAGTACGTGTCCACATGCTATTGGTCAGACAGCGCAGTAAGTTTTCTTTAATGTGTTCTGATGAGTTTGTTTTGTTCCCTCAGTCCAGCGTCACTCTCCCATCCACCACCAGCGCCACTCTCCGGTATCTCAGCGCCACTCGCCCATCTCACAGCGCCATTCTCCGGTCCCGCCTCCGCCACACCACTCCCCAATCCAACAGAGACGTTCCCCGGTGCTGCAGCGCCTCTCCCCGGACATGCACCGCCGCTCGCCCCTGCTGGACGTCAACGACGGTCCGGCCTCTTACTCATGCCGGCCGCCCACCCAGCACCTGAGGGCCAGCTTCCAGGGCCGACGCAGTTACTCTGAGGTTGCCGACCCCTCGGCTTACCAGTGCCCGCCCCGCTTCTCCCTGGACCCTGTCTCCACCCTGCCTAAGCCCCGGCCCTACATCGAGGGCTACCCAAAACAGCAGCCCCAACATGTGGGCTCTCCTCACGGTGGACTGCAGCACAGAGGCTCCCCGTCTCCCCATCAAGGCGGCGCAGGAGGAGACGGGGGCCTCGGGGAGAGCTCCATGCGCCACTCAAGAGAGATGCCGTTCCCACTGTCTGAGGTGGCCCACCTGCATTTTGAGCCCCCTCCTCCTTCCACACCGGCCCCCCAGCCCCCACAGTCCTCTGAGGATGAGGAGGAGTGGACCTGCCCACACCCCATCAGCCCACCGCGGACGCTGGGCGTGCTCTCTGCTCCGGTGCCCAGCAGCGTCATGCGAGGCCCAGCATCCTGCTCCGCCTTCCCCATCCCTCAGAGGTCGAACACCCTGAGCTGCCACCCGCAGCCGGCGTACATGTCCGCAGAGCATGCTCAGTCCTGGCCTTCAATCAACGTGAGTTCAAACGTCTGTTTTCAAGCATGAAGCATGAAGAGTTTGTGCCAGCTGCACGTCTGAGTGATTTTGAAACCATGAAAATGCAGCAGTGAAAGCTCAGTGTCCCGTGTCACGTTGTTGCAATTGATTTACCGAGCCGGTTCACAGAAAATACGCCGAATTTAACCCCATGACTCTTTCCACTGGGTGCAGCTTTTTCACACTGAATGTTAAAATTGTCAGAAGGCTTCTGTTGTGCCCCTTCGTAGTTCCTTTAAAGTCATTGTGCAACAGAAATGCAGCTATGTACTTTCTTTGCAAGGGTGTGATGAGAACTTTGATATCAAACTGATGTGCAGAGCTGAGGTGAAGATGTTTTGAGGCCAGCATAGCATAAAAGGGGAAAGAGCTGGCACTGTCCAAGGGGAAAATCTCTAATGCCAACTAAACAACACACTCTGTCTCTTTTTTTATTTAAGTTTTACCCTCCATGCACAGAGTGAGTTCATGAGTGTCGGAACTACTTCTTTACCGCACGCAGACGTACGTCAAGTTCGTCAAGAAATGCTCCCAGTCTGACTCTAACTGAAACAAAACAAAAATAAGACGGCTTTAGAGGTGTTGCTGCAGGAGGTGTATTTTCAGACCTTTTAATCTAAGCAAGGCTATTCTCGCAAATGAAAGTGAAGCGTGAGTTGTTTCAGAAAATGCTTAAAAACATCACATGAAGAGACAAAACCTTCTAGCAGCTGTTGGAGTCCTCTGTTGTCCTCTATTAGCAAAGGAGGAAGTAGAGTGACGTCAAGACGCTGAACGAGACCGCTGCGTCCTGATGATGGTTCCCTAACCTGAGTGAAGGATGTGCACTTAGTTCTAATGAAGTTGCGCCTAAGCTTTGACTTGTCGGGTTAGAAAACATGATTTCAGCAGCGGCGCTGAGAAATGATGTTTCCCTGCGGATACAGAGTCAGATCAGAAAAGGCTTCTGTGCGTCGCTCGAGGAGGCCGTTTCACAGGAACTCTTTTGTTGTTGTTGTTGTCGAGTAAGCTCGTGAAACTGACACCGAACTTCTCGTGTCTGAAAGCAAATAATTGCTCCAGTTGGTCTTCTCTCTAAGCTGAACTGGATCGCATGATGAATCAGGGCCTGGATGAGCGTTTGGATTTACTACAAATGGGGTACTTCATCGTAAAACCCAGGTGTGAGCACTCACAAGTCGTGATGTCACGCCTCCCACAGGATGACTAATACAATCCAGTGAAGGTGTTGGTGTTGGACCTCATGTGATTTATCCTGATGTGTAATTATGTGTGTGTGTTGCTCTGCAGCTCTGGATGGAGACCGAGGAGAGCGACATGCGAAGCTGCCCCCTCTGCCAGCTGATATTCCCCGTCGGTTACCCTGACGATGCCCTCATCAAGCACATCGACTCCCACCTGGAGAACAGCAAGATCTGATTGCCATGGCAACCAGCCCGCACACATCTTATAGGTTACGTAAGCGATCGGCCGACCGGGCCACGCGGGAAGTCAAAAGTAGAATCGCAGGCGAGCCGCCGTGAGGTAACCTGTAGGAGGGGATGCAAAATGGGCGCAGGGGGAAGTACTTAAACGCGGGTCTGTTGGATTTGAGAGTCCACATGCAGAGTCCTTCACTGGCCGCCCTTTAGGACAGCTCCGCCTGTATAATCACTGGTAAGCTCTGGTTGCTGCCGCTTTGTCGTGAGTCTCGTGTGGTTTTTCGGACAGTTTCAGACGTCGTCTTGTTCATCGCTTCACAGTGTAGTACACCTTGATTTAGCAAAGCAAGCCAAAGACGAGGCGTGAGAGGCAGGCTGGAGGGTTCAGGGGCTCTGCATGTCAAAACGGTTCATCAGTAAATGATCAGGGAGACCCGAGGCGTCTTTTTTAAGCAGACTATTCTCACCACTTAGCTTTACTGTACACCTGCTTGGACATTTTCTATCTCACACACACACTACGGTATATTTTGGAGGATTCTGCGCAGTAAGTGCCAAGGACGGTGATCTGGTAGAAGCGGGTTTATTGAAACGATCTGACAGAAGTCAAGTGGGATGTCGATTAGTCATTTGAGCTTTTGAGTTTCTGAAGCTGAAGTGAGGGCGCGATGACACCGTGAAGGAATTCTGTCGATCAGGGTTTGATGCCAGTTCGCTTTCACTTCTGTAAAAGCAGGAAGTTTCCACAGCAGTTAAGAAAGGTTAAACATTCCAGTCTCGCATTTCAGCTTCTGACAAAGCTGGAGAATATGAATGTGAAAGTATGTTTGGATGAAGGCGGTTTTCCCCAAGCAGAGCTGTGATGATGCCCTGCAGGGCGGGGCGCTGATCTGTCTTCTCTACGGGCGGAGGGGAGTTTTTTTGTCAGAATATACCTTTATGCTTGCGGCCTGTTCAAAAAAAAAATCTAAGTATTTTAGCACTTTACGTTAGCATAGCCTATACGACGTATCCGTTTTCAGTCCCCATATATATTTTCCATGTATGATTTACTATTTATATTGTCAATCTGTAAGGCAAAAAATATGAAGATATATTTTTGCAGATGTTAAGACACCACATGTCTCATGCCGGTGTCTCTCCCACGTGCTTCTGTAAATAAGAGGAGTCGAAGATCAAAATCCTGCCGAATGGGATTCTTTTCTGTACAAAGACTTTAAATTACCAACTGGGATTCTCATCGGTCTTCCTAAAGATCTGACCTTCAAAACAGTTTGATGTCACGACTGCCCAGACCACCCAACAAAAAAAAAAAAAAAAAGACCACACACAGCTGGCTGCATGAGATCAAGACTTCTGACCTGCTTTGAGGAAGCAGCGGCAGGCTTTTTAGTGCACTGTATTTCTATCTCGGAGATCTGACACCACAAACATCATCTCCGATCAGCTAAGTTATCTCTGCAGGGTTTCAGCAACGACGATAATCTTATTTTGATACGTGGGTTTAGTTTTTAATCACAGGTGGAATCTTAATCCAAGATCTGCTTGTGGGACTTGAACTTCTTTTTGAAAAAAAGAAAACTGAAAAAACGAAGTTACACTGATGTCAGCTAATACGAGGCTTTCAGCTACATGTGCAGTTTGTAATGTGGGGATGTCCCTACGCGCACCCACCCATGAATTTGATTTGAAGCTACAGAGGAGATGAAATGCGGTAGATTAGAGCACATACGACAGTGATTGTGGCAGCAGGATGATGTAGGACAACGGTTTCACGTCCTCGCTTTGGGTAACTTCAACCCACATGAAGTACTCTTGAGCAACACACTGAATCTCTAAAGCTCTGGAGGCTTTGTTCCAGGTGATGATTTTCCAATGAAGGTTAAAAAAAAAAGTATTTTCTAATGGCGGGGTCAAGAAATGTCAGATTAAAGGATAACTCTGGTTTATTGCCACTTGGACCTCACTATAGTGGTGTGGACACTGGTTATATTGGTTATGGTAACACTGTCACCGAGCTAATTGCTGTAATCAGCAGCAACACTGCTAAAAAAGAAGACAAGCTGCTGAACTGCCAGCTAACATGCTAACCAGCCAGGCTAGCGCTACTCAGAGACTACAGCTTCTCCACGCTGTGGCTTCTTCTTGCCATTTTGTTCACCATTGTACACCATATTGTTCAATTAATACTTTTTGCCGTTAGCGAGCTTGTTAGCTAATTAGCTTAGGTCTGTCACCAACATGACAGCAGTTTATCTGAAACATTGTACCATTGACTTCTATCTCAGAATTACTTTCGTGGAGTAGTTTTTACTCAAAAAGAGGAAGTTAAAAACTGGATGGTGCAACACAGCCAATAGCTACAACAGCTCCTTCCTTTCTGGGAAGGTTAAAGGTTCATGGTGTTTCCTCTCCCATTAAGCACATTAACTCCTCGCCTTAAGTCAGCCGTAAATTTTTTTGCAAAATAGAGGAAGTCCTATTTTTATATTTTGCCATTTCTAATGCGTTAATTCAAATCGTGCGGCGGGTCACTGTCATTGGAACGAGCTGAATTTGCTGAAAAAAAGGAGCTGTTTCAACCACAAACATCAGAAGAAATTAATGCATTTTTATAAAATTCGAAACAAGCAGAGGCCACGTATTTAAGGAGCGAGCTGAGTAACGGATTTCAGCTGATCAGCTGATGCATCAGGATTTGTTTGATCGATCGTTCGAGCCCTTCATTTGGTGTTGAGGTAATTAACTGAAAAAGCAAGCTGCAGTGTTGGAGAAGGGCTTAGTTTTATCCAGCAGAGCCTGCCGGCTGAAGTTAGTTTAAGGTTAGACGCTGAACAACTGCACCACTATCAGTAGCTCTGTGCTGTTTGCATGGCATGATTAAACAGGGAGTTTAATTAGAGAAGAACTCAACCTGCGGCTGAAATCAGAAAAAAGTACCTACCACCTCCACAAACCAGTTCCTTTGGGGGAAACCCTGAAAACTGCTCAGAGTTTCACAAGAAACGGGCAAAGTTCAAACCAATCTGAAAAATAAACAATTTTATAAAACAGAATTGAGATTTTCTAAATTCCTGCCCCATTAATCACCTTCACGGCCTTCATGTCGGGATCATCTGTGCTTCTCCTCCATCAGACTTCTTTTCAGCAGCGACTCCGCACTCAGAGATTAACTTGGTGATTACAGTGTTATCCTAACTGAGCCGAGCTCAAACAAACTGGATTTATCCTTTAAGGAGCTCCATCCTGAAGTGTACAATAAGGCCGTACGGAGATACTTGACCATTCAATCGAAGAGGGCTTTAATGACTCCCAATTATTCTATTCTGTATGTATGTTCCTATATCACTCTGTGTAAAAATATTTAAAGTTGTGTACAGACAGGTATTTTGCAAGTGTGTAAGGCTAATGCAACATGTACTCTATTATTCAACAACTTCAAATTGGAGTGTCTGTAAATCAGTATATATAATCCTAGCCACCGCCACACTAAATATGAATTATATGCCAGTTATATACAAGTGCTACCCCACACCTTTCCTCTCTTACTCACTCCGTAGTGGTACGTCCTCTAGTCAACTAATATCCAGCTACAAAGACAACTCACATGTGACATGGGATGATCTGGACTGCCTACAACCACAAGTACACTACAGAAAAAGTCAAAAATGAATGTTTGAAGGTTTCTGTTGCTCAGAAACACAGAGATGTATATTTTCCTTGTGTGATTTATCGTGCGGCGAAGGAGGAAACGATGAAACTGTGCACCGTCTTCACCGATGCTGGTGTAACGTTGCATCACTGCAAGAGCTCAAGCGGCAGTTATTTAAGTTTTACCTCTAATTTCTGATTGCAGCGGATGTTATTTCAACGTTTCAAGATTTCACAAACAATATGTTGTTTTTTCTCCCAGTCAGAGAACCTACTTTGGCTCCTAACCAGCGAATTATTTCCTGTATTTTGAAAAACAGAGGACATGGTTAGCAGGTTTCTTGTTCGTGTCAGCGTGTAGGAAGATGCTGCATTGTGGTTAATGGTGCTGGGATGTTGTTCGAAAACCACAACCTCTTGGCCAGCAGCAATGCGAGCGATCACCCCCCCGCATGAGCTCACACGTTTATTCTTCAACACATCCGCACACACACACGCTGTGCTGAGGTCCATCGTGTTAAGATTCTGATCGCTAGCTCTGGTTCTTGTCCTTTTTGTTGACCTCAAACTCTGATCTCATCTGTTTTTCTTCTTCTTTTTTTGTGTCCTAACAGCAAACCGTGGTTTCCTCAGGAGGTTAACATAGAGATAAATCCAGCATCAGATTGAATTTCAGTGTTTCTTTATTATGAAATTTCACTCAAATTTCCTTCAGATTTACTCAGGACACAAACGGCTAGGTCCAACAAAGACTAACAGGTTTATTTTCATTCCTGCATCGCTCCACTCTCCTGTAAGCACCTGCGTGAGTCGGGTTGTTCTCCTGGGTGACACTGAGTGCACATGGAGACCTCAGCACTAATGAACTCTCCACAACACTAATGAGAAGTAATGGCTACTCTACAGCGTTTGTGTGCCGGAACAACACTGCTGGCGTTCAAGGACTTTACGAGTGCGCTGAGCAGAAAGAAAGCAGCAGCAGGTTTATAAAGAGTCACTTTTTAATTTCTCTCTCTGTCTGTAAATATTCCTATAAATAAACTGGAACTTGCACTGAAATAACGTGTGAACTGGCGTCTTTGTGCACACACCTGATGTCAGTTGCTCTTGGCTGCACTTCACATCCTCTCCCTTCACTGATGTTAACTTTAGAGCTCGTGACGCACATGAAGCTTGAAATCATTTAGGTTGCACAGCTCGCGTCCAGAGAATTTAAAAAGAGCAGATGTGGGTGAAAATCTGGCTTTTTTTCCACGCTTTTAAAACCTTTTTAGGAGAATAAATATAGCTAAGAACTACAAAAAATGACTGCTGTTTGTACTTAGACACAAGGGTAAGACATTTCAAAGTGTTTATTTCACAGCTTCACCTTGCGAGGGCCTTCTTATTTTCATGTTAAAATGCTTGACTGTTTAAAAAAAAAATAAAAAAATCACATTAACAAGCTTCAAATTCCTTAATTTTTTATTTTTGTATTTTTTTGCATGTAAAAATCCCCTGGAGTGAAACACAAGCCTGAAATGTATTCATACATCTCAGTTTTAGAATGACATGTTGATATTATGTTATTAACGGACATCATTCACAGGCTGACAGATGATATTTCTGTAAAACCACTCAGCAGTGGAGAGGTGGGCTCTTTTAGGTTTGACAACAATATTCAGTGTGCACGCTGTACTTTGCACAAACACCCACTCACACACAGAGGCTGTGATGGACACGTGTGCGTGTGAGTGTGTGTGTGTTGTGGCTGAGTCCTGAAGCAGTAGTCATGTTGTTAGTTTCAGTCAGTGAGGCCTGACGCCGCCTCTGCCGCCGCTGCTGCTGTGCAGACATCACCAATCGACCCGCTCAGGTGTCGGTACGGTTCGCTGCAGTTACCTCCTCACTGGTCCACCTCAGCCAAGAAACAGGCTGGAAGGGACCCGAGCAGCTGTTTGTTAACAGCTAATATCAGTGTTCAGATCAGGAAGAAGCTGCCGCATCAATAAAACATGTTTGAGATTTGAGCTCACATTAAAGAAAAGAGAGGCGGGTTGATGTTTGTTGCTACTTAGTTCATTAATGATATTAAACTCTGGACTAATACAGATGATCAAAGCACAGAGAGGATGAGGATGATGATGATGATGATGACGCTTTGTTTAGTTGTTTGATGTGCGTTTATCTTTAAGATTTTTAACCTGCTTCACTTCATCAGCTGATCTCATAAAAACAAAAAAGCCCAACAGCTGTTGATGACTTAATGTAATTAAACACTGAAACTCGATGGCTTTGATAAATGGAACCTTGCCGGTTCCTTCATTCAAATGTGTGTTCACGAGGGAAAAATCCCCAAAATGTTTTTATTAGGCTTTATAACACACTCTTACTGACCTGTAAGACATTACTGAGCCTTTACTAACCCTTAAAAGAACCACGAGCAGAGACTGATCATCTTTTTTTAAACATCTTTTTAGGAAACGGTACCAACATTTTCTGCTTTAATCATCCAGCCAATCACATCTGGCGCTTTTCACTCACTCTTCGCTGTCTTTGTTTGATCTGCACAGCACAGCACAGGCAACATTATTTCAGAATAGATCAACCGATTGAAAGCGCTTCCGTCATAAATATGAAGAAAGCGTGTTGCATGTAGAGAAAAATCAGAGAGCAGACCAAAAAAAAAGATCTCCTGACCCATTTTATGTGAAGTCAAGATTGTTTTGTTTACCTCAAATCATGGCCTCCCTCCTTCATCCGTCAAGCTTCTTACAAAGTTTATTTCCTACATCTTTAGCTCTGTGCCGCTAACCTCAATACATAGCCTACCTCAGGAAAAAGAAAAAGGCACCCACCCATCCGGGCCACAAAACCACAGACCCTGGTACACTTACACGAGAAGCTGCAGGAGAACTAACAGCAAAACCACACGGAGTCAGTCAATAAGTGGTGAAAAGCATCACTTTCTGCTCACCGATCAAAAACAACAACCCTCCATACTCACAAACACACACTGTGTAGATACTGTAAATACACACCAGCACACATGCATCACTGTGTACACACACACACACACACACACACACACACACACAGAAAGATGCAGTTCTTAGAAGTCACAGTTTTTTTTGTCCTTTGTGTGTTTCCAGTAATCCTCACATCACTTCTCGCCTGTTGCTTTTGGCATCAAGGTCACGGTTTAATAAGTCGTTCATAAAATGTGCAGATTAAAGATTCCAGTTCAATTCTGTCTGTTTTCATGTTATTTCATGCTTTCAGAGGGATGAGCAAACACATGCAGTAACTCATTACAATACAATTAATTAGAATCATAAAACAAATTCTATAATAAACTGTTCCTTCAATGAGCTTTTGTATAATTTTGTCTTTTTGGGTTTGTGTGTGTGCATTTACTCATTTACCGGAATGACTCAGCTCTCGAGGCTCATACTTCGGGATAACTGTCACGCCGTGTTCACTGTTTCGTGCATGTGGGGCACAAACACGCATGTGGTTAACGTTGGTGAGTTCAGCCTATGTTGTGGTCCGTCGGTGATTAAACGCCTGTTACCAGCACTCAGTTTACAACGGGACCCCTGACACAGATCTGTATTTTGGATGTGCGATATTGACTTCTTCAGCAGCTAATCCTGCTCTCAAAGCAGTGGTGACTGTGGCAGATGCATCGCAGCACAAACCGTGAGTCATGTAAGAGTTAAACATGCCCACAGATGTTGAGGAAGTTTCCCTCTTCTTCATTTTTTTTTTTTTTTTTTTGCATATTTGATCTTAACCCAAAGCTGACTACAAGCCTCCTTCATAACACTGACAGTAAATGCATGTGCAGTAAGTTGAATTCTCAAGTATTTTAATGATATTTATGCAGTGAGTTACTTTATATAGTTGTTTGGAAAAACTATATATTGATTTTCATTTTCAACATCGGGACAGAACAATGAAATCATTTGAACTGAAGCTGTGTTAAAAAAAAAACAAAAAAACTTCCATTTCCTCCATTTGCAGGTTAAGAAAACATGTTTCACCCTGTGTTTAGTTTCCAGGTGGGAAGTGTTTAAGCAGCCCACTAGATGGCCACATAAACCACATCAACCACAGAACTGGCTTCACATCACAGAGGACGCCCTGTGCTGGCATTTATTGTAAAACTAAAGAAGGTACAAGCTCCACTCGATGTGTTCAGGGGCTCAAAGACAGGAGCAAAAGTCCACAAGAGACAAAAGGCAGAGGACGTGTGGAGGTGGCCTGTTGCTTTTGTGAATGTTGGCTCTCCTGACATCATAAAGCTAATATTAATGGACGATTCCTGAATTTCAAGTTGAAACAAATCCTGGTAAAACTCTGACCTGCATGTGTCTTGACAAAAAAGTCCACTTCTGCCTCCCAAAAGATGTCCTCGCTGTCCAAAAGTCACTTTACTATCAAAAATATGGCCTCACTTTTGGAAAGAAATCCAAAAATGTCGATTTGACGGTCAACTACACAAACACGAAGCTGGCTGCAGTGAATCTGAAAACACTGAGTCCGCATATTTGACACTCGAAAACTTTGCTCTTTAAATAGTGAATAAATCTGAAAACGCAGTTGTGGCACTTATGAGGAAAACTGAGCTGTGTAGTTGAGAGGCAAATTTTCTGTGTGGAAGTGACTTCTTCAGGTCATGTCATGATCATTAGATGGAGATCTGGAAGCAGATCCTCGTGAATCTGACGTGGAAAAGTCGTGTGGACGCAGGTCGTTTCAGGCTCAGCAGGTTAGCGTCTGTAATCTTAGGCCGGAGATATACTAACAATGTGTTTGCATGATGGCTGCCTCGTGTACCCTGGATCCGTTTGGAGCGCCGCTTTTGCACGTTCTCAGAAATTGTCGCGGGATGCAATACACACATGAACAGCAGGGGGAGTATGGGGACGGTCGCAGATCCCTGGTGCTAGAAAACAAAGGGTGTGTGTTGTTGTGTAGCTTTTAAAAATACTGGTGATCTCATCATCAATTCCTCACATTGACAGAACGAGAGAATCGTAATCACCATTGTCGCGGCGGGCTTAATTTATTGGCCTCACGTCATCCACGATGGCGCCGCTGACGTTTGTTCTGCCGTGATCTCAGAATTAACAAACCTCCTCAAGTGTCACCGTGTTTATTGTTTACCTTGTGCAAATTTGGAGCTTCTATACGGTCTGAGTTCTCTGGTGTGCCCTCTAGTGGAAGCCTCCAGTAACACATGTCGCACATAGACTCCAACATGTCGCATGCATGTCCATAAAAGATGCTCAGTGAAGCGAGCTGTTGGAGTACTACCACAGTGTTTCCTGACACTTGTGACATTTTGGCATTTTCCTTTCAGTGGCTGAGCTCCAGACAGTGATCCAGCTGATCAGGCACAGATTCACCACCTGCTGTTCGAGCAGGAATCAGTGCTGGTGTCCCACATGCCTCACTGACGACATGTTCATTATGTCGGCTGGCAGAAGGCCCAGGCCAGAGATCGAAAGCCTCGGTGCTGTGGCTGAGTGAGTCAACACGCAAGCCAAAAAAATACATACAGCACCATGACACACAAACACATATTCATGCAAAGACAGGGACAAAAAAAACACACCAACAGCCAGATACCCACACACATGCACACACGTACCTATGCCATCACACACACACTTACACGCTCTGACACTCCAGCACACGTAATCTGCACGGGTAGAGGCACAGCGAGTGTCGGCGTGAAGCGGTGAACTGCGTTTGAACCGCTGACCTCTGTAACTCACCCATATTGATGGCAGGCTGAGCACTCGCTCACAACGCGGCGCTTCAGCAAGCATAGCATGGCCCCAGGGACTGTAGGCGTCAGCGGGGGGAGGGGAGGGAGGAGGCAGGGTGGATGGATGGATGGATGGATGGATGGATCAACGGAGCGGTTGACAGACAAGTGAAAAATATTGCCAGTCAAGTTTATTGTCAAGGTGCTGTGGTGGAATAACAAAGAGACAGTGAGTAACATTAACTTGCAGCCCAGTCGGTGGGTTTGGTGACTGGAGCTAAAGAGATAACGCAGCGGTTTGTGCTCAACTGTTTTACTCTTCATCCTCAGGGAAGACGAGGAGTCGCACTCAGGTGAAGCTTCAACATGTGAGTCACAAGAAATCAGCAAGCTAACAGTCAGTGAATAAATTCAGCTTTGAGGATTAACTGTGGTTCCTTCTATCCTAGTGAACTATAGCAAACTGTCCATGGCCAAAAGTATGTGGACACCTGAACACTACACCCACATGTGACTGTGAGCATCTCAGTCCAAAACTTCCTGTCCTCTGGAAGACTGAATGGACTGGATTTCCCACAATTTACATCCAATGACGAACACTACTCACATATTAGTCATATTTGCCATAACTGCCATGTTTCCCAAATCTTAAATCATACAGCAGTTGCCGCACTCAAGTATTAAAGCATAACTTGTCGCTATTCAGGGTGCAGGGACCCCACAAAGGGGACCAGTGATAGATCTGAAGGCTCAAAAGATGCCAAAAAACAATATTTCTCCAAGACAAACTTGGATTTTTAACAGATTCAAGGTTGTCCACATACTTTTGGCCACATGGAATATTATAATGAAGCGTTGGCATTAAAAAAACTTTGTTTGTGTGTTTACAAGTGATTCATAAATACAGCCATCCTGTACAGCATGTACGTCTCCAGTTGTAGAAAGTGACTTTTTTTCCATTTGACCTCTCCAGGACCGCACTGATTGGCTCTCCACTCACATCAGGGGTGATGCAGAGGTGAGCCGCCATCCCCATGAATCATTCATTTAATTTTCATGTATAATTGTCCAAATTTGCATTAGCATAGCACTGTGGAGCCAAGGACCTCCTCTGCAATCCTGTATGAAAAATTTAGCTTCGTGCAGCATCTCAACACAGTGCAAACATTCAAATTAGGACATCCGTATCCGTAACACATTATCCATCATGATGCTGGAAGGCGGCTACGGTCAGTATGGAGGATGGAGCTTGTCTAAGAGGTGCTGGGTCTTTCTGTCAGCACCACCTTTCACTTTAATATTTGATCAAGAACAGGCAGCCACTGATGTAGCTCAGGGGTCTTCGTCGGGGTATCCATGGGGATGAAATGGCTCTCAGATGCCTGACACACAGCAGCAGTGAGTTCATCTTTGTCCCACTGACATGGAAGAAGTGACCTTTCTGTAGGCGGGCAGGTTTAGCATCGCACCAGCTGACATCGCTCAGCCCAAAAGAGGATTTTTTCAGAGCGTCGTGAAAAACTTTGCAAAGGTTCAAAAAAGAAAGAGGGGTGGTGACTTGTTTCTTTAATGAATTTTGATACATATAGCATTAGCTTGATGCTAACACATAATGGGAATTACCATTAATGCCCTGACAAAAATTAGCATTGTGATCACAGTACGATTAACAAATGATCCATTTCACGTGCTTAACATAAAACACGTGTGCTCATACTTAAAGGCACAGTCTGCAGCATCTTAAAACCCGACACACCGAGCAGCTACAGCGACCTCATAGGGTCAAAACTCAAACTCCCAACGGGTTTAAGAAAATACACCCACTATTTTCTTATTTATTTATCATTTTTATAGTACTATCTTGGTGAGCTAATTGTACCACTTTAAAAACTATGGATTTCTGTATTGATTCTACCACTTTTCCAGTTCTTTGAAAACCTGAAATAACAGTTTGAGTTCAGTCTCATATGTGAAGGAGTTTCATTTGAAGGCTGACATTTGTTCTGTGTGCAGTTACTTTATTTTTTACACCAGCTTGATGTCGCAGTTCACCTCAAAAAGTATTTTATTTATTGATTTATACTACTTTTAAATACAGTACAGCAACGATGCAGCTGAAACAAAACTCCTGACGCCTGACTGACATGATGTGCGTTGTTTCTGGGATACATATCAAATCGTCAGAGTCGTGATAGCATCAAACCATGAGATGAGCAGATCGTCCCAGTATTAATTAACATGCTGATCCAACAGCTTCCCCTCTTCTGATTTCAGGCTTTCCACAAGATTTCGGAGCCTGGCTGCAGGGATTTGCTCCCATTGAGCCACAAGAGCACTGAAGGCTAAATGGGTTATAAATGTGTACACAGTAAGAGAAGCTGAAGAGATGTGAGAGATCAGACATAAATGCATGGGAGTCATCGCACCATGAGCCATACAGGAATACCCACCCAGGACTTAGATAAAGACTTGCATCTGGCAAGCTCCATTGTTGAGGTCTAGCACTAATGTTGGGTTCCTTTAACTGGAACCAAAGAGCCTTAATCCAAACAGTCCATGAAAAACAAGCCAGAACAAAAGGAAGCATCAGCTAAACGTGCAAAGCTTCCAAAACCTTAAGCACTGATCCATCACATGTTTTTTAACACCACCTCGTGATCCGACGGTGCTACTTAAATGTGCTCCTCTCCAAGCAGTACCACAATTAATGATTATTAAATATAGAAACTTGTAGTTCAATATAAAATTTTTATCTGGAGCGGTAAACTGGACTCAGAACACTTGTTCAAACACACTCCACACAAGCAGTTCCAAATCATCTTTGAGGCAAACAAATGGAGGCAGGTGCTTGAGACTCTGCCAAATCAGCCATATGGCCCTGAAGGTGGAAATAACAAGACTGTGTGCACAAAAGCTCCCATTTCTTTTCCACAGTGAAACGCTCAGCTCAGCAGACTCCATCCAGGCTGCGGGTTCTGGTAACAGATGTGACAAAGGTGTTGCCGCCTGGAGCAGCCCACTTGACCTCGGCTGCTTTGGGTGAGAACGTGGACGTCTTCTTCGAAAAGTGTTGATCCTATTTCAACACTTTTCGCTTTATTGTCAGTTACAATATGGAGTTGAGCATCACTCCGGTGAAGAGCGAGGCCGCGCTGGTCTCCACTCTGACAGGAGATGGAGATACGTCTGTCAGCGATTGGTGGGCATGTTGCTCCACTCGGGGAGTTTTCATCATTAGCCTGCGCTGCATGGCAAACGGGTGGTGTGGCCCCTTTTTTTCCTTACAGGCGGCAGTATCACAGCTCTGATCTGTCACCCTTCGCTTGCCTTAATGTGTGAAAGCAAGACGTGTTGCGCCTATTAGCACTTCTTGGCAAGGCTGGCATGCTGATCTCTCATCCCCGGGGAGCCCGGCAATATGGTGCCGCATGGTGACCGCCCGCCAGCCCTGGCTCCCGCTGTCACAACACATCACGCATCCCCAACAACCACCGCCACCGCCTCCTCTTCCACCACACCTCCATCACTGTGGCTGGATGAGTGACAGGAACGCCAAACAGCCAGAGCCAGGGGTCCTCTGGGTGGAATAAAAACAAAAACTTTTACAGAGAGGGCGGGCGGCTCATGGTTTTTTCAATTATGAGGAGCACAGCATCCCTGTTTGGTCCAATGGAGAGCGCGGCTCAAATTAACATGGATTAGGGACTGCAGCTGAGATCACACACAGGTGTTTTTTCTGTGTATGTGTCTATCAACACCTAAAACTCACCCGTTAACCAGCGGGTGTGAAAACTCAACTGTTAAGATGACAAATTCTTGGTCAAGAAAAGATGTCATGGAAGAATACGGAAGAAGCTCACCTACACGTTTTCTAAAAAGCTCGGCCCGGTCTAACTATCTTTATTTTGGGGGCATTTTGGACAGGAAGTGAGGGGGGTAGGAGATGGGGGCTCTGTCAGACTTGATCTGCACTTATATGGTCAGTAAGTTGAACATGTGGGCCACCAGGACGCCACACTTTTTTACAGTGGGTATATTTTTGTGTGTAGGCCAGAACTTATTTTAGTTCAGGCTTGAGTTGAAGGTGTGTCTTTACTGATCTGTCTTATTGTGACATGTCGGTATTTTATGCAGCATTTCCTCTGATCTAAGAATATTTTCTCTAAAGGGAGAAAATAGGAGCCACCTTCAGCCTGACCTGCGTTAGAGTGCAAGAGTTAAGCAAGAAATGTAGAGTTTGACCTGAAACCAGCAGGAGCACAAATACAGTTCATGAGTCCAAAACATCAGATTTTTATCCCTGAATCACATCTGGGTTCTGAAAATAGGAAGATAAGACTGTGTGCTACATCTTGAAAGGCAAAAAAAAAAAAAAACATTAATTATGTTGTACAACATGCAGATTCAAGGCTCGAGAGTTCAAGCAGAATTTAGCCAATTTTCAACTATTTTAACTAAGGCAAAGGTCTTGCACTGTTGCTTGTGTTTAAATGACATTATTTGAGAGCTTTAATGACAAAACCAGCTGTTTTATTGAGAAAAATGTTTAAAAAGATGAACTGTACTAGCACTGGAACATTTCAGATGACGCACAGTCAGACACAGTCGAGCACAGTCGACAGGCCGAGGCAGCAGCTTGTCTGAGGGTTACACTCTCATCCATAAATGGTCAGATAGCTGCGTCAAGCATGATGACTGGCACTGAAGTGGCTGATACATGACACCCTCTTTACAACAGAATGACTCGTGCATTTGTCCCCATGGGTTCACTGTATATCATAATTTGCATAAAAAAAGAAAGAAGAGAAACAATGGCCATAGACCCCCATATTAAAACACCCACGTTTTCAGCAGCTATATATAGGTGTAAATTCTTACATAAATCACTTGTTTAAACCATATTGAGGCTTAAGGTTGTGCATAATTATGGGCATGGTCGCTTTGAGTGACAGCTAGCATCAAGGCTTCATTCAGACCACCTCAGCTCCACCTGTTGCCTGTTTTTGGATTAGCCGGGAGTTTGGTGGAGTCAGGCGCTGCCAAGATGGCGACGGCTGGAGTCACTGAGCTTCACGATGACTCCTCAGAAACCACATCTGTTCAGTGGTTCACATAAGTGCATGCAGAGCAGTAAACAGCACGTCTGTGAAACCATCAGGCTAATCAACCACCAGAAAAAAGAACCTGGCTTATTGCTTTATTAGTATCCAACCAAAGACGCCCCCTCACACGATAAATGTTCTGAACCCTCAACCATTCATAACCAACAGAGCAGAGGTGGACACCTCCAGTATCATGAACTGAGAGGCTTGTTTGTGGGATGATGGAAAACTATATATCTGGAGAACTATATGTAGAGACTGCAAGTAAACCAGAAAGTGGCCAAACTGGAAACCTTAGACAAGATATTAATGATGTGCACATGTAATAGTTTCCACTCTGAGCTGATGACTGTGCTGCCTGGATCTGGATCTGACAGCGAGTGGTCTCTGCCTCTCCTCAAGTGCACTGTGAGTCATGAGGCTTCCACTGACTAAGTTTGAGTTTCGCAGACCACGAACACAAACATGTCGACCATGCATGCGTGTGGGATGCACCCACAAAGTCTGCCTTTTTGTGGTGATGTTTACGGTAAAAGGAAATGAGTTTGTATTTCATTTTGAACACAGGTAGCTTGTATTTCTTTAATTTTGTCAGTTGAAGCTGGGCTAACCAAACTTAATATACAGCTATTTTATTATTAAGTCTCAATTATTGCATGTCAGTGTGTGCAAATGCATCCACAGTAAACATGACACTGACATTATGAATGCAGATATCACTGACTGTAGATAACACAAAGTCTTCCCAATGTGAATTTTGCTTATTTCAACACTTGAAATCATTCAAAATCCTCTCTGAATATGGAGAGATTCAACATTAGCCAATGAAGAATTTTTGCAGATTTTATTTATCGGCAAGAACAAAACAACTTATTCAGATTTCCATCACTGATCAAATCAAAATACAGCCTCAGATTGAGTTTTGTTCAGATTAAAGTCATGCAAATCAAGCAGGTTTAATATGTGGTGGCTCCGGCTGCACTGAGGCACAAGCAAGACGTGGTAGTTTTGAACCCCTTCCTGCCTACACGCTGCAGAAGTGCTGATGCTCATGGTGCCATATTAAGATCAGTACAAGCGCTATCTATAAAATCTGTTATCATGGCAACATCTGAGGTCTGCTGCTGCTTTGGTTTTCAAGCATTTTCACATTTCTGCATCATGAGTAGCGCTACACACTACAAGAAGCCACAATGTTGGCTGTGTACGTGGTGCTTTGCACACAGCCGTGTAATGGAAAGGTCAGATTAATGGAGGGACTTGCTGCAGAGCGTGACAGCACCAGCACACCTTACCGGTCTGTCTCAACCATACCTACCCATGCTGAATCTATACCCGCCATGCATGTGCTGCTGTACGAGTTTATGCCACAGGTTAAAACTGCAGAGGACTGATGTGACAACTATAGCTTTCAGCCATGAGTATGACGCCTGTGAGGTGCCTGTTGTGCACAGCTATCACCGCTGATCCTCTCTGCCACCCCGGCGGTGCCCACTGGGCATCCTCTGGAGCTGTGATGCATCGTAGCCCGAGCACCAGTGACGGACGGGTTCTGACCTGAAATTAAATAAAAATCCCATATGCCAGAGGTGATGCCTGGACAGGAAAGGATATTTAATCCCTGCGCTGAAGGCAGGGAGGCGAGCGGGGGAGGAAACAGGGTGAGAGGAGGTGGAAGTGGGTGGGGTAGCAGGGGTTCGTCTGCTGATCTGTCACAGCTCCACGCCTGGCTGGCCATGCTCACATTAACACTGACAAGACAAAGAGGTGACACATCCCGGCCTGCAGGGGCCGGGTATGCGGACACGTTCATGCACATGCAGACATTTACTCACATTCACGTGTGCACAGATGCATTTACAGTAACTCTACACTTAAAAACCTTATGAATATTGAATTGTGTGCCTCCCTCTTTGTCCCAGCTTTCATTTCTAAGAGAACTGCTGCAGCCACTGCTGTCATTTTTGAGCACATTTAGAGCATTATGCAAACATTAGCACAGAAGAAAACACCCATATTAATGAGCACAAAAGACTTTAAAAAGGACGATGCACAAACACTCACTGGTGGACGTATGAAGCACAGATCACGCATGAATACAGAGGCGCACATTATGGTTCACAAACGGTTTGGCTGACAGATGAGGGCTGGCAGAAAGCGATGCCAAAGCAGATTGAACTTTGGGACATCTCTGTTTTGGACAGCTTCAACAAGCAGAGGGCACGCGGCGGTCACCGGGGGCAAGGCTCCGGTCAATGGGGGCTGGCACAACATCCTGAGGAGGGTGCTGGGGAGGAGGGGAGGTGAGGACGGTGGGGTCTGGGGCGTTGGAGGCGTTGTGGTGTCACCGTAATGTCAGCCCGTGTCAAGTGCAATCATCGTTAGCTGTAATTTTCTGAGCAATTAGAGTGCTTATATTGAGAATGCTCGCCAGCTGACAAACACGGGGACTAGCTGAAGGAGTTCCTCACAGCTACACCGGACACACACACACACACACACACACACACGCTTGCTACAACACAAACACTCTCAGACGGCTACACACGCACAATCACTGAACAACAGCCAGCAATCAACACTTTCCCGCACTCCTGTTTTTCCACAGTCTGGTTGACTGCGGTCTCCTTTTTCTTAGCTTACATGAGTGTAAGGATGCAACATAAATCTGACCAATGCAAGGAAGCCACGAGCAGAAAACAGACCAGCTAACTGAATGACGCGTTGCTCTTGAAGAATATTTGGGAAAATCACTGGAGGTGAGTCCAGAGCGGAGCTGCTGGTCTGTGACAGGGACGTGATTTGAAGAGGCCACCTCGATCTGACACAGTTAAGAGGGGCATGTGGTCCCAGTCCTCTCACTCACAAACTGGGTGATGACTGGCTGACCCCCCCATCATCACTTCAACCCCTCCACACACACACACACACACACACACACACACACACACACACACACACACACACACACACACACACACAGATACATACAGAGCTAGTGAGCTACACACACAAACACATGAGCAGGCTTAAAGCAGCTTTTTGTAAATTTTCTTTGATCTAATTGATGAACAAATGCACGAAATAAAAGAAAACATAAAAAAACAAAACACAGATGTGACAAAAAAATATGCAAATGAAAAAAAAAACGGTGGTTATTTTTGCTGCAATAATTAGCAAAAATCTGCACGAGCTTCTTGTAAACAGTCAATCAAATGTTTGCCAAAGTCTGTCGAGCTTTGGATGTCTGCACCTGTCGAAGTTGTTTGCAGGTACATTAGTTTTGGGGTTTAAAAAGTCCTGTTCTGTGTAATATTTCCCCAGTGATTGGAAGACGGATGCTATCAGAGTTTGGGCTAACGTTAGCTTCATTAGCCTGCTCTGTAATGGATTTGGAGGATGGTTATGTTGTGCTAAACCAACAGAGTAACTCAAAATAACAGTCTGATCACAGATTTTTCCTCATCATACTTTCAGCATTTGGGCTAACAGTTTTAGCTTCTGTCTTTTAGCAATATAGCACATATGTAGCTATCAAGTGCGTATCGTGCACACAAGTGCGCACAGCATTTTCAGGCAGCTCATGGAGCGAATGGTAGCTCAGCAGGCTCCAGCTGATAAAATCTGGCAGTTAGAGGTATCATTTCAGCTGAGAAATCTGCGGTCACCTGCTGAAGATAAGACGCCTGCTTTTGCCTCTTTCTGTTTGAAACCGAGGAGCCTTTGACTCAGAAAATACAAATACAGATTTAGAGAGGAAAATCTGCCACCTTCATCGATGTCAGCTGCACATGACAACAACACAGCAGAGCCTTTCTGCAGCACGCTTTATCAACGCTTCATTCCCCAGTTTGGGGCCGTCTTGTCCTGTTGTAGAATCTCACACCGCACATCTGCCTAAATGCAGCATGGTGCCTAATCTATACACGTCTATAAATCACTCTGAACACTGCTAGTATTTATTGACAAGCACCGTTTGACTGAGAACTGCTGCACAGTGACCACAGGAGAGGAAAAGGAAAAGGAAGAACTACAAAGCGAGAGGAAATGCAAAGATGCACAGAGTCAGGTGATCATTCAGGTGAACTGTGGGAACCTAAAGCGACACACACAGGTATATACACATGTTTATGTGGGCATGCATGTGTGTGTGGCCTACAAAGCCTTGCTGTGGATTAAGACAGATACATTTCAGTCTGACTCTCTGTCTTGCTCTCTTCTTCCTCTGTCTCACACTCACACTCCATCTCCTTCTAAGACCTTCAGAAAGCTTTAGCATCTCCCCCCACATGGACGTCCTCCCATGTCACCCATTGTTTTGCTGACACACGTCTGTCTGGGACGAGCCGCTGCCCACATCCTGTCCGCTCACGTTGGCTGGTCCCTCGTCACCAGCAGCCACCCAAACACCAGCATCTGTCTCCACCGACCTCGGACGGCGAGGGGATCAGGATATGACACCGGGCTGGAAGCCGGGCTGAGCCACCAGGCCTGACAAATGCCTCAGAGAGTGAAGAGCATCTGTGGTACAGTTGTGGTTTTACACAGCAGAGAGCAAGCAACAAGCAGCAGCTATAGAGGCAATGGGTCAAACATCTGTCAGAGAGTGTGTTTGAGTGTGTGTGCATGACAATATGTGGCAGTCAGCTTAAATTTAACAGCACTATTTAGGTTTAGTGAGGGCTGAGTATCTCAGTTCTTCTTTGGCACTGACAGAAATGGTCTGTAGCAGAAAATGGTCACATTGTTGACTTATTTTTATCAGATATTTAATGATTTAAACTACAAATTCACCAATTTTAGATATTTAGTTTTTGTACAAGTACAAGTTTTTGTCGAAAAGCACTCCAGACAGTAAATTCAGTATTCTTCTGGTGGCGGTCATGCATTTAGCACCTAACAATCCGAGCACTGCAGACGGTCGGCCACTAAACACCAGTAGTGGAAAAAGTACTCAGACACTTAAAGCAAAAACACCATAGTCCAAAAATACTCCATTTCAAGTGGAAGTACTGAATTCAAAATGTGACATGTGAAAAGTATATTCATCATGCAAAAGCAGTCACAGTGTTTTATGAGGTGGCACAGTGGGACAGCGGTAACTCTGTCGCCTCACAGCTAGAAGGTTCTGGGTTCGAGGTTGTGGGCCGGGGGCGTGTCTTCCACCATGCCTTTGGTGCCTGCTGCTGTGTGGAGAGTGCATGTTCTCCCCGTGTTCACCTGGGGCATCCTCCATAACAATACCCCCTCTAAATCCATGCAAGAAGATCACCACCTGACCAATGGTGACAAACAGGTCGGCTGGCAGCTCACCACTCCCGGTCTGCCACGGAGGAAAGACTTGCCGGGATGGGTCAAAAGTGGAGGAAGAATTTCACCAATGCATGGCGTGTGGGTAGCATGTTGTGCTGTGTGTCTTTCTTGCAGAATATTATATTATTCTGCTTTTATAGCTAACAAATACATGTAGAAGCATTTTGGTGTTGTAGTTCGTCAATGTGGAGTCTATTTCAGACACTCTGTGTACTGCCGGGTACATTAGGAGTACAGTACTGCATCAAATCATATGATCATACCTGTTTTTTATGTAACTGTAACTAAGTATGTCAAAATTGCACTCAAGTACAAGACTTGAGAAAATGTACTTAGTTACATTCCACCATTGCCAAATGCTATTATTATTATTCCAAAGGTGAGATTTGAGTTATATGCTCTATGAATCGAGGCACAACTTCAAAACAGTGTAAAACTAAACAGAAATCAAGATTAAAATGTGTGAAAACCATCAACCAAAAATCTTAAAGATAGTCTAACTTCAGCTGAACAGCGGCCACTGTGGCCATAAGTGGTAACTACAGGACAGCAGCACAATGAATTAGGTCTCCAGAGAATTTGACTTCTTGTTGCACTTTTATGCTAAAAGTGTTGACATTATATGAACAAAGATATTCAGAAATCTGAGGATTGGGAGGCAGAAAGAGAAACAGAGACACGCTGGACAAAGATGGAGGGAGATGAGCAGAGAGATTCAGGGCTGCTCCTCTCCTCCGCCTCCCCTTTCCATCATGTTTAGGTGCTGGGTGTATAAATACCCCACCTCCCCTCAGGGCCAACTCAGCCCAGCAGGACCCTCTCTGCCCCCCTGCTCCGACCACCCCCCTTCTCTCCTCTCCTCCTTGTCCAGCTCCCTCTTACCCCCCACACTCAGCTCCCTCTTACATCGCCTAATTAGGATCTTGGGCCTCGTTAGGGCCGGCAGCCCCGGGGGCCCGCTGATACAAAAGCTGATTCTATCTGACGTAACAAGTCAATGCCAAGGGGACAGATGCTAATTTTAATTAATTAAATGGAAGGGTCAGCTCGCGACAAACGAGGGCCAGAGGGAGGGTCGGTCGCCGGTGTGCTTGGACCAGCCAGACCCCTGATCCTCTGGAGGGGGAGATCAGCCCAGTTGTTGTCATTACTGCTGTTGTTCGTCTCGAAACGCTCGACTCTGCGCTCCCCGATGAGAACTTTTAGGCAAGTCATGGCTGGTAGGCAGAAGGTGATTGGAGGGGCAAAGACAGAAGTTGGCATTCCACCTTGTTAGCACAAATTATAACACGCAAAACCATTTGAGGGTGACATTTTTGGGGAAAACAATGTTTTACCTGGCTGCAATCTCCCCTGCTAATTTTCATTGTGGGCAATTATATTCAGCCTTTTTTGTGAGACTGTTAAGTAAACCAACACATGGAGAAAACTGCAGCTGCTACAGAAATATGAAGGAGCTGCAGTGAGTTGTTATTTGATACGTGAAGCTAATTCCAGCTACATTATCGATTATTCGTTTTGATTAATCGGTCAGGAAATCTAATTTATAAGAAAGGCTCTTTAGTTTTTTCTAGACACCAAGGTGATGTCTTTAGTTTGATGTCTGAATATACAATGACAAAAAACACAGAAAAAGTCATTCAGTTGATTCATCGCTGCATTAATCATCAATTGTTTCAGGTATAGTTTCCATGTGTCACTGTCCTGGACACAGCTGGGTATCAGCATTTAAGTTTCGGTACTGAAATGATTCCTGGCTTTGAGAAAAACAAGCAAACAAGCAGCAACCCCTCTAAACTTTCCAAAACATTGAATACTCTTAAAAGGCCAAAAGTTGCCTTTGTCCAGTGGTCAGGTTTAGTGAAAGATCAGAGTTTTTCTGCATTAAAACAGAACTGATCTTTCCCTAACATTGACCAAGTGCTGTCAGTGGCATACAACAACATAACCATGAAAAACATAACATAACCACAATGCTGTAGTCACTCTGAGTGGGTAGTGCCTATTTTTGGCAGACAACAACTGAAATAGACATTTCTGTGACGTGCCAGGTACGTTAAAACACACATCGGTCTGCATTACGTGTCCCTCAGAACATACAGTAAATTCTGTTGCTGATTAGCTGCGTATAAGCATCACCTCCAGGAGACGAGGCTGGTGGAGGACGATCCGCTGCAACAATCACAGGTGCCTTCTCATCAGCACAGACCAAACCAGCACTGACAACCAAACCACAAGTCTGTGGCTGTCTGCTGGCTACCAATGCCGTCTATCTGATTAAAGCGTTTGGAAGAAACGTCTGAAAGTGGTAGATGAGTGAATGATAATGTTGTATTTGACTGGCTGAAGGTGTAGAGCACTGAAATAAACCGCCACAGCTTTTCTTAATATTAAGAAGCCCCCCTCCCGTCCTCTCTCTCTCTTCCCACTGACCTACTTCTGGCATTTGATCCTGACTGGAAGATCAACCCCTAGAGGGTGCACAGTGTCAGCCCTGTACCATGTCAATTCCCACACAAAGGGCACCCTTTGTCACTTCATATTTTCAAGGCTCCAGAACCCTGGCTTTTTCATTGTTGTTTCTGGCAGGGGTCATTTCCTGGTGCTGGCCCTGCCTCCCTGTTGTTCTTCCCTGTGCTGCACCTGCTGCCGCTGTTGACCGTCACACAACAGGGAGCCAAAAGTCTCCGTTCACAGATTACAGATCCGAACTTGATCTATCCCATCCACGGTGCTGCCTTGATTTTTTTATATTAAGATATAAACACATATATATGTACAGTATTAATATCTGACAATATCACCACAAGAAACTTGAACAGTCTGACCTTTCAAAGCCTTAAAAAGAGCTATGGCCAAAAGGCTACTCAACTAATTTTACAGGTTTCTGTAGCTTTGCCATCATTTCTGTCTGTTATAACAACATTGTGCTCACCACTAATTGCTGACATATCATTCTGGGAACAAGGCATCGTGTCTAAAAGAAGTCCAAAGGGCCAAGAAATGAGCACTCAGCAGGATGTAAACAAACCAGCAAGATTTTTAACCACTTTGAAGGTAAAACTGGAAATGAGTACACCCGCAATGTCACAGGAAAACCTCTGTGTGCACGATTATGGGAAGTAAAATAAGTCCTAGTCGAGCCTGGTGCTCAGCCTGTTTGTTTGCAACGAGGTGATAATTTTACTGTTCATCAAGTCAGCTTTATTTATATGTGCAAATATCACACCTCACAAATCTGCCTCAAGGGGCAGCAAGCGTACTACATAGGACACCTTCTATCCTTAGACCCTCTGTTTGGATAAGGAAAAACTCCCAATAGAAACCTCAGGAGGAGCAACAGAGGAGGGATGTCACTCCCAGAATGTCTACAGAACAGACCAACTCAGTGGTGCTACAGCATGGACAGCCTCACTGCAGCCAGTCATAATCAATGTCTAAATCTATGAAAATCAGATGCACAGATACCCTTTAATTCTCTACAGAAAGTGGAGAAAGTTTTGTTCAAACTACTTTCCCGACCCCCCCTCTCATCCATCTCCTCCATGGCCGATGACTCAGAGACACGGGGCATTTTAACAGGGTGTCCTTGATGAGGCCCAGCACAAATTAGCCAAAGTGCCATCTTTGCCATCGCCACTTACTATTTGACAGCAGGAGAGTGAGGGCCGCTCCTGGCAGGAAGTGAGCCCAGAACCTGGCATTATCGGTGGCCAGCACCGGCCACCGTCACGGCCAGCGCTCCGCCGGGGGTCAGCAGCCATCACACACGGCGGCCTAATGCTGCTGATGAGAGAGAGCCCGCCTCGCAGGCCTGCACACCCCGGAGGTGTGGCCACTCAGCGTCAGCCTAACCTGAGCTGACAGACCGTCCACCACTCACACAGGCCTGCACGCACTCACACACGCACTGATTCATAAAAATACACACATGACACACACACACACACACAAATTTTTAAAAATACCCAGAGTCACACAAAACCTCCTTTTCCACTCACACATGCACACACCATTAAAAAAGATGAATGCTACATATTAATGATATCACTTTTATAAGAGAAATGTATATATATGCACAGTGGTGCTCTGAGCTAAAGGCTAACAGGTTAGCAATGATGATGTTAACATGCAGGTATGATGTTTACTATTTCCACCATCTTAGTTTAGCATGTTAAATGCTAACAGTTGTTAATTAGCACAAAATATACAAAAGTGAGGAGTACTGTCATTAGTTTTGCAGGTACTTTTTTGACCTGATGATGGCGCTAGATGAAAACATCAAAGATATTACAATTCATCCTCAGGGGAAAATGAAGGTCTGTGCCAAATTTCATGGAATCCATCCAGTAGTTGTCAAAATATTTCACTCACAAATGTCAACCTCATAGTGGTGCGGGACAAGCAAGGGAATCACCAAAGTCTGCAGGTTCCACCCTCTTCCCTCCCTTTCACAGTAATCCATCCAATAGCTGTTGAGATATTTCAGTCTGGATCAAGGTGGTGGACTGACTGGCACGGTTATCCCCAGAGCGATGCTGCTAGCGCGGCTAAAACCGGTTCTATAAGGTTAACACAAATAGAGCTTATTTGTTGTTGTGCTGTTCACATCACCAGTAAAACACACTTTGCATTCACACAGGTAGCAAGAAGGCCAAAGGTCTGAAGGGATGTGATGGTTTTCACACCCAGCATGTTCGTGTGACCATCATAGTGTGGTTAGATATGAAATTAGAAACTCAGAGTGGAAACTGTCTCAGGTCAAATGTATCTCCAGTGAAGTGGGTTAGACATGTTGTGTGAAAGCTCAGTGGATGAATTAGCCTTTTTTTCTTCTTATTCTAATGGAAGAAACCTTTCATATTTTACAAATTCCTGCTGCAGGCACGCAGACCATCTTCCCTTTGATTCCCCGCAGCAGGCTGGGATTCACTGCTTTGCTCAAGGGCACTCGCAGGCAGTGACGGTGGAGGGCCGAGATGTAACACCAGGCGCATAATGTTCCCTGAAGTTTAAAATGTCACTTCAAAATGTCACTTCGGATCTCGCCATCTGAGTCATTAGCAAGCGCCGATGTTCCACATGAAGAAATTCAAGTGAAACTGAAATTTTGACGGCGACATCAATGGTGGCATTTCCACCATGTTACGTACTCCTGCCTGAGCAGCAGGTCATTTCAGTCAGCCAATTCAAGTAGAGTCTGTTTGTTTGGGTGAATGCACTAAAGCACAGAAGGCTGTTTGGTTTCTAGGATCTAATGTTGTCAACCCTCACAAGAAAACACCAAGATCAGCAGATTAGGAAAAACCACATTTGATACAGAGCTGTGAAATGTGTGGGTATTTCCAAACAAGGTAGGCTGATAATAAGTATCTGGATAAAAGGTGATGTCGACACATCTAAAACCAAGCAATCCTCCTGATAAGCATCAGCAAGCTCAGACACATCAAAACCTCACAGCAGCAGACAAACAGTTACTCACACATCAGAAGCTTCTTGACTGTAGTGTTGACGAGCAGCAGATGATTGTCAGTATATACAGTACAGCAGCCTAAGCGTAAATTTGGCATGAAGTGCGTATGAGTGTTATTGAAGCATAACCCATAGAGCAGATGCAGTCATAGTAATTAGATCAGCAAAGAAAGTTCACACATGAATCCACAGCTTTTGAGTTCAAATATGTCAGCAATGCTCACATGAATATAAAGTGTGAGAAGAAGAAGAAATGCAGCAGCTTCTGGTGTGACAAAAGCTATGAAACCAGTGTTAACAGCAACTCTGCAGGAGCAATTCGTGTGCAAGAAACAACTTCATAGGAAAATATGTGCAAAACCAGTCCAAGCCACTCAAACAGAATTTCAGCACCACAGTTTTAAAGCATCACAATGCACATGAAAACAAAGTCCAGCCACTATGAGAAATTCATGCAACAACCAAAGCAAATATTACACATCGTAGCAGCAGCATGAGAGCCAAAACAGTCAACCAGCAGACGCCATGACACAGTTCATAGCCAAGCACATGAACATGGAAGCAAACAGAGCCAAGACATCAGCTCAGGATCAGCAAAAAGAAGCAAACACTTAGCTTGATGAAGTGAAGCAGTGATGTCCAACATCTTTCTGGAGAGTCTCTGTGGTCCTAAAAGTCCAGCAGCAGGACAGGAAGCTCCAGCTTCAGGCTTGAAGTGCAGGTTTGAGGCCTGCAGCTAACACGACCAGCAGCTAACCGGTGGGGTTGTTAAAACCAGGTGGCACGCACCACAAACCCCATCATTTCCTCCACCAAGCCATCCTAAAGCTACAGCCTCGGCCTCTTGTGTAGTTAAGTACCAGCAGCAGCGCAGTTAGCTAGCTAGCATAACAGGCAGGGAACGGAGTTTAAACAGGCCGCCTTGTTACAAAGGGTGTGTTTGATTTAAAGCACAGGGCGTGCAGGATATAATGTGTGAGTGTAGCACAACAATAAGAGTTCTGCTGAACTAGTGTGCAGGTTTTACGACATTTATGTTTATCTTTGTTTGTAATCACAGCTGTCTACACCCATATCAGAAAACTTAAGTCTAACTATTTAACTGAGTTTGATGAAAACACACAGCCAGCCATGCCAGATACACGACTTTGCCTCAGACAGACAGACTTTCATCCACAGAACGAAGCCTGATGACTGTGATGATCCCTTCACGTTCCCTCTAGTGCCACCATGAGGTTTTGTGTGAAATATCTCAACAACTTTTAGATGGATTGGCATGAAATGATGAAAAAATCAGGATGAAATCCCAACTTTTCATCATGGGTGAATGGCTTTTACTCCTGTAAAACTAATGACCTTTGATATGTTTTGTCCTTATACGCAAACGTTAACAGGCTAACAAGCTAAACACAGACGGTATGGTAAACATTACACTAAACGGAAGCATGTTAGCATTGTCATCTTGAGCATGTTACATGCTGGTGTTAGCATTTAGTGCTAACAGAGCTGCGACATGGCTGTAGACTCGTGCTAATCTTTAAATATTTGGGGGCATTTTTATACCTTTATTAGATGTAGAGTTGGTTGGGTCACACACAAAGATCCATGGTCAGACTTGAACCAGAGATATTTCAGCTACATTGACAGCATCCCAAACCATCAGGCCATCAGGACACCCTACACACAGGTCAGCAGAGGGACGCACAAGGAGCACCAGCCGAAAAAGCAGGAAAACATTACACGTCTTGAAAGTCCTTCTGAAGTCCTTCTGAAACGAATGTCAGAGACACGAGTGTAATGATTAACATCTTTCCATGACCAGCGGGGTTTGGATGAGTGACAATCATCTGTTGATGTATTGATATCAAACTATCATCCTCTGTCAAGGAACTTATCTCTCTCATTGCTCTACTGAAAGCCTGCACTGTCAGTCGGCCAACATTTCCAACACTCATGGACTGAAAATCTGCTTGGTGATTTAAGAGGGTTCACAGAGAGGCAGCCTCTCTCCTAGCTGAGCAATTACTACCCATATTTGTGCTGTTGGACATCCATCATCATGATCCTCTTGGATAGGCTAAACTGTGACAAAAGACAGACGTTTGACCGCTGTGGCTACAAGTCATAATTACAAAATAAACATTGATAATTGTGGTAAAATATAGTGTAACAGCAGCCCAGGAGCAGACAGTCTCACTTTAGATCTCATGTTGTCCCTCCGTCTGAAGGACAGTGTGTTTAATTTGATCAAGCCTGGATGAATTTTCTCTTGGACACTTGGGACCTTCAGTATCTCGACCACTTTAGCTAGCACACTAACCCTGCTGCTTTAGACACATTTTTGATCTCTTAAACATATTGACATTCTCCATTGTTGTGGTATATGTTTGCTGGACAGATGATGATACATTATTGGTTTGTTTCTCTTCTTCAATAAAGATTTATTGGAAAAAACGGGTGCTGGGGTTTTGGGGCGAGCTTCAGGGTGGTGGATGTGGGTTGGGGGTGAAAGGAAACACCGTGGTGTTGATCTCCTGGAATGTGGCATGCCAGAAAGCTGGCTCGACTGGCACCAAACCAAATGCCTTCAGCCCCCCAGCCACCACCAGCACCGCCCTCACTCTCCCTCTTTTCTCTCCCTCTCATGAGTGTCACGTCCCCAGTCCGACTCCCCCTTCCTCTCCTCACTTCTCTCTCTCTCTTCAACAACCGTGAAACAGGAGAGCTGCCATCTCCGCTTCCTCCGACAGGATCAGCGATCACTCTGCCCAGGCCTCCGGACAGACGGCATTCCTTCCCCTGCTGCTGCTGCTGTTGCTGGCCGGCTGTTGCGCCGGGCATCCAGAATAGATCTCTGACGTCCGCCCGGTTACTAGAATACGCCAACGTCCTGAGAATCAAAGGAACAGAGAGGATAGATACATAGATACTCGCACGAGCAAGTTCATTAACCCACATTGAGACAAAGGTCCATTCGAGCGCAGAAATGCTGATACCTACGACATGTTGGTGTGAAGCCACAACAGAGCTGACAAGGTTCAAACCATCATGACGACATCCCATCCAGTGGAAGCCGTCAAATAGTCCTGTCAGGCGTAATCGAGTGGTGCGGAGGGGAGACTGTGGGCTAAATAGTAACCACAATTTGACCCCATATGTCAATTGCACATGTCAATACAATCAATACAAAAAAACAGCTGCACAAGTTGAAGCTCTATAGCTGCAGCCCTCCACAGCTGATACATGGATTTTTTTAAATGTGTAAACCACGCTGTAGAAGAAAAGGATACCAAAATCTATGTTTCAGTTTCTGAATGGCAATATTTTTAGGCACACTTGGCATGGCAGCGACGGTCAGGTGGTTGGCTGGTCAGCCCGTCGCTTTGGTTCGGACTGAAATATATCAGCAGCTATTGGATGGACTGACATGAAATTTGGTTCAGATGTCCGCTGTGCCTGAGGCATGAATCCTCTGGACTTTGGTGACCCCTTGACTTTTCATCTGACAACACTAGCAGGTCAAATGTTTCCCCATATCTAGTGAAACATCTCAACATCTACTGGATTAATGCCACAGGTTTATGCACAAATGTTCAAGCTTCACGACTTTGGTGTTTGGCTGACTTTTCCTCTAGCAGCATTGTGTGGCTGATATATGTGATTTTGAGCGAGATATCTTGACAAATGGATGGATTGATGGGAAGGCATTCATGGTCCCCAGAGGATGAAGCTTCCTGACTTTGGCCATCCCTCAGCTCTTCATATTCTGCCATCATCAGGCCAAAATTTAATCTGTGTCCATACTTATAACCACATACCTACAAAACTGATGGCTTTCCCATCACTCTCTGCTATGTTCCTCTGAGGACCATTTACATTTCACACTCAGAATTCAGTCATTCAAATAAAAAGGTTAAGGGTAAAAATAGTGCACTATATAGTAAATAATGCATCATATTTTGGACACACGGTCTTTATAAAGACTACATCAAGCAGTAAAAAGGCATCAAAACAAAAAAATCTGTTCTGGCTTTTATGAAGAAACTTTTGAAAGGCTGGGAGGAAACGAGGGAGGGGTTTGGAGGCGGATGGCACGGTTGTCACTTTTGCTGCCGTCCGTTTGCATGATTCATGTTGACTGAAGCCCTGCGTTTGTCAGGGGAGGTGTCTGCAGTAAAAGTGCCACAGCCCTCCAGATTGACACTCATTAGTGAGGGGCTCCGAGGCAGAGGGGGGCCTGCAGGGGGCAAGAGGGCAGCGAGGAGGGCGAGAGGCCACATCCCACTAAAAATAAATGATTTCTAATGATTGATACAGATAGCAGTGGACTGATAGGGCCAGATGAATCACAGGACTTAGGTGGTGGCGGTGGCAGGCAAGACCTCTGGTTGGCAAGTTGTTGTCAGCTGAAACGCCGCTTAAAGCCACCATGTCCAGATAAACGTGTGTGATCTGAATCCCAACACACACATACATACATAGGCGACACCACCTCAGTACAAGTACACCTCCCCCTCCTCCTCCTCCCTCTGCACTTGTTGTGTTTGACCACCCCTAGCAGTGCCCCTCTGCCTCCTGCCACTCAAGCCATATACGCAAATACACACACGCACATTATACACATTGCACACAAATGCCAGCGCTCACCCAGGAGCAACTGAAACAGGGGCTACCGGACTCCAGCGTCTGCACACACACGCATGCATGGACGCACACACCTCGGTCTTAGCCTCTTGTGCTTTAACCCTGCTGCACTTTCCATGGCTTCACATCCCCCAGAACTCTGTGTCCATCACTGTGTTTGTGCATTAAATCCGCGGCTCTGGTCATTCATCGCACATGTCTCGAGCTGCCAATCATTCAATCAATCCCGGCTTCATTACAGTGATTGTAATATCAAGGCCCCCAGCATCAAGCTTACAGGAAGTTAAGAAGCAAGGGGGCAGGATTATTTTAATACAGCATTCAGATCAGATTTTCTTCAAAAGTAATTTTCTGCTGCACCTTCTCGGGCGGTGTTCTTCAAAGACTGAGTCCAAGGGGAGTAGAAAGTTTTCAGTGCACCTCGGACTGAGAGGTGATGAAGTTAATAAAGTCCCTGGAGACGCAGCTGGAATCTGATTTTATCTGTTTTCCGATTAATTGATAGCGATGGCATCTGAGTATGTAATGCTTTTTTTTTCTAAAATCATAGAAATGACAATGGAATAAATGTTGGAGAGGAAAAAGAGAGCACTAATTATTATTAACTATATCAAAAATCATGAAGATATGTGTAGATTACATAAGGAAAAAAGATTAAGAAATGTCTTTGATGCTAGCAGCATGGCTCTAGAGAGGGAAATATTGGTGGGTCGGTCGATTTGTTTCTTTCAACAACTATTGGAGATCCACAGTTTTCTTTTCCGGCAGGAAAAAGTACAGAAATTAGTTAATGAAGCTCTCACTGTGACACTCCAGTCAGTGAAAACTCGGCAGGTCTTCTCCTCCGACAGACCACCGCCGGCTCTGTCAGCAGGGTCGGACCACAGTGACCTCGGCCGCTCTCGACTGTTCAGAGGACTGAAAATGCATCTTTAGATGATCTTGTCTCTGATTCTTCCTTCATGCGTCGCAGTGAAGCACTCTTTTCAAACAGTGTGTCGGGCTCAGGGTGAAGGAGATATGGCAAGAGGCTTTTGGATGTGCTTGAAATTCAGCAAAGTCAGCAGAAACCTCAATCAAGCACTTTTTTACTACAGGAAATGTGATGTGATCCATCAGATATTTCACTGACAGTTCAAGTCTCATATTTCTGCTGCTTCCTCGTGAACATCCTCTAGATTCCAGCAGTTAAGTTACGCTAACTTCAAGGATCATAAAGCCATTTCTCATGTGTCACTGTGGGATTAAGAGGGCAAAGTAAACCGAGGTACAACTCAATGCCCTGAACCTGTATGAGAGTCGATCAGGTACTAAATAAGCAGACGGCGCCTTTGACTGCGTAGGTGACATGAACTCATGGAAATCCTTGGCTGAATTGCCGGCACCTGACACCTTGTCCAGCAGGATTCATGGCCTGATAATTAGGTATTAGAACAAGCGTCCATCAGAGAGGCAGCTGATGTACAGCTGCCACTCTGGATAGACAAAGACAACAGAGCTTGTAATTGCAGGAAAAACATACTGTATTTCTCCATGACCTAAATAACTTTATTAAGTTAAACAAGCACCACAAAATAAGCCCTCAGTCATGAAAATAAAGAAAAGTGGACCGAACAGACTTATCAAGGAATCTGGGGCTCATGGCTACTGTAAACTTTACTGGTTAAATACAAAATTTTACATTTTCAGGCTTTCTGGCAGAGATCATGAAGACGGTGCAGGACTCTGAGAGAAACACAATATTATCTCACATTAATATAGAGTTAAATGAAAAGATATAAAGCTATACCCAGCTAATAGTTAGCTTAGCTTAGCATATAGGCCGGAAACAGGGCGGAACAGCTAGCCTAGCTCTATCCAACAGTAACAAAAACAAATGAAAATTAGAAAAAAAAAACATACCAGCACTTCTGAAGCTCACTAATTAGTCATTTGTTTGTTTAATCTTTACAAAAGCGTTCAAATGAATATTCATGGTTTTATGGCGTTTATTGGTCGGACTATTTCTTTGCGAGCCGGGCTACAAACAAAGATTTAACAACTTAATCAGTCAGCTTTAGAGGTGCTCATAGGTCATGTTAGCTGTTTCCCCATTTCCAGTTTTATGCTAAGCTAAGCTAACCATCTCCTTGTTGAGGCTTCATATTTAGCATATAGACGTGTAGTGAAAGTGGCATCAATCTTCTCATCCAACTCTCAGCCCCATATTCTCTCTCTTACTCACATGAAAACATACTCAACATATATCAGAACCTGGCCGCATGCCGAGTACAAGCTCTTGACCAGTGGCCAGTGGAAACCTAACTGTGCAACCACAACCACTCGTTCACAATTTCAGTCTTACACACTGAATGTTTAGGGAGGAGACTCAAGGGTTCAATGGTCAGTAACCCCACGTGGGCTCACAGACATTCCACAATGCTCTCAATGCTCAACCTTCTGCAGTTTTCTCATTTGGATGTAATTAAATCCCAGACAGAAGCTGCAGCCGTGCAGCTCACCCTGCACCAGCTGACCCTGACAGTAGCACTTAGTATGGCAGGGTCAGCTTGAACCTGACAGGGGTGATGATTTCTTAATGTAGTCAGAGGGCAAGCAAGTGGACGGCGGCTGAGGTGGGGAGTCTGTCTGCATATGAGGTGGGTGTAGGGTTTGGGGTGTGTGCTGGGAGGTATGGTGCCCGTAAAGGAAGTCTTGGCAATGTTTTGGAGGGGGTGGGGGGTCTATGAGAGGGGGTGATCTGCGTTCATGGAGCAGCCCAGAGGAATGTGTGGAAGTGCACAGCTGCCCTGTTTTGTCATAGCTGTGCACTGTGCTGTCTGTCCGTATAACATAAAGCTGCCAGTGTTATGTGTTCATGTGCAGGACCTCCCATGGATCAGCAGACCCCAGATGCACAACCCAGCATGAGTGTAGCTACACTGAATACCAACTAATACAGCTAAGGCTGGACCTGAAAGCCACACCAGCCATCAGTCAGATCCTAGTTTATTCAAGTTCCAGCCCAGTTCTGTCAAATCTATTCTGCTCACAGTGAAACCAACAGAAACTGTGTGACTCCAATTTTTTCTGTGTCTGCAATTTAGGTTCAAATTATCACAGAAGTATCACGATGGGTACTTCTCAGCTCATGAAAACAGCTGTACAACATCTGCTGTTGATGTCCTCACGGTTGTCTTTGGTTGGGCTTTCAGACTACAAATTTATTGCAGAAAATCTTGTGGGTCTAATAAAAGAATTGCATTATGGGAAGTGTAGGATTGAATGTTTTGGGAGCGAGATCCAAATTAGGAATTCATAAATAGTGGAGAACCCCTGAATCTTTGTTGCACAGTACATTCGTATGATGAGAGCACTGGTAGTTTTAAAATTAGCTGCCCTTGTTTTCAGGAAAACTTTGAGATTAATTTAAATGCCTGAAAGTCATAGTGAAAGTTCTGACACATGCCCCAGTCGATGACGCCACATTGTGAGTCAGACCCATGAAAACTCAGCCACCACTGTAGAAAATGTAGCTGATGTAACTTCTGGATCACAGTGTATCAATCACATATGAGGGTTTTAATACAAGCACAAAGATATTCTAATGCCAAATCCTATTTACAAGATAGAGACTACTATGTGTCAATTGGTGAGCATGTGTCTGAATGACAAAAGATGACGTGTGGGGTGCCACAAGGGTCCATTCTTGGACCACTTCTTTTCAGTATTTACATGTTGCCCCTAGCTCAGATTATGGGGCATCATAATATTTCTTATCATACTTACGCAGATGATACACAACTTTATATTTCTGTGTCATCACATGACTACAGTCCCTTACTTTCACTGAGTGAGTGTATTCATCAAATCAATGAGTGGATATGCCAGAATTTTCTTCAGCTTAATGCAGATAAGACAGAAGTGATTGTATTTGGCCCCAAAAATGAAAGGTCAAAGGTCAGTGCTCGCCTTAACTTTATGTCACAACAGATAAAGCCAGAAATCTTGGTGTAATTATTGATTCTGACCTGAATTTAACAACCATTTAAAGCTGATTACCAAATCAGCCTACTACCACCTGAAAAATATATCCAGAATTAAGGGATGTCTGTCCAAAGAAGACATGGAAAAACTTGTTCATGCATTTATTTTCAGTAGGTTGCTGCTGCACAAGTCCTTACAAACACCAGAAAAATGGACCATATCACACCAGTCCTCAGATCACTACATTGGCTTTCTGTGAGTCAAAGAATAGACTTCAAAATCTTACTGCTGGTCTACAAAGCATTAAATGGTCTAGGACTAAAATATATTCTAGATTTATTAACTCCATATGAAGCATCCAGACCTCTCAGGTCATCAGGGACAGGTCTATTGTGTGTTCCCAGAATGAGAACCAAACAAAGTGAAGCAGCTTTCAGTTATTATGCTCCTCACCTGTGGAACATTCTCCCTGCACACCTGAGGTCTGCCCCACCTGTCAGCTCATTTAAATCAGGGTTAAAAACATTATTATTTGCTACAGCTTTTACTTAGAGTAAATATATTCGCTCAATGACTTTAATCATTCTAAATGCTAAATTATTGTCTTTTACTGGTTTCTGTTTTTAAATTTTCCTTTAAATGTATTTTATTTTATTTTTATTTTTCTATTCTCTTCTAATTTCTTTCTTTGTTTCTCTCCTTCTTTGAAATGTATTGCCTGGTGTATGAGTTGTGCTATACAAATAAATTTGCCTTTGCCTTTGCCTTTGCCTAATGAAATAATAGATATACTGATTTTGGTGTTCAAAGTGTTGAAGACCAAGTGCTGAGCTTGAAACCAAACTAATGAAAAGAACATGAAGCTGAATCAGGTTTGAGGTGTTTGATATTTTCAGGCTGAAAAGTGTCAATGCCTGAGAGCTGCTGCTGGTCGCCTGAAGCTTACATGAACCCTCTCTGTGTTTATAGGGGTTAGCGGGGGTTCAAAGGCCAACAAGAGAGTGCACGCTGCCCCATTACTCTCCACCACAACACTCGCCTCCCTTAAACAAGCTCTTGGAGAAAGTGGCAAATGTCTGGGGGTGTCGCACCACAGCATGTGCCAATGGAGACGTCTGTGGACTCCACTAGTGATCAGGAAGGTTTTATTAGTGTTTTCTCGCATTTTTGCAGCACATCCTCCAAAGTTCGCTTCAGGAATTAAAGCTGCATCGCCTGACGAACTCGCATCAGAATTTTATGTACGTGCTTCTTGTTTCTATGTTTTTCCAGGCAGCCCTAATAAGCCAGGAACACTTTCCGAAAACACGGCTTAATGATCTTTATGTTGGATTGTCATCTGAGACCTGAGAGTGCAGCTGCAGGTCTAGTGTTGCCCCACGATGGCTGGGGATGTCTGACAGGACAGAAACCCACCCAGCATTGATTACCAGCTAATTATAGGCGAAGGAAGTGGCAGCTTGTTTGTTTCTGGGTTGCTGAGGAATACATTTGCACTTCACCAAGAGTTCGTGAGCTATCGAGTGTGAATTCCGCCGAGCAGTAAGTGCTATCTTTTCTATTTCACTCTATCTGGAGCTCACACGATCGCTTCATTCTCCCTTTCCTCACTTAATTCCACCACCCTCTGTTTTCACAGCCCCTGTGGGTGGTGCCTCCTGAAGCCCTCTTTCACACCCCGTGCAGAGATTTGAATAAACATATGTTGCGTTAATTACGAACCAGTGCCACGGTGCGCCGCACACAGGAAGGCGCTCTTCAGGAGCCACTTTGGAGGGTCTTGTCTAATGAGAAGCGTTTACATGGTGATTATGAGGGACGTCCTCGCTCCTGCTTCTCACACACACCTGCTCTCGCAAACACAGCAAACCAAGGCCAGGCTTCATCACGTTTTTACCATCCTCTTCAATAAACTTGTCAACACCTCAGCACCATGCAGAAAGAGAGCAACCTCTAGTAATGCAGACTTTGTGTTGGGTTTACTGAGTAATTTCAGAGCATGAATACAAAGCAATAGAAGACTTACTGGTACTTAAATGTAAATACAGTGGAACTGAACAAGACTGAGAGGAACAAGGGAGTAACAGCAGGGCATTTTGGACAGAGGAGAAATAAATTATTTTTGTGAATATTTTATAATATTTTTTATTCTGCAGAGTTGTGAACATACATTATCCCAAAAGTTTCCAACAGTGTTCAAACTAATAGAAATCTGTAATCTTACTCCAGATAACAATGCATTTAATTTCGGTCGCCTGTCAATGGCGTCATATCCCCTTTAAGCCCCTCTTTAAGCACCAAAACTACTAACGACAAATTCTCAAATTTCTTTCATTATTTCCTTATTCCGTGTGATGATAACGTCATATTTTTTTCATTCGTCTGCGTGCTACAAGCGCCAAACTGGTGTTCAAGTGAAATGAATGCCGCAGCTCAGCCTGTACATTGGGTTTGATTTGTGAACTCTGCGTCAGGCATGCCTTGCCCACCCACATCGGCGCGATGTCAAGACACAGATATTTATGGCCGAGGGGTTATGCACCCAAAAGGCAGAGTTGACTTAAACCATGAGCAGGAAGAATAGCAGAAAATGTACAAAAATACAACAGTAAAGATCATTTTGAAGCTGAAAGGTGGTTTGATTTCAGACGCTTGTGGCTGAACAGCACATACAGGAAGTGCATATTAACAACAAGCATATATGAGTTTGACATAGCGAACATTGTGGTCATCAGTCGTCATGCAGCCTCCTCAGGTTTCAAATGGGGGTCGGTGGGCCTTTCAGTGCACATTCAGCGGGAACAAGCTGTAAATTATGTGGCGTCAACCTCAAAATTTTATACCTGCCTTAAAGCTGGAGCGTGGGAGTTTTACGTATAAATGAAAATCAGATTCATTCAAGTCGTCACCAAACGAGTTCACGCTGCCGGGAAAGCTCTCTGTCTGTCTGCGGTGACGCTCCTGTGTTCTACATCGACTGGTGATGATTGGTTTGGACGACGGATTAGGCTACGTCACGCCGGCAGTGTAATTCTCTCACTGCCAGAAGGGGGAGGCAAGATCTCTGCACTGCAGGTTTAAGGTGTCAGTATGCCTCAGATGTACGAAGTCTCATCCAAAGACAACTGAAGGAGAAAGTGCTTTTACAAGACTGTCCTCCTGTCATCCCCAAAAACCACATATGTGTACAATCAGGTGACAAAGGCCTCTAGCAGCTGTAGGGACTACGCTAACTGTGGCTAATGCTACGGATTGAAGGTGACATTACATAGCCACAGAGTTCGCTGAGGGTCGAGTTGGAGGTGGGTCAACCAAACTTTGAGCTTCAACTCAGGACATTATCCCTCCTTTCCTGCCTCCAAACAACCCTCAATGTTGGTGTACATCGTTCCTGAAGTCTATTTTTCTCTGATGCTATGAGGGCGACAAGAGTGAACGGACAGTTAAACAATTAGCTAAAACGCGCTATAAAGATCTATAAAGCTGAGGGGAGCTGGAGATCGATTGTCAGTGATGATTACATTCATTATCAATATTTTGAGACTGCCAGGTACAATAAACAACATGTTTTTAAGATAATAGACTCCAACCTGTTTTATTATTTACTACAAAGTGTATTTGCTGATGTAAATTTGTTGTATATACACATAATTTCTAGCAAACAGTTGTTCTTGTACACAAAAAACTTGCCAGAGGTTGTACAAAGTTCAACCTTTGTTCTCACCTGCACACACCTGGGCAACCACGGCCTGAGTCGTCAGCAGTTCCAGCAGCAGAAAGGTGTTGGAGGGAGTTTCAGATGCTGTTTGACCATCTGACAGGCGCTTCATCTGAAGCATGGTGAGGCCTTTAATGTCAGCCAGGAATCCACAGTGTCGATCATTATAGATCAAATAAAACAGTTGTTTTACACCAATTAATGATTTTAAGATGTAATTCCCGCAATCTGATTCTCACCACCACCTCTTCCTTCTCGCAAAGTCTCCTCTGTTTTAATCGAGCAGTCGGGTGATGCCGTTAATGAAGACACGCTAAGACTTCCGCTGGTGTGACCGTCTGTCACGTCTAAATCTGTCAGGCCACAGAAGCTGCGTTCAATCCAACCACGCTTGCTTTTACTGCATCCTTCTTACAGCCATCCAGGTTTTACATCAGTGTCCAGTTGCAGTGCAGCTCTGCAAGCAGAAGTCACTATTCATAACTCCTGCTCACCCTGACTGACTCGTGCACAGTGCAGGCAGCAGCAGAAAGCTTTGATTCTAAAGAAATCAGGAGATAATCATACATGTCTCAGGTGCTTCATTGGGGTGCATCTGCAGTAAGATTAAAAACGCTGCACCCAGCTCACAGTGCCTTCATTTCCTGCATGTTTTGCCTTGTGCGCACGAGAGCCAGCTGACCTGCTAATAACACTTCCAGGAGAAAATGAAAGCTGATTGTGCTTCACAAGGTGATGGCCTGAGGCTCAGGCCGGAAGCAGGGAGAGCAGAGGAAGCGGTGACTCCCGCCAGAGGGGGGAGATGGCGGTGGGGGTGGGGTGGACACGCCTGGCTGGCCGTGGCGTCCGTGGTGTCGCTCACATCGAGGCCCTCTCGCCCCCCGTGTCAACACTGATGACTTCAGCGCATGCCCTTATGAGCTCACCTTGCTAGGAGAGACACAGGAAGTGGGATTAGAGCAGTGAGTGTCAAGGGGGATAACTGTGTCATACCTGCACTGGGGGGGCTTTCATCTATTAATGTGTGTGTGGTCACACACATGCAGCTGCTGATACCTCAGGGTCATCTCTTTCACCTGTGTTTATGAAGCAGATTCTCTGTCCAGGCTGGCTGACCTGTGACGGCCAAACAAGCCACTGAAAGGTCCCGAGGAGCAGAGGACGCCGCCGTGTGACGAACCGCTTTCTGTTTCATCCACACTTGAGCTGAATGATGTGTGTGTGACGCTGTGACAATCACGGGGAACGTTAGTGTGATTTCATTTTGCATGTTTGACTTGAACTGAAACCTTACCTGAAGCTCTCAGAAGCGTTCTGATGCCACAAACGCCAACTTGTTGAATTCATGAATTCTGTCTCATTCTCACACGAAGACCAATTTAACACTGTGTTCATTACACACAGGCCTGTGTTTGGAGTGACAGCGTTGAAGCCTTAAAGGAAAATTCTGCTGTTTTTCAGCCTGGATCTTCATCTCTGTCATGACTCCAGCTTTGAGAAGCATTTGAGAAACAGATCCTGACCTCTTATAAAGACTCAGTCCTTCACTTAAATGAACACATGATTTATTATGTTCATGACTTAGACGCTTTATGCTGTCATAAATATCTGCACAACTTCCTGAAAGTCATCACTGTCAAATGAAAGAAAGCAGAAAAATATATTAACAGTTCATGAATTTCATCCTTTCATGGAGGGTCGCCATCACCTGAACACTTTGAGTAAAAAACAAACAATTAAAAACACATTTTTGAATATTTGAATATTATTTTTAAAAATTAAAAATCATATTTGTTCTATTTTGTATTAATTTCCATTTTTTGACACTGAGTAACAGCAACTGTAACAGTCTAAAAAGGCAGTTAAAGCCATTTAATATTGATGAGTCGGCTGTGGATGTATTAAAAACTCAGAAACTAGTTTTTTAACGATTCAACGTGAAAATAAAATCGGGCTTTGGTGCAACAAAGAACAGCGAAAGTGAAAACTGGTTGATTTCACAGAAAAAGCTCTGAAGATAACCACCGACGCAAAGAAGTGACGTTGCTTGACTTCATTTTTGACTCATTATTATTTCATTATCGAACAAGTTTTAACCTGAGGAGAAAAGGAGTCAAACAATGTTTTTTGGCACGAGCTAAGAGGAACCATTTAGAGAAACTGAACAGTCGTAATTAATCAGTCTGAGGAGATAAAGAACCGCCTGATCGGAAGATGTTTCCACCCAAAGCGCAATAATATTCTAATTATTACTAGATTATAAAGTGAAGTTATTATCTGCCTATAAAACACAGCAGTTCCTCGGCATTACAAGGCTGTAGTTTAATTATTGGCCTAATTAATCATGCTTTTAATGAACTGATTCACCTTGCAGCTCACTCCTCTCACCATCAAAACATCTGGTTATCGACAAAATCATTAAAACATTCATTATTCATGTGATGAACGAAAATGCGCGAAAATATTCCAGAGTTTGCGGCATTCTCTTATAATTTCACAGCAGGTATTTGTTTATTTGGTAAATGTAATTTCCTGTAATGTCATTTTAAAACATTCCTCTAATGTAAATAGTCTCCCTGTGAAGCGTATTAAAGGAATTTCAGAGGTGTTGGTCAAAGGGCAGCGTGCGTAATTTGTGTGGCGCTGCTGCGGGGACGCCTCTCTCCTGTCCGCAGCCTATCGCGTCCTGCCTCTGCGGCAAACACGCCTCCAAAATATGAGCGCTTACTAAATGTATAGCCTATATCATAGGATGGAAAGCTGAGCGTGTGTTTGAGTCACTGGTGGCGACTCCACGCGTCAAAAAAAGACGAGACAATCACCTGCTCGGGTGATTAAAAAGTTTGTGTGCGGTGAGGCGGTGTGAGGGAGTTTTATGTTTAAATTCTAACCTCTGAGCGACCGCGACGCCGAATTTTAAAGTTTGTGGCGCGTCAGTGAGTGACAGCTGAGGTGAATCCAGACTGTGCTGTTAGGGGGTTCTTGTTTTTCATTTTTTTTATTTTTATTCTACATGCTCTTATTCAACTGGACGCAAGAGCGGAGCCTTATGACATTGCGCACAGAGCAGGAGCGGGGCTGCAAATGGGCGGCATAGGTGGCAACCTCTACCTCAGCATGTTGAATGGGACTGAAACGCAAACTTTCGGAAAGAACGCCGACATCAGCAGTCAGCTCCACCGCGGCGGCAAGGATCTAGCCGAGTTCAAAATGGGGATTCAGGACGCGAGGTTTTACTACCCAGACTCTGTTCCGAGCGGGCAGGACGCTCTGACTCTGCCGTACCACTCGGAGCAGGCGGTGGGAGGGTACGCGGCGCAGCCCGGCAGGTTTTACGCACAGACCCTCAGCAGCTGTCCGTACGGCGGCGTGCGGTCGCCGCCGAGAAGCGGAGCCGGGCAGGGTTACATCCCGACGGCAGGGGACGGGTTTCCTGCAGGCGGGAAAGACTTGTACTCTCCTTCCCCAGAGAATTACCCGGCGAGCTTCCAGCACGGCTACCAGCGGCCGCCTCTCTACCCTTTACCTGGGCTACAGGTGTGCGGGAAGACTCAGGCTCTGCTCAATAACTACCCGCTATGGGCCAAGTTCCACAAGTTCCAAACCGAGATGATAATCACCAAACAGGGCAGGTAAGACTGACAGATCCCTGCAACAATTCCCACTTCTTTTCCCACACTGATACACTCCCGGTGGCTCGCTTGTGGTCACATTTTGGTAAGAAAAGTGAAAGAAATTGCAAATCACGCAGCGCTGTCCTTTTGGTTTTACACACTTTCTAATTTCACACTACCAGCGTTGAGCAGCAGGCCTGCATGACACCAGCTTCCTATAATTTAACTGAAAAGCAGTTTTTCAGAGAACTAAATGACACTTTATAGCCTCGTCATGCTGTCTGGTGGTTATCACCGACGGGAGGTCAGAGTTTGCTCATGTTTTAGCTCTTGTTTACTGCAGGACATCACAGGCACGGTTAGCTTTTGTGCAGCTTTGAGTTTTTAGTTTTGAGAATGATTAGAATGACCTCTGAACTATTTTTTTTTAAAGCACAAGTCGATTTTAAACTGTGCTGCTTTTGCGTAAAAATCGAGCTGAGTCATAAATTCATATTTGACGCATTTGAAATAAATCTCAAGGATGGGGCTATAGAATTAAAAATACTTGATTTTAATTGTCCTAATAAACATTTTTACAAAGCATTTTCTCTAAGTACTGCTTTCCCATTCTTTTTATTGTTCCTTGTAAAATAAAAAATGGACTAAATCTAAATTTGCTTTGGGCGAAAGTTGCTGAGGAGTCAGAGAAATGATGAAGTGACGCTGAACATCAGCTGCATGCTGAAAACATTTGACACCTCTGCTTGACCTCTCAAGTCACAGAGGCCCCTTCACTTCACACAGCAGGAATCTAACCCCAAAAATGAGGCTAATCAGTTAAAATTGATCTCCTCTGCAGTGATACAAGGACAGGTTATTATTACTTGATGCTCCCTGGAGGCCACACCACCCGCAAAATATTTCTTCCTGAAGCCATTTCATTTTTTTTTCTCGTGAAAAATCTGGAAAACACACTCTCCCCTCCTGTGATTTTAATATAAAATCAAATCGGTGACCAATCAAACAGTTGAAGCTCTTATCTCTGTTCAGTGTGAAAGGACTTTAAAAGGAGAGAGGTGATAAAGTGAGAAACAAACTCCTGATAATTAAACCTCAACGCGATATCTCGAGTAGGCGGCTGTGGAGAAGATAATAGACAAAAAAGTGAGATAAACACACACACACACACACACACACACACACACACACACACACACACACACACACACACACACACACAGGAGAGACGGCGCTGCCGGGCCCCTCTGATGGGTCACCGAGCATTAAGACGCAGTCACGTCGATGAGGATTAATTCTCTAATATGCGCCTCTTGTGTTTGACAGAAGGTTTCAGGCCGGGGGTTTCTCATGGCTCGGATCTGTGCACACAAACAAGTGCGCTGTCACATAATAGGACACTGATATTTCCAGTGACTCCACTCTGCAAACAGCCGAGGCTACACACATGTATTTTTAATTAAACTCACCTGGATTTAGAATAATCTCAGATTTATTTTNGTGTGTGTGTGTGTGTGTGTGTGTGTGTGTGTGTGTGTGTGTGTGTGTGTGTCCTGGCAGGATGCTCTCTAGAAACACACTGATCAATAGCTATGAACTATCGAGTCATTTAATTAAAATACTTGTTATATAGATAGATAGATAGATAGATATAGTTTTAGGTAAAACGTGTTATTACAATTGCTGCCAAAGCAAAACAAGGTAACAGTCACACACACACACACACACACACACACACACACTTGCTAAACTTTTCTGCAGGGAAGTCTAAACACTACCCACAATAAGAAAAGCATTGGTGAAATGGCCGCGGAGGTGTCATCCTTGTACATGAGACAAAAAGCATATTTTCATGTTGTGCAAAAACCACAAACCTCACGTTACACGAAATTCAAATCCTGACAATGGAAAAGCTCTCACCCTTTTATCTTAACACCCTCCCTCACACGCACAGCTGCAAGTATCCGGCAGAATAAGTGACGAAGAGGCCAAAAAACAGACTTTTGTAACTCCTGCAAGATGAGCCGAGGAGCTGAGCAGAAGAAGTGCACAAAAAAAAAAAAAAGATGGGTTTTCAATATCAGAGGCGATATCTCTTAAATTTTCATCCCGGGTTCAGGCTCGCACAATAATTTTGCTGTGGTTTTAGAGAGAAGTCTGAGGGTCTGCAATGTTAATCAAAACCCCGGTGTGTGTAGAAACTCTAGAGGAAAGTGTGGAGAAGGGTCAAACACCGCTGAGCCTTTAGATGGCCACGCCGAGGAGGTGAGGCACCTTTGAAGTTCAGGAAGTAAAAGACTAGATTCTCTTTTTTTCTGCTCTCCTCAGCCTGCGCTCGATGCTGGGTGTGCAGCCTGGCAGACCTCTCAGAAGTTTGCCTCATGCACCACACCTGGGCTTTGAAATCTAGAGCCGTTTTCATGGCCTGCAGCAAAGGTGGGGGGAATTCATCTGCACTTCTTCTTCTTCTTCTTCTTCTTCTTCTTCTTCTTCTTCTTCTTCTTCTTCTTCTTCTTCTTCTTCTCCTGAGATAAATTCAGACCACCGCATGAGCTGAGAACATTTCAGGCTCTGCTCAGCCTGTCTGGCCGAGTGGAGGCAAAGTTCACGGAGGCCGGGGCGTCGAGGTCGACCCAAACGCGGCGTCGGAGAGGCCGAACAGACGAATAAAGACAAAGAAAGATGCAAAAATGTGGGATTTTCTGATATAGCCAAAAAAGAATGAAGTGACTAAAAGCGAAAAGAGAAAGTGAAGCTTTTTTCCTCATTCGTTTCTTTGACCAATGTGCTGATCCTACACCTGTGGCAGCTTCAGATCTGAGTCAAGAGGACAACCTTTTCCCTGCCTTGGTTTCCAAGAAGCACATTCATTCAAGGCGAATTTTTTTTTTTTTTCTGGAAATAACAACTGAATTTGTTGATTTAGTGTAAAGAAATTAGAATTAACGGCATTCGTCAACCTGAAACGCCTGCCCTCGAATCATCAATTGAAAACTTTTGCTGGATTTATTCAATATTAATGACACAAATCATGCTAATGAACTTCTGCTTGACCATGCGGTTCAGTGTGTGTGTGTGTTCGAGGAAGGAGATAAGAATGACTAAGTTCTTAACATACAAACACCTTTCAGGGAAATAATGCTGAGCTAAAGATCAGACTTAGAGGAATCATGCTCATGTGCTCTCTCTGCTCCACTGAGTCCAAACTGTAGCATGTATCAGTCTGATGTCTGGTAGTTTTCCAGAGAGGAAATAATCCTTTGTTTTATTCTAATATTACTGTAGGTACTTACTATAAAAGTACTGCTATGAGTAGACTATGAGAAGATTAAGTTCCTGTATTGAAGAAAAGCAGAATCATCATGAATATCACTATCATACATGGAGAGTTTTAAGTTCCTGCATTTGTAAAGTAAAACATTTATTGATATTAGCACTTTAATTCTTACAAAATGTTTGTTAAATATAATAAAAAGGTAGTATTTCTAAATGGACTGTGTCTGCTGAGCCTGCAAAGTGAAACATCATCTACATTTACACGTACTGAATAATCAAGTTTCTTTCCAAAGTAGGTATGTTATTTTGGAAATCATCACTTCACATCATCAAGGAAATCAGAGTGGGCGCCTCCTCTGCCGAGCCCGCCCACAGACATTTCGGTGTAATACTGTGATGTTAAACAGGCCAAAGGACAAATTTAAGAATGAAATTTCTTATCACCAACACTGCAAGGTGTTTGGGGAACAGTGTTTGGAGGTCTGGTGTGTTAATTCTCTCTCTCTTTCTCTCTGTCTGAAAGCAGAAGTGAGACTATTTCAAGGTTTTGACAGTATGACTTGTCACTTCCTGTTCAGCTGTTTATGGGTGCATATGCAGCTTTTCGCAGAAACATCTAGTGCCAATATTTTCAGATAGCTAAACGAGCGCTTCCTCTTGTCGTGTAAATATCCTCCTCTGATGGCTCCTCAGCTTTTTGAGCCACAGGTCAATCATATTTATCACCGCTACCTCTGTATTTGGTTTCCAAGAGGGTTAATAAAAGCTTTGAGGCTGACAGAGATGAAAAATATAACACATGCGAAACCTGTTTTCTTGCTTATGGGTTTCTATTTTACTATTGGTCAACAAATCCCATGAGAAGACCAAAGCTAACAACAAATCGATCGCACTGATGAGCATTGTGTGTGCATCTAAGGAGTGTTATATATTATTATATATGTTATTCCTCTGTGCCAAAGAGCAGCCGGGCCTCAGGGTGCCATCTAGTGGGCCACGCAGGCAGTGCTGCAGTGCCAAATGGTTAGCTTAACATTGGTATTTTTTTAAAGCTAGTTCTTTCATATCTAAATATGCTCAAGAATTCACAAAGATGGAAAACATCAAATTAAAATGCATAATTTCAGTTACGTTTGAATATCACTCAGCCAATCACGACGCATCATCAGGTCGAGGCTAACGGGTTTCGCTACTGTTAGCTAGCTAACGTCCCCTCGGCTGCAGTGTTGGTGATTCGGTGTGGATTCACGTGGCAGTGACGCTGAGCACGGTGTGTTGAATGTGGTGATATCCTGTCACAGCCAAGTTCGTTTTCCCTCCTTTCTCTGTCACCTTAATTTTTTTATTTCTCATTTATTCCAGAAGGCGGTTGTTGGTGTTTATTTAAATTACAAAAGGGTGAGAGCCCCTGCAGACGAGCTCCATTGTTGTCCAAAAAAAAATTATAAAAGCCATCATTGAGCCAGACTGCTGCACCACGTGGCGTGTTACTTTATTAGGATGAACACACTCTGTAGTTTATTTTGACTCAATCACACATACGCCTGCTGCTGGAAATACCCGCTAGAGAAACAAATGTGTGTTAATACGCCGCTGAAAATAGTCCCCAACGAACGCACCGTGGCCTCCTGTTTAAGGAACCTTTGATAAAAAATACAGAGCACAGCTGTTTGAGGAAATGACTGAGCCTTTTTTTTTTATAAAATAAAACTATATATTTGTGAATTATTTTGGCCTTGAGGTGTTTTAGAGAGTGAAACATGTTATTGGTTTTGGTTTATTCACATCTTTGTTGACAAAAATGAACATTCAGAATAAAACCAACCTCCTATGAAGCATGAAAGCAGCAGTATCAGGCTACATACTGCACCTCAAAATAATTGAAATTTCAACGTGTCTTGTCGCTGAATTCCTCTGCAATAAGTCAATCCAGGAGCAGGAGTGTCTGTGTGAAGGAGTGCTTGTGTCCGGCAGCAGCTGTAGACTGGCATGTTTTCGTCACAGATGATCAAGCGTACGCACGGTGACAAAAACTGGACCTGAACTCCTGTCCGGATGAATCAGCGGGTGCGTTCATGTAGAAAGTCCTCTCCCCGGTGAATATCCAGTTCCTCTTCTCCTCTCCAGCTTCTGCCCTGCATCCCCAGGACAAACCCTCCACCCCTCCCTCCCTCGCTTCACTCCACCCTCTGCTCTTTCCTTTTCCCTTTCTCTAACCTCCATTTCCCCCCCGCGGTTTCCCCTCTGTCTACCAACCCCCCCCTTCCTCTCTCCCCGACATCCACACAGTTTATTTTGATTTTTTTAAATGTCACCACCAGCGGTACTGTCTCTGTATTACTGGCTGGTTCACCACACTCCACCAAACTACAGTTATGAGTATTCGTGTGCGTCTACACCTGAATCAGGCTGAGGGAGCGCCAGCCGTTTGTCATTACTGTCAAGTTTCCAGTGAATCAGAGTGGCACACTGGCAGGTTGGTTAGAGAGTCTGTCTGGTGGCTGCAGAGCTGCAGGTTTGATTCCCACTAGTGTTGAAGCAAGTGTGTGTATTTGTGTACCAACCTACTGCAAAAACACCTTCTTCGTGGTTGTAGCAGTCATGCAAAACCAGAAAATCATGCATGTGTCAAGAGAAGGCAGCAGAGACACTGCAGGCTTCACCACCACACTGCCAATACCTGCACGCTAACATGTATTTGGTGTTTTTCAGCCTCTCTCGCTGAACTCGGCACAAAGCCTGACTGCCGCCCCCACATGCAAATACCCCTCTGTGTTGTGTTTTCTATGGTTTCTCCCCTTGCCGAGTTCTGATTTCCTATAAAAGCCTCGAGTATAAGTGAATCGACAATATCAGTGGAGCAAAAACGATAACTACTCATCTACTTTCTAGATTACTCTCGCACAGTGTAGGTGGGTTGAGACACTCATATGCCGAGCAGCCGAGTTTCCGTTTTCACTTGTATTAAAGACGGCCCTGGAAGAAGAGCCCTTTCACCTGTTCTTTGCGAGCCACTAAAGAGCTGCTGCCACGATTTTGTTTCACTGAGAACCATGATTGATTGTTAAACTGGACTCGCCATGTAGCCAGAAAGACCCAACTGGGGCCGCTCAGGGCAGGGTTTTGTCTTACCACTGATGGATTAGAAGTGTGTGTGTGTGTGTGTGCGCGCGCTGTCACTTAAACACACAATCCTGAACGTATTTGACGGTGTTAACTTTTCTTCACATAAATTCATGAAAAGTTTGGCTTGTGGAGGTTTTTCAGACAAAGAAATCCTTAAAAATGCATCCAAAGTTCAAGATCGAGGCTTATTTCAAAAAGGCTGAATACACTCATGAAACAGCTGGGCACTGCAGCTTTCAGCAAATGGTACTCAAACAAGAGAAACCAGTACTGTTATTGGGGACTATTGTCAGCGGCGGATTAATACACAGTTACCTCTCTAGCGAGCATTTGGGGCAGCAGGAAGGTGTGTGTGTGATTGAGTCAAAATAAACTACAGTGTGTGTATGTTCATAGTAATGAAAGATGTCAGCCAGTGCAACAGTGTGGCTCCTTCATGTGTTTTTAATAGTTTCTGGGCAGCGGTGAAGCTCTGTGGCACAGAGGAAGACGATACATCAGGCTTTACTTGTTAGCTCGTGTTGACAATAAGAAAATAAGCAAAGAATTTAAGCATTATCCTTTAAATGGTGTCTGACACGGGGAGTGGTGAGAGAACATGACCTAAATAAAATGGTCTAAATCATCAGCGAACAAGAATCTGATTATTCTGGCATTTAATTCCAACTTTGAACACTTGACAAATTCAGAATAAGTATGAAAACATGCGACAGCTGATTTGAGTCTAACGTTTTGAAGTCATTGTCTTTTTAATCGGCTCTTTTTGCTGTTTAAACTCGTGAGCACAGATCAAGGCAACACAACACGTATACATTGACGGGCCCTCCAGGTGTCCCACTAGCCCGCTAACATTAGCCGCTAACGCATCATCTCTTTACACACCTCACTTGTTTTCACGAAGCTAAATGACCAAATTGCTTCAGGGAGGACTCTGAATTTAAATGAAATAAATTTCCCTCCACATGAGATTTTGTCATCTAAACATGCAGGATTGTCTTTTCTGGACATGCGCTGCGTGTTTCAGACTGAATTATTACCATAAATTTAACTCTTGTTCTTGGGCGACAGCACGGTGTTTTAGTGTATTTATAGCTGTGATCAAATACTGTAGATCTTATCTGTTTGTTCCACTCACACCAAAACGTTTCAGAAAAGAAAGAAGAGGGCGTTTCTGAAAAGGAAGTTTGTTTTTCATCTTTGTGTACACTCTTTGCACTCTTGTAATGACTAATTTAAACCATGCACTGTATAAAACACAGTGAGCACATGCCAACTTTAACTCATTTGAACTAAAACGAAACACTTGCAGGCAAACCCGTCATTCGGTATCACAACATGCATTTATTGGACTTGAGTTCAGAAACGTGAAGTTGTGCTGCAGCCGTCCTGCAGGCAGGACGCGCAGTTTACAATAAAACTCACTCACTTTTCACGTTGAGCAAACCAAAGGAATGGAGGGCATCGCTCATTACAAATGCTCCATAGCCTTAGGTGCTGTTAGCCAGTTTCAAACAGCTGGGCCAAATGTCAAACATGTTGCCCTGATTTATTAACACCAACTACACACTGGTGACCTCACATAGACCCTGACTGCTGATTCATATTCCTCGTTCAGTGGTTTGTTTATTACATTAGACACCATGAGGAGTGTTTTCATTGAAAGAAATAGTTCTTTCTGCTGAAAGTTGATTTAGGTGATCAATACCGCTCTCAGTTCTGTCTGTTAAATATGATGTTATAATCAGGAGATGGTTAGCATAGCTTAGCATAAAGACTGGAAGCAGGGGGAAACAGCTAGCCTCTGCCAAACCGCCACTTTTCGTTTTTATACTTCAGTTTTCGTACAGGTTAAACCCTCAAGATATACTGTGTTCATGGTGGAGCTTTGAGACATCTACAGGTGGTAATGTCCAGACTGAAATATCTCAATAGGAAGCATTGATCCTTTACCTGATTGAGGCTTGTGTAATTTAGAATCTATGACCTGACCACGGCTCTGACAGATCAGCAGTCTGTGCGGTGTATTGATAATATTGATAAATCCATGGAGCTGTCCATGGTGCTGAAGGAGCAGACGGACTCGTACCTGCGCCTTTTTCTCTCAGGCCCTTCAGTCAGTTTCACCTTCGATCTGTATTATTCTCTAAACTATATACTATAAAACTCAGTTCTATACTACATCGTAGCCTATATAGAGTGGTGTCACCTTCATTATCAAAGTGTAGGAACATGTAGTCACTGAAGAGCGAGAGGATCATAGAGACACACTGCTGCCTGTAGTGTTCCTATAATATTCCTGTGATCATTTAGTCACATCTATGCTGCTGAAAACACAACCGGGACCAAACCAAGTCTGGAAATAAATATTGTAGGGGAGCTATGACTACAGGTAGAGTTTTTACTTTAGGGTTAGGGTAAGGGTTATGGCCCGCCCCCCTCTTAAAACTCAACAAATCAACGACTGGCAATAATTGTTTGATTTTGCACAGACATTCATGGTCCCCAGAGGATAAATCCTACCGACTCTTGAGACCCTGTCATTTCTCCTCCAGCATTTTGACATTTTTAGCGTTCAGTGAAATATTTCAACAAATATTTGATGGATTGTCGTGAAATTTGGATGAATCCCAATGACTTTGGTCAGCGTCTGCACCACCACCTCCAAAGCTCTGATTTATGAACACCTGCAAAGCCATTGCCACTGACCTCAGCTGTACTTGTATTCAGTGCTCATTGTTAGCATGCTAACATACTAAACAAGGATGGTGAACATGATAACCATTGTGCCTGCTAAACATCACCATGTTAGCATTGTCGTTGTGAGCATGTGAGCATACTGATGTTAGCATTTAGCTCAAAGCACCACTGGGCCTCAGTACAACCTCAGAGAGAGACTGTAGACTCCTGTTTACCTTTGGACAAAGCCAGGCTTCCTGCCTCCAGCCTTCATGCTAAGCTAAGCTAACAAACTGTTGCAAGATGATGCAAGTCAGTGCTGCCTTACAGCTTTCATTGGATGAAAACCTGTCAACTCGAGGTGACAATTATGTGACTGACTGACCTAGAAAATGATAATATAAATGTGGTGATGTGTTGCTTTGCCTTGTGTCCATGTCTTACAGTTGTGTGTCCTCTTGGTTTAAGCATCCCCGGGCCACGGTGCCTGGGGACGCCCTGACCTCCCAGTTACCTCGTCTCACTGAAGCCCTCTGTGAGCAGAATAAGTTCAACATGTAAAGCTCCAGCAATCAGGGGCAGCTTCTGGGGCATCTTTTATTAACAGCAGCATTAAATATTCACCTACACCCGTCCCCCCTGTCAACCTTCCCCTCCACCTCTCGTCCATTACTCTTGATTCTTCAGCTGGTGAAGCAGGAAGAGTGTTTAAGTCATGAGGTCCAAGCAGGAATCCCCTCTTCGCCTTATGTCCATACGTTATTGTCCCTAAAGAGCACTTGTAATACCTTTCTTCTTGTCAGTTGTGCATATGATATTATGCATCGCTTCTTTTTTACTATCCTGTTTGAAGCAGTGGGTTAGGAGCAGGGAGGTCTCCCCCTGCTGAAAAGAACCATTCGCTGTACAAATTAAAAAAATGAAGCTCACTGATTTAATAGCCATGTTTTAGCATGCTGTTATCGGACGTTTTAGCACTGTGGATCACTTTGCTTTTGCATGATTACTGTGTGCTCCTGGATTTCTTTCATCATTTCTTCGTCTTTCAAGGCAGATGAATCTGCAGTTCATGCGTTCATGAAGGAAGACTTCATGCTCGTAAAAATTACTGCACAACCCCAGTAGGTTAAATCCTCTTGGTAGCAGTCGTACATGCATTTTATGTCCCCGAGAATGCACAAAAACTATGAGCATTTCTTGTTTCCTGCTGCACATGTAAGAAGAATATTGATCTGTTCCTCATCTACTCACATCTTTTTGCACAAACATCAACACAAAAAGTCTTTCATTGAGAAGTCAATAATGTTTTTCTATGTACTATATACAAAGACAAAAGGGACAATGATTCATCATGTTTTTCCCTGTGTGTTCGTCCAGGAGGATGTTCCCCTTCCTGAGCTTCAACATCAGCGTTCTGGATCCGTCTGTCCACTATAACGTCTACGTGGACGTGGTTCTGGCGGATCAGCACCACTGGAGGTACCAGGGCGGCAAGTGGGTCCAGTGTGGGAAGGCAGAGGGGAACATGCCGGGTACGTTTTACATCAGAGCTCATAATAAAACCCAACGTAACGGATTCATATTTTCTTTTTCAAGCTCTTTATGACCGGAAACATATTTAAAATACTGATGTGAAATGTGGTCTTTTAATAACCAAAAGTGATTTGAGCAGTAGATGGCAGATTTATTTGTAAAAAAAAAAAAGACTAAATCAGCAAAATTAAATCATTAAGACAAAGATAAGATAGCAGTGATGGGAGTAACTAAGCACATTTACTCAAGTACTGTAAGTTAGTCAGTTCTGAGGTATTTGTACTTTACAGCTGTACATGAGTAATTCCATTTTATGCTTCTTTATACTTCTAAAATATTTGTACTCCACTACATTTATTTTAATTTGAATCATTTTCTTAAATCAGACACCCCCAGTGCACATAAATCACATTTCTTCTTGGGGCCTTGGAGCAGATTCTGACACAAAGCAGATGATCAAACAGCAGCTGAAGAGCGTAAACACTGGTCAGTCAGTGAGCCAGAGGCGAGCCTTTAGCTCGGCGTATGCAACATGGAAGATCTTGAGGAAGTGGTTTATTTAGCAATATTGTAGCAAACCTACATGCATACAGTAGAGAAACCAAGATGTGCATCATGAGGCGCAAGTAGTCTGAGAGGTTTCTGTGGACATTTTGATGTTGCTTTTGCTTGACGTCAGGAGCTTAATCATCCATTCTGCAGGGAGTGAGTGAACAATACAGGCAGAGGATATTCAGCATCGTGTCCTCCAGCATTGTTAGCTTCGGTGTTTATAAAAAATTTTCTACATTTTCACATTCGGTTTTCATTCATCTTCAAGCTGCCTCCTTAAAAACTCAAGGAAACCAAATGCATTGAGCAACGCAAAATTTTATGCATGTATGTGAGTGATCAGAAGGTTGGAAAAGAAGCGCTAATTATCAGAAAATGTAGGGCCTGCAGACTCAAAAGCAGACACAAAGACAGGGGGCGACGGTAAAATAGGAAGTTTTTGAATGGACAATGAAAGGAGAGTCCAGGTATGCAGGAAGCGAGCAGCTGGGGAATCCTGGGAATAAACAGCCAGCTCTAGCACTAAACAGCAGAAACGACGAGTCCTCAGCAGTCCACAGTCTTTATGCTGTGCTTGATTGAGATGAGTCCCAGCTGTGATGGAGCTCCAAAGACACCTGGAGAACCACGACCAGCCTCTGCCAGCAGAGGAAACGCAGGAGACAAAGCCCCACACCCACTCGGGTTTTCCAAAGCCACTGTCTAATGAAAACCATGTATCTCCAGTGCACGTTTCAGACACACTGAAGGTTTAAAGTCTCCTACCTGTTGAGCCATTCATAAAAAATCTGCTGATTTTTTTTAATTGAAGTTTGAGCTAAATTTTAAAGTTTTAGTATCACCGCTCACAGTTTCTGTAGAGCATGTCTGAACTGGTTTCGTTCCAGTTTGCCTTCATCTGTGGTGTCCAGAAGTATGTTGTTGTCACTTTTTTCTAATTGAACTCCCTCTAAATATGCAAATTGGTCACTAAATGCACCGCCCTTCACGCCTCTCCCCAAATACACAGTTTTAATGTCAGCCCGTATTTGCAAACGGCTGTTTACGTACACTGGATTTGACTTTCCTTATTTCCAGTTTGCAGCTCTGTAAAGAAGATGAGTTTGGGTTTTACTTGGCTTCACTTTCCCATCCATGTGTCGCACTCCCTGTGCTCTCTTCCTCTATTCAATCATTACATCTTCCTGTTCACACCTCAGAAAAAGCACAATAGCAAGTCAACCAAAACGACATATAGCGAGTGATTGATGATAGACTAACCACAATTATATAAATGAGACAAACTGCAAGGTGTTGTCACACATGTGCCAGGTGTTATGGAAAGGTGACTGCTGATGTGCTATAGTTGTGGAAATTGTGGTGAAACAACTTTGCTCAATTAGATTTAATACTGCGCTAATGTGGTGTGCTCGCGCAAGGTTAGCGGGTCATTGTGGTGACACTGTGAAAAATCATGGCGCTGTGATTGCATCCTGCAATAAGAAAGCATCAAACGTAAAAGAGATGAAAACAATGTCGCCCCTGGCAGCAGAAAATAGTTGCTCATTCCAAACAAAGATATGTTTTCATATAGAAAATGATGGATGCTGTTTTTTACTGTTGCTTCTCACCCTCCTACTTATTAAACTGAGTGAACCTCATAAAAGTGATTTATTTTTTCAAATACTGGCAGCCAGCAACATCAACAACATGCACAGCTATTGATAGTGCATGCTGGGCTTTCTGTGATATACTCTATATATACATATTTTACAGTCTGTGCTCCTTGCATGATCGTTTATCGCAATAAATCTAACAAGAGGAGCAGTTAAACGCTAAATTTATCTTTCTTTTCTCTCCTGATCTTCTCGTTTTCATCGAGAAAATCACAAATGAGCTGATTCATTTGATAAATGTGTGTTATCAGGTGGGATCCTTCATTCAGTCTCAAACTGAGCTGCATCGTATTGATCTGATCTGATAAACAAACAGGTTTGCAGATGTGGATGTTCGAAAGCCACAGAAAGTTTAAACAATCCCGGTCCTGGGAGTTTTCTCGGTGTGACAGGACGAGTTCTAAATGTCGCTCATGGTGTGTTTTCCAGGGAACAGGATGTACATGCACCCCGACTCTCCCAACACGGGAGCTCACTGGATGAGACAAGAGGTGTCTTTCAGCAAACTCAAGCTCACCAACAACAAGGGCAGCACCAATAACGTGGCGCAGGTACGGTCCCTAAAACCTCCATCTGTGCATGTCTGGATGTCACGCACAAAGTTTTGTATTGACCTTTAAACGTTTTCCATGTCAGTCATTCATGTTTCTGATGCATGCCGAACTAACGTGTAAAAGGTGGAAAGTGGAAAGCAATGCATCTGCAGCATCCCTGAACCTGAATCCAGCCAAGGCCTGCTCTGCTCTCACATTTCCTGTCTGATTCTCTGCTGTTTTCTACCAGATAAAAGCAGAAAATGATCTTAAACCACATAATTGTACCAGATATCAGCCTCTCACGGCCCCCGTCCTGGTCTGAATCTCCTCTCCAGATGATCGTGCTGCAGTCGCTCCATAAGTACCAGCCTCGTCTTCACATCGTGGAGGTGAAGGAGGACGGCACTGAGGATCCCTTCCTTTCATCCAAAGCTCAGACCTTCATCTTCCCGGAGACGCAGTTCATCGCTGTCACCGCTTATCAGAACGCCGATGTGAGTCACAGCAGTCACAGGAAGGAAGATTTGTGTGTAAAAAAATAGATATTAAAGAGATAAAAGTGTAAAAACTGGCTTTTTCCTGCAGATTCTGCAGACTTCAGCTCAGTTTTCCAGATCTTTGTCACCAAAAATTAGGCATGACTTTTTTTTTCATATATTTCTCATAAGGCCACACAATGACTTAACATAACAACACCTCCTGTGACGAGGTCGAGAGTTCAATGATTCATGTCAGAGCCGTGTTTCAGATAGAAGCTTTGATTAATGCATGCACGCATCAAAAATTCACACACACTCATTTACATTCCTACAATCCACTGTGAGCGTTAGCATAGCATAGCTGTACAGTAGCTAAGTTCAGCCGGCAGTCAGCTCACCTCAGCTGACCTGAGCGCTGTGGCTGATATAGAATATCATTAACAGCTGTTCAAACACAGTGTGTAAGAGCTGCTGTATCCAAAGCAGGATGCAGTCGACCTGTTTGGATGATGTTTATTCCATCGCTGTGTGTGTGCGGTGTGTGTGCGCCCACTCTCTGGGTCAAAACACCTTCCCACATCAGGGGAAGAACTTCATATTATCCTCATTAATTATTAGTCGGAGGCCTCCTCTCTCTCTGCTCTCTTGTTTTTCTTACATGGTTGCTCACTCCTTCTCTTTTTCCTATGCCTGCATTCTCTCATTGCCCTCCTCCTGTTCCTCACACAGATCACTCAGCTGAAAATAGACCATAACCCCTTCGCTAAAGGTTTCCGCGACAATTACGACACGTAAGTCATCTGTTTAAAAAAAGCTGTGTTTGTGAAGAGAAAACAACAGGAAATCTGCTCGTTTCTCACAGAGAACACGTCTCTATCTGAGCCTTGCATTTGTTCACCCTGAGTAGTCAGACTGGATCACTGCTGGTGCTTCAATGTGCTCATGTCTTCCTTTAAATATTGGAATAGATGCCATTAGTGCGCTGCTCGAGCGTGCTGCAGTGAAAGGGTGTGAGGGGCTGTGAGATGTTTGATAGATAGTTTGAGGTTTGAGCAGGAAATAACACCTTCTTTTTTTTCTCTCTTCTCACACTCTCTTCTCTTCCCCTCCTCCTCCCTCCTGCTCAGGCTGTACGCTCCTCCTGACTCTGATCGCCTCACCCCCTCCCCCACAGAGAGCCAGCAGCTGCTGCCAGGGAGCTGCTACCCCCAGGGCTACCTCTCAGAGCAGTACATGAGCCCCCTGCCCCAGAGCCGCTTCTACGGCCGCGAGCCCATCGGCATGGGCCAGCAGCACAAAGACCCGTCCTCCAGCCCGGGCCCTCACAGCCGCTGGTACCTGCCGCCCCAGCAGGGTGTGACCCCCAACCGGCTTGAATTCACTTCCTCCTATGAGGGTGACTTCTCCGGAAATGGGTTCTACAAGCCCTTCCCCTTGCAGACGTCCGCTCATCACGCCCTCAGCTACTACCCAGACCATCCCTTTGCATCTACCAGCGTGTCTGTATCAGGTGCCACCTCGGCGGGCTGGACCACCAGCCGGCCCACCCCTCAGTACTTCAGCCACACCAGTAAGCCCGGCCCCAGCCTGAGCTGGTTCAGGCCCATATCGTCCTCCTCGTCCCCCTCGTCCTCTTCTACATCACCAGGCAACCCCAGGCTGCACCCCCCCTCGCTCCTGGAGCCTCTGCAGCCGCCGCTGCTGCAGGACAAGCCCAAAGACACTGCGGAGGCGGTGGGAGAGGACAACTGGCTTGAACCCCCCTCCGTGAAATCAGCGGCCTCGGCTGACTCAGGTCTGTTCGAGGGCAGCGTGGGGGACAACAAGAAGAGGAGGGTGTCCCCCTACACGTCCAGCACTGAAAACTCTCCGCCTCCTCGCAGTGGAGAGGTCTGCGAGAAGGACAGCAACAGCGATGCAGATTACTATGGCTATTACACCCACTGAAGGCCTCGCACACCACCACAGTCACCGCAGCGTCTCCCAGCGTCTTCCCACACCGCCCTCATGGACACGCAGCGGTCTGTCCAGTCAGGTCACGATAAAGGGCTGCAGACAAATACCAGACCCAGAAGAGCCTCATCCACCGTCACATCAGTCCATAAAGTCTCCTCTCAGATGATCACAGGAGGAACTTCCAAGGTTACTGTCAAAGTTAGTGTCGAACAGAAGCGGACGTGACTGGGACGCTGCCCTCCAGTCACATAAACACCACACAGACAAGCAGACCTGTGACTTAAGCCTTCGAAACATGTGGAGATTTGAGGGGGAAAAAATGATCTGCATATCTGCTGGCTGACAGACGCCTGCAGGGATTGTCTCTTCTTACTGCGTCAAACACTCCCTCTGTCTCTTTTGCTCTGTCTTGTCTGTCTCTTCCTTCTCACCTTCAGCCATTCACACATCCTCTCACAATATGCTCACATTCACCTCCCCTGATGGTTCTGAGCTGAAATTATGTTTCACAGACAGTTTTCTCCCCAATGCGTTTAGTGCAGCGCCCACCGGTGGCGGCAGAGCGGCGCTGCAGGCTGAGGGTGCGGAGGCCAGAGTGAGCTGAAGTCAGGAGGTTAAGAGAGCTTAGCAAGCACATGTTCTGAAGCGCGGCCGCTAATCTAACTAAACCCAGCGAGGACAACCTTTCAGTGTGTGTGTCTGTTAAGTAAATCAGCGCCCGGAGCAGAAATAGCATGTCCTTACAACTTGGAGACAATCCAGCAAACGTCACAGGTGTGAAAAGAAATTCAGCAGAAGTTTCCGTTTGGGAATAATCAACATTTGATAGCAACATGCTGCCCGCGTGAGTATTAGTAAAGCATTCATCAGCTGTTTCCACTGTGGTGTGATTAGACCTTTAAACGTCTAAAACACAGAGAGTTAACACCGAAGTGAAGGTTAATGTGATAAAATTGAAATGTTTTGATTGATTAGACAATTTCAGACAATTCCTGAAAAAAATGTAGAAATCTGTGCATCTGTGATGCGATGGTGGTGTTCAAAGATGGTTCCTGGCCTCAGGTGTGAATGTCCTCCTGGATCTTTCTCACCTGGTTGACGACCTTTGACCTCTCCACAGCAGAATTAGGGTTAAGCATGAAAAGAACTAGTTCATCAGATCTGAACAGCCACTCTGAAAGTCATAAAGAGGGAAGAGAGATATCGATTAAATATGAGACAATCATGGCGTTTCACTCTGGTACGGATCGTCCGGCATGCAGTTCTGATGAAGCAGACTGCATCTTCTCAGCGCTGTGCTGAAAAACTAGTGATATTCAGCTTCTCGCGTTTCTGATTGTGGGCCTGGATCAGGTCTGAAAACTGCAAGATGTGGCTCTAAAATATGATATATTGAGGGAGGGAGGAGCCAGAATTACCAATCAGTGAGTGAGTGACAGACATTCAATAGTCACCAGTTTGTCACAAAGATCAGAAAATGCTCCTCTTCAAGTGCATTCGCCTCAAGGTCGTCTAAAGACATGCATGAGTGATATAAGACATCTTAGCACTGGTCGTGGGCAAGGCCGGCCGGACACTGTCTGCTTTGATAGAGTGAAAAAGGCCTCATTATAACGAAGGCTCGGCCCCCTGCTACAGTCAGTCGATGTGAAAACGCTCCTGTCACCACACACAGATAAAGCCTGCGATCAATAGCGGCATCGATAAGGACGTAACTGGAAAACAGTATTGGCAGAGGCAAGTGTGACAGCTTAAAACACACCAACACAAGCTGCACCCACTGTGCATGAGCGTGCATGGGTTCAGATTAGACCCCATTCAGTAAGAGTCCGTTTCCCACTGAGGCTTTCGCTCTGCAGCTATGATCTTGTTGAAGTTGAAGAAAAGATGTTGGACTCCTGCTTTGCTGTGCCGCCTGCAGGTTCTTGTACAGTAGCAGCAGAGCAAAGTGGGTCACTCACAGTGGCTCCACGCACCTGCAGGGAGACAGACGAGGCACTGTCACGGTAAACAGGAAGCACAAAGTGACCAGACAGACGCACAGTTTCCCCCCCAGTGTTGGGGCCTATCATGTTGTGACAGCGGCTGACAGAGGCCCGGCTCCCGGCCTGGTGACAGAGATGAAGAGTGAGGCCGCGGTCGGCCCTGATCAGAGATCTGCTCCTCATTCCTCGGCAGGTGCGCTAATGGCCTCAGACAACACTGGAGGCGACGGACAGGCTCGCTCGCTGCAGTTCGGGCTCACTTCTCTGTTCGAGAGATCAATTACTCAATTTTCTAAAATAAATCTGCTCTCTTGAAATGCCCAAAATGAGCCGATGAAAACACAACCTGCTTGCAGAACTTGGTCTGATTTTCAAACTATGATCTACTAAAAACGGAATTAGAGCCAGAAGACACTTAGCTTAGCTTAGCATAATGACTTAAAGCAGAGGTGAGTGAGTGCTAGCCTGAGAATTACTCAAGCACATCACCCCTCATAAAAGCACAAACTGTGGTTTTTACACTTTAGTTTTTGTACAGATGAAACAAAGAGGATATAAAGTGTTAAATGTTGAGCTTTCAAGGTGCTGGTAGGCAGGTTCTGTGACCTTCGGACAGAGCCGGGGGTGCCGCCCTGTTTGCCTTATCTAAACTCTTTTCTGAGCTAAGCTGGTTTTATATGTGAAGACGGGGACTTAAAGTGGGGTCACTGCAATTTAAAGACAATCAAAATGCATGTAGATGTAACACCACCTTTTGAGGCACTTGAGGAAACGGTCTTAATGATGTCGATGCAAAAAGGACAAACTGTCTGACAGCTCAGTCCTTTACCTGAACATTTAGATAACATGCAGATGAAGTGTTAGTTTTATGGTGAATACAGAAGGGATATATGGTATGATTAATGAAAAAATATGTATGTTGCTGGTGTAACATTTCCAAAAGATGTGCTATTTAATGTTTAAAGGTGACGTACCTTAACGAAGGTGGACAATTCTCGTTTCAAGTGCAATTAACAGAGTTAACGAAGGCATCCTAGGAACAATGAGAGCAAAGGTTACGCCAGTTATTTATTTCATGTGCTGTGGTTTGTTTCGTGGCTCACTTGGTGACCCTGCCCCTGCGTGAGGGCAGAGGTTTCACAGCAGACAGCAGCAGAAAAATGCTTTCAGACGCCTCAGGAACGACCCCTGCTGGACAATCTCAGCTATTACTTCAGCCCATCCCTGATGCTAAACCTCTAATACCTCCATTTCCCATGAGTCTGTGCTTCCCTTGCACACACATTTCCCTCAGTAAGAGAAGACTGTGCAGAATCCAGAGATTATACTGTACCATACAGACAGGTGACAAAGGGAGAGCGGACGGGGTGAAGCGATGAGCATGTTCTTTTTTGTGTGTGATCATGTGCACTGTCGATGTCGGCGGAGCGACAAGAGCTCCTTTGACTCTTTCTTTAAGAGCTTATAAACTGCAAGATGAAGGGGAAAACTGTTATTTATTAAAGGTGGCATATTTGTGTATTGTACTGTTGTTTTTTTATTCATGAAAATAAAGCTTACAAATGACAAATCTCGGCTGGGTTGATGTTTATTTTGTCGAAGTGTTGGTCTGAAAGCGCCTTTTCGAAATGCTGCACATCCACTTTCATGAAAAGCGGGGTGAATATTAATTTGTGCCAGAACTCTTACTTATGCGAATATGAGACACATTTATCTGCAGTCAAGTGCAGTTTTAATAAATTAAGAGAAATGAAAACACAACCGTGATGTCGACTGTTTAATGTACTGTGTAAATACAGGATGTATATGATCCCAGCTGGATATTCTTTTCACTATTAAAGACATGAAAAACACAGTAGAATATATTTTCTCCTCTTTTAAATAAGTGTATATACTGAATATTGGTGATTATCTTTACAGTAATAAAAAATATTCAATGCTTTCACAGGTGTTGCACCATCACATGGTCTGTGCTAACAACGACCGAAGCATCCAGACAGATACTGTCTTAGACTTCATATGCATTATGAATTACATGCAGCCTGGGAGGGGGCTTTTTGCCCACACTTTCTTAATTTTTCATAGTGACTGTAGAGAGACATGCAGCAAAAGTCTGAGCCAGGCTGGAACCCAGGCTGCTGCGCAGGGACTCAGCCTTGACTCGTGGTACCACAAACCAGCTGCCCCCTTGTGTTGGCTGCTGTTCACTAACCCAGGCCTGACTGTAGCGCTGACGTCAGCACATAAAACACACACACATAAAGCTGGTTGAGAAGAGAACATGTTTGGACTGAATGCCCACATTAAATATGCTAACAGGCCTCTCTCACTACTGCAAAGTTGACTTCAAAGCCTGCCGAGTGCGCGTCACACGTTCAGTTCCTTCGGCAGAGGACGGTGAAATCCTCAGAAATATAAACATACACAGTAATCTAAAAAAAACATTAAAAAACTGGTCCTGATGAGACCCGTCCTGGGTGCTGGGGAGCCGGACTGGTGACCGCCTGGTTCCCATGAGCCGGTCATGGGCGTGCAGAAGAGATCGGCAGCACTCTCTCCGCTCCGCACGCGTCTCAGAGCGGTTCATACATGCTGTCCGAGTGTCCACCGCCGGCATTCGTCTGGCGTCGCTCGGCGCTGTCGCCTCATCACCATAGAATTGTGTTTTCAATGTTAGCGAAACCTGGATTCTCTCTGAGCTTCCAGTAAGTCTCGTTTGTCAACCACACGTCCCGTCCGCAGGAATCTTTGGCTTTCCTGAAGATAATGAAGAATTATCATTTACACACTCTGATATGGAGAAAGAAAACCTGAACATAGAACATTTTGAACACATATCTGTAGGAACATGAGTGTACTGAGTAACACAAATACCAATATATCAGACTAATATCCTGATCATCCACTAAATATACAGATTTATTTATTTATGCAACCAAACATTAAAGTTAAACATTGAATATTTGTAATACAGACAATAAAGCCTCATTACTTTATGGTCTTTATCACTCATGATGAGAGGAAGGGAGTTTCTACGTTTGTTATAACGACGTGCATTAACAAGAGGACATAATAGTTTCTTATTAGTCTTGTATAATCAGGATTAAAAGAATAATGGACTCACTTGAAAAAACGTGGGACGTGCTCTTCGCCCCTTTTGCTCAGCTCTTTTCTCCGCTCCCTCTGAAACTCCTCTATATCGTCTTTCTTCCTGTCTGATTCGTCCACCTTTCCCTCCTCCAGCATCCTAAGAAAGAGGAAGTTAGTCAGTTACACTCACTTTAATACAACATGTATTGATCCCGGTCCCATTTGAGTACATATTATTCTACTAATCGATTAATTTAATGTACCCAGGGACACTTTTTTACTCTGTAAAGCCTCTAATCTGGAAAGCACTTTGTGTTTAAGCTTGAAAAGTATAAATCCAATTATTCTTCTTCTTGTCGAGTGCCCATTAGAACATCAGAAAACGGCTGAAGCACACTTAAATCTTCCGAACTCTGAGGATCTCTCACCTTTGGTCCGGGCGCAGGCGGCTGTCGGTCGGAGGCAGGAGAGGCTTCAGGTCTGGGGTGAGCTCATTCAGCTCCATGGCGAAGGTGGAGAAGCCATAGTACAGCAGGTCATCCTTTGGCTGGGGATCTGCAGGGCGACACGAGCCTCGCAGGTGAGCTGCTGCACAAACGTGACACTTGGATTTATGCTGATTAGTAGTTTTGGCAACAGGGAGCGCTTCATTCCCCTTCACTTCTATTTAAACCTCTGAAGCAGAATCTCATCAATGGGGCTAATTACACAGACACACAGGACACCTGAAGGACAAACTCAAGAGCAAAAAGGTTTGTGAATAAGTCCTAAGTCTTGTTTGCTGTGATCATGGACTCACTTGGCTTCCAGACGCATTTGGGGGTCGGCAGGGTGTCACAGAAGATGCCTTCGTGCCACAGACCTCCGAACCGGTGAATGACGCTCCCAGTTTGGTCCAGCACCGTGCCTTGGACCTCATTCTTGTTGGTGTCTGAACCCCAATAACGAGACTAACAAAGAGAACACAAACTCGTCAGTCAAAAGGCTTCCTGTGGAAGCAAACGCAGTCAGATCACCTGCGACAAACAGCGCCGAGAGGAGCAGGAAGTGGCTTGCTCACCTTGACGAAGGTAATCTTGCAGGTGCAGACGTTGCTCTTCAGGTTGCGGATGGTGACCTCGCCGTAATGCTCCAGGTAGCGCTGCTGACTGAGGACGTTATGGATGCAGGTCACGACTTTGTTCCACTCGTAGTGGTCTCCATACCTGGACAAAATGCCAAAATTCAGCCACTTTTAAAGCAAAGATGCCATTTTCTGATTTGGTTGGACAAAAAAAAGCAATTTGAAGACGTCGCCTTGGGTTTTAGGAAATGATCAAAACTAGTACCCCAAAAATCTCAAAAATAGAAAACTAGAATTACTAGAAAAGAATTCAAGTTGCAGTTTTCATCCATGTTTGTCCAGACTCATATAATAATGAAGATTTAAAGGGATTTAATAAAAGGTGTTAAGTGTTACTCTGTGGAGTACAGAGGCCTGATTGAGAGCTTCATCACATGGTGCAACGACAACCACCTGCAGCACATTTGCTAATACAGACAGCCAGGTGTCGACTGTTCACCTTGGAAGAGTGGCGTTCACCATTCCTGTTGGCAGGATCTCCAGTGACTTCCCCCAGAACTTATTTTTCCATCGCTGGTCTGTTAGAGGTAAAGTTAGAGGATAAATGTGATCAGCACCGCTAACTGGGACAAAGAACACTGGTTTGATGAAAGGAGAGCGTCACCTTGCCAGAAGGAGAAGTTCTCTGATTGGGCGTGGCAGGCAGAGATGGGAGGATGATGGCAGACCTGACAGAGTCCAGAGAAAAGATTAAAAATCTGACCACATGCAGCCGGACTGTTCAGAGGAACCTCAGACTTTATGGCTCAGTTATTCAGACTTTGTGCAGGTTAAATACACTTTTTTCCAGATATACAGTCATTTTTCCCAACAAGCTTTTGTGTATAAAATCAATGCACTTCCTGTTTAAGCACATTAACTTCATCCCATGACGATGAGCTCAGGTGTGCAGGACTGGTTATGTTTTCAGGATCACACAGTTACACTTGTTGTAGCAGCTGAGACTAATGACGCTCATGATGAATCCATTCAGTTGTGCCAGTGAGCCAGCATTCACAACAGCACTCACACTGGAGCCCCTGAATGCAACACAGCCATTATTGATCGTTTAGACTGTTAGACTGACAATATTCAAGATACAATCTGCAGAAATCAGATGTCCTGTTGAGTCCTGTTGAGGACTGACACTTAAGTACTTTTCACTAAATTGCTATCACTTCAAAATAAATGCTTTTGAAATAAAATGACATCAGGATGAGTATGAAAGTAATAAATCACTGAGTGTGGATTCGTGCAGTGGATTGCCTTAATTTACAGGAGGGGATTATGGGGGCTAAATGGTAATTCCCCATAATCTTTTCCTAATTTTAAAAGGTCATTTTAATCATTTCTGTAGCAGCCACTCATTCAAAGGCTTTCATGGACACGAGACAAATACGATACTCCTGAGTAAGGTGTGAAATGAATATTGTGTCTGTGAAGCTCTTCCTGGGATACCTGCTCGCTGATGAGGCGGAAGCCCCGGTCCTCTCTGATGCACTCGTAGGTCTCCCCCAGCACCGGGTTAAAGGGCTTGTAGCGGTTTCTGAACGTCGCGGTGGAGTAACCGGAGATAGCAAAGGCAGCGATGTAAATCTGTAAGAGGCAAAATACGAAATCTCAGTTTGTTTGTCTGCAAATAGTACATCTCATTCTTATTAAAGGAACGGTGCACACTGTGTGGAAAGCATTTTTTATCGCTTTAGGGAACATTATCAGCATCTAAAACGTCAGATCAGGGTTGCAGCAACAACAATATGCCTGTATTGACACAGTTTCCTATCTGTCTTGCACAAACATATGTCTCACCATCCTCTCGTAGGGGTCCGGTGTATTGTTGGCAGTATCCAGCAGCTCACTGTACTCCAGCTCCTCACACAGCCTCTGCAGCAGGTTAACGGGCTCATTGAGAGCAGCAGGCATGGACACTCGAGCCAAGTCTTTACCTGAGGACAGACAGCATGCACGCCTCAGAAAACCGCTGTGTCAAATCATTTGTATGCACCTGCAGAGCGGTGTGACTTATCAGAAGGTCCCTGCCTATGTTATTGTAGAGGATAGCCATGAGGCCCACATGGCTGTTGTCAGGACAGGGAGCAGGAAGTGCAGTTCGCCGGCCGGTGCTCTTGGGAACAACGCTGTTAGGAGTCTTGGAGATGCTAGCACGGTACTTCCGGGTGGCTGAGGCTGTAATGTGGTTGAAAGGAAATAATTAAGTTATCATGACAGAAGTGTGATCTATTCAGGCAAGAAGAAGAAGAAGGATAGTGTCAGGGCCAGTGCTAGCAGATGCACTCCATGTCTGTATAGCAACACTTTGAGCTAAATGCTAATGGCACCATGAACGCCTGTGCAAATTTTATTGGCTTTATTGAACAGTTGTTGAGATATTTCAGTCTGACGTGCCGAACCTGTTGTCATTTTTGGGAATAATCCAAGCATAAATGTTTCTTCAAAGGTCCTTTGTGAAGTTCAATGTTCCCAAGAAAAAAACTAATTTAAATAACATATTTCACGTGCATGTACCCACCGTGTCCTTCCTCTGGCTCAGAGTTGGTGGTGCTTCCATCGCTAAGTCCTGATTCGTCAGACACCTCAGAGGAACTACCACAAAGGATGTCGTCGCTCGCGTCAAAATACTCCGCAGCCGAATCGGCCACTGACGGAGGCCCGTGAGCTGACTGCCTTTCTGCTGCAGGCTAACGACACGGAGACAAAGAGGGAGGAGGACAGAAGTTCAGCCTTCAAAAAGCAAAAGGAAGTATGTGCCAGAGAATCCACGACACTCAGAGTCTTACCACAGCTAATGTGTTGGACGGGTGGATGTTGTTGGTTTCCCAGACTTCCTGCAGCTTCTGCCTCTCCTGGGACAAAGTTTCATGCACTGACTTCAGGGAAGCGAGCACTGAAGAGGAAGAAGAAGATGTTCTAGTGGAAATTTGGATTCATACTCATTCTGATTTTTAATTCTGTAATCCCAGTCTTGGATTTTGCTCATCTACCTACATTACCAGCATTTATGAACCCTGTCTACCTGAGCGTATGCATGCATGTATCTGCTTTTCTGACCTCGTAGCGACATGGTGCAGATGTCCTGCTGGATTTTCTTGCCCTCAGGCGGCAGTGTGACAGTAGGAGGGGACAGCTGGGAGTAGACGTAGTCAGGGATGGAGGGGACGGATGCACCGAGGTGAGACGAGCTGCTCAGGTGACTGGAGGAGAGCTATGAGGTGAACAGAGGAGGGCGGAGGCGGATGATTCATCGGCTAATTTCACAATGCCTTTGTTGTCTGTCAGTTTGGGTGTAAAGGTGTAAAAGTCCTCGGCTGTTATCAGCACACGAGGTCTCAGTCCTGAGCAGTCTGTCCGATATGAAGACCACAGAAGAGCATACATGAGAATGCTGCAGGAATAGTTTGATATTTGGCAAAATACAGTTCTCCACTTTCTTGCAGAGAGTTAGATGAGAAGATTGATACCACTCTCAAGCTACATCTAGCAACCAGTTAGCTTAGCTTAGCATCAGCACTGGAGTCTTGTTGTCATGTCAGCTAAGAAATTCTCCTCACAAACCTAGTAAAACCACAAATCTTCATTTTTTTACACTTTTGAGTGAGCTTTGGAGGCGCTCTGTGCGCTGAGCCAGGCTAGCTGTTTCCCTCTGTTTCCAGTCTTTATGCTAAGCTAAGTTAACCAGCTGTCAGTTGCAGCTTCATATTCACTGTACAGACCCGAGAGTGGTATCATTATTCCTTTAATACGAGCTGTAGGATTGACAGGAACGATGCAAGACGAGCACTGATGGACGTCTCTCTTCATCTTCACATTGAAAACATGACTTGTCAAACGCAGGTGTAACTAAAATAACTGTACCATTAAGCTGTGCCAGCACAGGGGCCCGTTGGATCGCTGGTACAGTTTCAACTGTTTTATTGTTGTTTAAGCCAAATTGACCAAAGCAGCTGAGTCATTTTCAATGTTTTCAGTTACACCTGTGTTCTTCCTGCTGTTACAGGTCACTCTGTACCTGCACCGTGAAGACACAGCTGGAGGAAAATCAGGTAGACTAGCTTTTTATGGGTCCAACATGGACCTCTAGTAACCAGGCCTGCAGGTTTTCTGTCCTACCAGCTACTTCACTGTGCTCACGGTAAAATCAGGTCCGTTTGTCTGGTAAGAAAGAAAACCTTCAGAGCTTCTAAAGATCAGGACTGAAAACTACCATCATCGAAACAATACGTGGGTTTACTTGATTAATCTATTAATTTATTCACTCTACAATTCCAATGATTCTATAGATCAATATCACGTCATTGCTGTAGGCTATGTTCTGGTACATAAATACGTTTTAGATGTTAAACAGAAGTGCATAAGAGGTGGGACGTCTACTACAAACACACCACGCTGGAACACACAGAAAGTGCCATTCAAACACAACACGGTTACCATTTTAACCTGAAAACAACATTTTCCTTCATGCCATTATTCACGTACTCACAGCTCATTTTCAGGGTAGAAGTCTGCTTCAGTGTGTAATCAGAGAATGAGTTTTATGAATAAAGTTGTCTCATGTTCTGCCCGTTGCCAACTCACCGATTTAGTAATCCCACGAATAGGCTTTGGATTAGAGAAAAGCCCCAAAATTACAGGAGGGTTGGGATGTGAAATACTTAAACCCAGTATGTTCTCAAAAATTACCAGGAATAATGATTTCAATCAAAAACCAATGACTTCAACTTTAAACGAACAGTGTGGTCAATGTCTGAACATCTCGTCTAAACACTGAAAAAGGAGTAAGTTACGGACCCTTCTTACCATTCCCAGGGCCTCCACTCTGGACAGAGTGCGAGAGTGTCCCCACATCTTCCCTGACCTCGACTTCTTCGGCTTCTCCAGCGACAGATTCTGCGACAAAACACATGAATAATTTCATTTTCATGCGTTGCCGCCCGGAGCGGAGGAGAGATTTGGTCTGGAACAGGAAGTCAACCTGTATGCTGATGATGCGCTTTAGGTCTCCGTTAGTGAAAGCCTGGCCCGCCTCCAGCGTCTGCAGGCTCTGGATTAAGCGGTTTAGCTCACAAAGGTCCAAATGGCAACGGTTCAGCTCTGGAAGAAGACGTGACAGGTACAGCCTTTACTGAGTAATCAATCAGAGAAGCATTGTACAGTGGGAAAAGGAAGGTCTCCACACAGACAGCTGTATTACTGTGGGTGCAGTTTGTGGATACTTAAACATTTAGATTAGTGATAGACCGATTAATCAGTCAGCCACTTAATCGTGTCAATATCTGGCATTTTGGGATAATCAGCGTCGATTATTTAAAATAAGTGCACTGCAGACAGAGTGCAGATCCACTTAAGCAAGCAGAGACAATGCAGACATTAGTGCTGAATAAATGACATTTAAGTTCAGCACCTGTGTCTCATTTGTTATTATTATTAAATTAATGTATTTTATCAGATGAAAAACAACATTACGTCCCCTTTAAGGACCTCATTCTGAAGACGTGCTTCTTTCACAGGACTCTGTCTGAACATAGGACAAACACCTTGAACGCAGGTGTCCTGGTTGTGACTTTGCTGCAGCCACGCCGACACTTTGCTGTTCACGGCGGTGTTGGCTGAGGGCAGCACTCCCGACGCTCCGGCCGAGTCCGCCCTGCCTGCAGAGCTCTGCGGCGTGAAGACAGAGGGGAGAGGACACAGTTAATCACTCTGAGTGCTTGTGAAGGTGGTTAGCTTTGCTTTTGTTGTTGTTGTTTATTTGACAGTCACCAAATCTCCATTTCTCTGAGCCTGTCCAGCTGCAGCGCCATGGGACAACGTCTGGAGGAAGCCGCTGTGAGCGTGAGCTGCCTCATTCTTCTTGTACAGGCGGTGGGCTTGTAGCTTGGTCACCCAAATGTAGAAGAGGTCATGGCTCTTCGCCTTGGAGAGACAGGGAAAGTCTTTTTAACCTGAAAGCACACGTTTGAAACACAGCAGCAGCATTTGATAACTACGTTTACCTTCATGTGATAGAGAATGTCCCCCGCGTCCAAGTCAATCCGGTTGGATTTCTTGTTGATGGACATCACTGCCAGGCTCACATCCAGGGAGCCCTGGACTCGTCCTCTGGAGACCTGGATTGGACAAAGGTACGTTTCAGTGTTTCCAAATCTAAGACGAAAACTCCTCAGAAAACATAATGTCCACTTACATCTTGTTGATTTTTGGAGTAGCGCAAGATCCCTGCTTCCAGGACAAAGTATCGCTGGAGAAGAGATGAAAATCATCCTTTAAAAACTGACTTCTTTCATAAAGCCGACACGTCCTCCTGCAGGGCGGCTGAGTGGACGGTTTCTCACCTTGTGCCAGCCTTTCAGAGGCCACTTCCTCCTCTTCAGAAGATATCCTTCGCAGATACCCGGCGTGGTCATATCGTGAGGACTGTCGCCTCCCGGGTGCATTTCCGCCTGGAAGTCGTCAATCACCTCCCAGTCTTTGATAATCTAGGGGCAGCGTGAACGGGAAAACACTTGCTTTAAAGGAAGACCTGACTTTTATTCTACTATTTCTGGAATTGTACTGACGCGTGTGTTTGAGGGGAAGTAAAAAGTGAGTCCTATTTTCTTGACTGTCAGTTTTTCATGAAATGTCTCGACAAAACCTTCAAATATTCCGTCGACTGTTAGTTGCAATCACAGCCAATTATGCGTCTTAAAATCTGATGATGTGAGATTTGTTTACTGGTATTTGTTCTTTGGAGCCTTTCTGCTTCATGCAAAATAACGACTGTATTTGAGGATGAGAACACCTGAAACTCCAGGCCGGGCGTCATTCTGGGCCTCACCTGTCTGGAGTGGCGTGACGACAGAGTGCTGCTGCTCCGAGAGTGCGACGGCTTCCACGTCGGTGAGTTCTTCTCCAGGCCGCTGGCCAGCGATTGGCTGCGGTTGAGGGGAGATCCGTGTGAATCCATGTCAGACTCTCGTCCCTGTTGTGATCGGCTGGTCGTTGAAAAGGATCAATCTGCCGAAAGCCGCCTGCAAGGTGAGGAGGGGTCAAATGCAGGACTTTTACTTGGAATAGAGTATTTTGATGGTGAAATATTGCTGCTTTTACTCGCTTGTCAAATCCACATTTCAACACGTGATCAAAAGCTCCAGAATAAATGTACTTTATGGTGAGATTGTTCACTCAGAAACAGAGAAAGGCAGAAAATCATCACATCAGAGAGGCAGGAGTCAATTTCTGGCTTTCCAACACATCAGTGAATGATGATGTGTTCAATGTCATGGCCTAAGTGGAATAAACAATCAACGTCAGCTCGAACTTCAGTGTCTTACTCTTATCAAATGCTGCACATGGGAATCCTTTATGAAGACTTTACTTTGAGCCATGACGGCAAGACAGCAAAGAGAAAGTGTTAAACAGGCTCAACGGAGCCGCCGACGACAGAGGACTCTAATCCAGTTACCTAATAGAGGTGACGTCGTAAGAGCTGCCTGGATCCACTTCATGTATCCTGGATCCTCATCTAGATCACTCTGGATCTGAAAGTCACCCACACTGAGCAACAAAACTAAATATTCACCCCAAAATCAACGGATGTGAGAATACTTGTAATTTTAGGCCACATATTTCTAAATGAATGCGGCTGAATTGTAGTTTTCTCTTTCAAAAGAGCGAAGCATAAATGATGAATTTGAGCACAGCTGCCAAACTTCTCTTCACAAGATGCTCGAGGCAAAAACAGGAACAGCCTGTGAAGGTGTGGAGTCATCCTCGCGGTTGCTTTGTCACTGAGTAATCTGTTAATCTTACAGCTTTTGCACATGGGTGGGCGGCGGTGCTTAAAAAAGACAGAAACGCTCTTCAAACCGAGTGGATGCAGGAACAGTTACAGGATGTAACATCTCAAACTACGAGGTAAATGTCTTTCTTCTTCACCGCTTGATTAATTCACTACTTCAGGCTTCTATTCAACCAGTTATAGAACGTAAGTCAGAAGAGCTTCATCACGCCGGTGTAACAGCGACCGCCTGCAGGGAGAGGATTACCAACCTCTGCTTAATTGGTTTTTCAGGGGACGTTTTTAGCCACATGTCACTCGGATGTGGAGAAACACAATCCTGAGGCAGAGAGCTCTGACGCCACATTAAACACGCCGAGCACGATCACAGCAGGACTGTTAGAAAGATGTCTGCTGATATCAAAGAGTAGCGATGATGTTCCTCAGCTCATGTGGTAACGTCCTTCATCCAGTCATGTGTTCACAAAGTGGTGAACTCTCTCCATCCTCTATGAACGTCTGAGCCTTTCCAGGACGCCCCTTTCATACCCAATCATGACACTATCACCTGTTACCAATGAGCCTGTTTACCTGTGGGACGTTCCAAACAGGTGTTTTTGGAGCGCTCCACATCTTTCCCAGACTTTTTTATTATATTGTTTTTGTCTTGTTCTCTATTGATTATATATTAGGAAGTATTAGCAAAGGCTCCCATGTTTTATTGCTTTACACAACTTTTTGGAATCTGAGTGCATGTTTGAAATATTGATGAATGTGAAATAAGAAGAAGACAAATGTCTACTATTTTTATAGCACTCAAAAAAAAGTTCAGTGCTTTAGAGAAGCAAAAATCTGCAGTGCAATTACAAAACAGTCTGAAGGTTTGTCTGCATGGAGAAAACATTGCACTTGTGCATTTGCAGCAGTTCCAGAGTGCATTTAACTTGCAAACCTGATGCTATTCACTCAAGAGGGGAAGTTACTATTAACCTCTGTATTTGTAACATCACCAGTGCCTGAAGGGTGCGTCGCATCCAACTGATATCCCTCTAATCGTGGGCAGAACCCTCCTGACTTGCTGTTACGTAAAGGCAGGAGAGGATGAGAGTAACTGACCTCAGTGATGGAGGCATGTGGCGGAAACAGGATGAAAGGATTTGCAGGTTTCTGAGCTCGCTTACTCGAGGAGGGAAATTAAGAATATATGCAAGTAAAAAATCTTTTTGTGATCTTAAAGTCATGTTACATTTTCTACAAAGCTTTAAGTAAAAGTACAAGAGGGAGTTTAGATTTGAAGCTGACTTCTGCAGAACTCAGTGAAAATCTTTTATTTACTGTGGAGCTGGACAATCACAGATGCAATAAATCATTCAATCAGAACAAATGATTCTCAGTCAGCCGCTTTTCCTCCTGTCTGACCCAAAAGAGAGAGATATGATCTGAATACTGATGGATAACTGACAGCATGAGCTCATTAGATGGAAATGGAAGCCAACAAAGCAAGTCAACCGAGGTGAAAGCTGCATTTTGGGCAACATCCATCCACTGCATCATGCCAGAGGACGGGGTGAAGAGATTATGGCAGCTATAAACTCATTTTCACGATAACAACTGCAGCCAATAGAGCGCGGTGACATCAGAGAGGGACAAAATGTTTATGAATGAGCGTGAAATTCACCAACTTCTCTCCGTTTCCTGTCCAGTGTTGAACAGACTTCTCCAGACAAATGCTTTGACTCAAAGTAGAGCAAGAAGAGAGGAGCTGCTGCCTGTCAAAACACACTCTGATCAACAGTTAACTGACAGAAGCACAGACAGCTACACTGACACAGTGCACGAGCAGCGGGTCTGGTTCCGCATCCTGCAGGGTCCATGTGGACTCATCAGACCTGAACAAGCTCCAAGCTACAGTCCGCGCACAGAGGAGCCGAACTTCATTTCAGCCAAAGTTTTTATAGTATTTTAACCACGTGAACGCGGAGCCATGATGCGTTCACGACAGATTCCTGAAGGTTTCATTTAATGTCCAAACTACACTAAATGTTCCAGTGATTCGGTCATTTGCATCAGAACTGAAGCCAAACTTTGAAATCTTAGTTTGGTGTTTTCTGAGTAGACTAATATTCAAAGTCAAAGACAGGAGTCTTACCTGAAATCCACGTCCGACTCTCATCATCTGTTGCAGTCCTCTGCGCCTGAAAAACCCAACAAATGTCTCATCTGGCGTTTGAGAAACTGCGCAAAATCACCATTTCCACGAAGAAGCCGCCTTTCCATCGAAGCCCGGTCAAAAAAAAAACAAACAAAAGCAAAGAAAAGGGAGTCAAACTACATGGTATCTCCTCAGATAATCACTGACTGATCACATAATCTCAGCGGCGGTGAGTGACACGCGCTGCCTCCAGTCCAGATCCGACGCGAGCCGTGCGTCGCAGGCGGCGCGCGACGTGCGCAAAGTGTCCTGCGCTTTATCCGCATTAGCTGGAATTACACCGAGTGTCTAGAAGGGATGTGGTGGAGGGTAAATCCAGCCAGCCTCCTCTCGGTCTACACACCGAGTTTACTCATGTTGAAAGAGAGCCGCGTCACGCCGGGAAGTCATGGAATTATGTATTTATTGTATTATATTAGAATATCGTATTCCAGGCGTGAAGTATGGTTTTATATGTGCTGATAATTTTATACAAAACATCAATATTTGTTGCTATGGGCTCTTACTCGTCTATCATTCACTGCAGGTCATAATTAACCCTTTATTTGTCAATATTATTAGAGTAGTTTGGAGACGTGCACGTGACTCCTCTTCGTCTGCAGCTCATATCGTTTCATGATAAATCTCTAAAACAAGGCGTATTCATTTGTTTTGATCTGGCAGTTTGTGCACCTTGACTTCGGTTTGTGAATCAGCTGAAGACATTTGGACACTCTGTCCTTTGCAAAGGAGTGTGAGCGTCTGTCTCCCTCACAAAGGCAGGCCGTTATAGACTAACTGACCCAGATTAACATGCTGTAATCTGCAGATTAACGCATCGGGATCTGTGACCACTTGTGTTTATTTTGGCTGGACTGGTTTTCATGATGCCACTTATGCTTTACAACAAGGCTGCCACTCCAGCTGGTATCACTCTGTGTGTCGAGTGAGCAAATCAAACGTGAAGATTACACATTTAACACACTGAAAAACGTCACTTTCACATGCACGTCTGACAAATCCCGCAAGTCTTAACTCCAACAAACGAGACTGAGCAACAGACTGTGTCCACATAGTTTATTTATATGTGACTTTATCCTTAAATAAGGGCTTTGTTTGGGCAGCACTGACGTGTTTGCTGCACTGTCCATCCAAGACTTCCATCAACAGAGCGAGGTGCTCTGAAAACAGGCGGCTCTGCAGACCACTTCAGTCGCACGAGCCGCAGTGCTTCTACGGGTGGATGCACGTTGTGTAATTTAGTTGAATTTAGCACCACTTGAACTGCTCCACTCAAACTTTGGTACTAAATTATAATAAATTCTAACGTTTGCATCCTTCATCAGTCCGTCTTCATTCCAAGCAGCTGGAAACCTGCGAGGCAACAGTCTCAGTCATTTCCTCTGAAGCTCTACGTGGCTTCCTCCGCTTTAGGAGCTCCCTCCGCGCCGTCGTCCGAGCTCTGCTGCTTGACGTACTGCTGGAGCAGAGCGGTCAGGTGGGCCGGGTGGTGCTGCAGCATGGAGGCCGTGTGGGAGGTCAGCATCGTCAGCCCGCCGACCAGCTCGCCGTGAACGACGGTGACCGACGGCAGCTTGGAGTAGCTGAGCACCCCCTGAGCGCTCAGCAGCGTGTTCTCGATGCAGGCTCCTGTGGAGGTGATCAGCGCAGAGGTGGATGAGCTGCAGCTAAAAGCCTCCATCACAATCTGTTAAGCATGTTTTTCAATGACTGACTGAAAACATTATGGAAACAGTTAATCAATTAATTAATTTACCAAACAGTCGCTGGTTGACTTTCTCAAAAGTGGGAATTTGCTTCTCTCTGTCCTTCTAAATTCTGCGTCTTTGGGATTTTCTGACTGTTTGATGACGTTAATTTGTCATATCTATTTATAGATATGAGTCATTATTTTTGACATTTTAGACATTTCTGGGCAAACAAGGCACATTTTTTTCAATAGCAATGGGAGCTCAGGTGTAGAATGAATTTTGCATTTTTAGTAATTTGTGTACGTGGGTCATTATTTAATTTAAGCACAGAGCAAGTTTCAACGATAAGATAAGACATTAATAAAGCTGTGATTGTTCTCAAAAACGTACCACTTAAATATCTGTCTTCACTTTTCAAACACACCTTCAGGATCTGAAGTAAGGTTCCTCTTTCTGTTCGCGTTTTGTCACTGATACAGCATTAATATCACTGTCTCAGTCTTAAAATGCCAAATCAGGATCACCAAAGGTGTTTCTCGACCCACAGCCACAGATATGAAGTTTCATATCATGCATGAGTGATCTTTGTCTAATGCAGACATTATTAAACGATCAGGCTGCGTTACAGAGTTCCTCCTTGCGTGCAGACAGAAGATAAACGTACCCAGGAGCGTCATCTGTGGGCTGCCCCTCAGAGTCCTCAGCAACTCCTTCACCGCCGGCTCTTTGCTGACAATCAGAACTGTGGGACCGATGAACAGAGGAGCCATGTTGGAGTAAATGCTGTCTTTCAGGAAGGACCGCACCACCTGAGAGAGAGCGTGATTACAGATGAGTTCAACCTGCAGTGATGCTACGAGCGGAATTAGGTTTAGGAAAACGTAGATTTTTCTAACATGCAGCAGCTCTAGAGATGATGTGCTGTTTCACTGCTGGATTGGTGAGACTACAGCAGGGGTTTGGGATTTTAACCATCCAAAAATACATTGCATGTAACATCCTAAAATAAAAACAATAACTAGTAACCAGCTACAGGTTCAATGCTATGGTCCTGCAGAAATTTAAAATTTAAATAGCAAGCCACACCGGGGGAAGGTGGAACGGCTGCTTGCACAGTGAACTCGAGCCACAGAAACATCAATAAAAGTTTAGCGTTACCTGGTTTGAGAAGAACTTGATGGTGATGCCATGTTTATAAAGTCTGTGCTTGAGAAACAGCATGTCTTCAGCGCTGCTGGAGTTGTTCTGGACCACAGCGATCATCTTAAAGTCCTGGAACACCTTCTTCAAATCCCTCTTCATGATCACCATGAGAGGATTATCCTGGTCGAAGAGAAAAGAAGAGACTGTCTCACTGAGAAGCGGAACAGAGGTGGGTTCAGTTGAGGGCTGTTTTTAAAGGTTTACAAGACTTATGGCCAATCAAAGGAGTCTTAATGCGACCACACACTGATGTTTTAGACAATGGCGTGCTTCCAACTTTGCAGCAACAGTTTGGGGAAGCCCTTTTTCCGTTTCAACCTGACAATGTCTCTGTGCACAGACACCTTTGGGTTGAACTGGAAGCCAGAGCTTACCGCCCAGCATCAATGCTGGACCTCACTGGTGCTCCTGCGGCTGATAGGGAGCAAACGAAATCATGAAATCGATGTTACCTCCTGTGTTTGTCTGCTTTGGGGCGGATAGGCGCCTGGAGGAGCAACCCGCGCTGGAGGAATGTACTTTGTGACAGCCACGAGCTTCTGCTTGAGGAAGTGCATCGGTCTCCTGTGGCGAGTCACAGCCTTGGAGCCGTGCCGAACACTCTGTGTCAGGGGGAGCCATCCTGAAAAGCGCAAAGTTTGTTAAAAACACGCTAACGTTCGACTTGCTACGTCTGAGGTCGCTATGCTAACTGGCTAACTAAACACTTGTAGACTGGTAAGCTCTTTAAACGAAGCACAGTTATTACTTCTAGCTTTAGCTGCTTCTAGAATAACAGACAACAAAATGCTAACTCACTACAGACAGATAACTACTGACAGAAATGAAGTATTGACTCAAAATTACCTTGTTTCGGTAACAATTTTACACACAAGGTCGCCGCCATGTTTAACAGGAAAACGTGATCCAGGAAATGACGTCGGCACAAGTGCTGCATTCAAGGAATATCGGCAGAAAAACAATCACACCAGAAAATTGTAAAACTCAACCTTTTGTTATTCTATCGCGTTACATATTTGCATATTCAAATTAAGTTATATAACATGTTTATAAGTGAATTCGGCCACAAAAAACGATAAATTGGTTGTATCAGTGTTAATGTCGGATTTAGTTTAAATGTAATTACCTGGTAGCAGTGGCGGCTTTGCGGACATTTTACCACCCATTTGTTAACGCAACATTAGCTACTTTAGCCAAATGAGATTTACCATAAATGTCAGACAGAAAAAGTGAATTCATTATATTTTAATTGAGAGATTAGTCATTCAAGGGTACAAATAGTTGGTAATAACAGATATGAATTGAATGCAGCATCATGCATCGATGTGTGGAGTTTTAATCATCGGTGTCATCGCTTTTCAGGTTTTCTGTTTAAATCAAACCTGCTTTACATACAGCCCCTTGTTTACTCTTGATCAAACTCCGAGCTTGAAAATACGATCTCATTTCCGTCCAAATCGTTGTTATACTTCAACATTTGGTCCGGTTACAAAACGTTTGACATGTTTGCGTAATATTTTACGTAAGGGGGGCCATGCGTGCTGACGCCGCGTCACTTTGACAAGCATGAGGCGCATTCTCAGTACGAATTTATTGAGGCATATCGGTGTATTTGCTGGAAATCCGTCTCACGCCTCTTTGACCGTGGGTCAGCTCAGCGTCTCTGCACTGACTTTCTACCGGAAATCAACGAGTGACCGCACAAACATGGACCTGAGTGACATGAGGAAGAAATACAAAGGAGATGAGGAGGTGAGAGGCGTTTAAATGACTTGACTTACCTGTGTCGCGGTGAAATATACTCAGTGATACAACTTAATCCACTGTCCGGTCTGTGCAACTGCAAGGTTATGATGGTGTAAGTCCAGCGTTTGATGCACAAATACTGCAGTATATACTTTGATTTCTCTAACCTGGCTGTCTTGAATACTGTATGTGGTACAGGTGCAGAAGCAGGTGTGCTCCCCAGCTGTTTCAGACCTTGACTATTAAAAAAGCATGTTGTCTTTAATTGGGTGCTTTCCTCTCAGTGCTTTGAGGAGAGCCAGCTTGTATCTCTGGACCCAATCAAACAGTTCGGAAGCTGGTTCGATCAAGCCACAAAGTGCCCTGAAATTGGAGAGGCAAACGCCATGTGCATCGCCACTGCCACCCAGTAGGTGACTCTTGAAATGAAAGAGCTGATCTGTTGTCAGTTGTTCACCGTCTGACGTGAGCTTCATGTCCACCTGTGCAGAGACGGACGTCCCTCTGCTCGTATGGTCCTCCTGAAAGGTTACAGCAACGAAGGCTTTCGATTCTTCACCAACTACGAGAGCAGAAAGGGCTCTGAGCTGGTGAGTGATGAAGACGTCTGACGGCAACACGAAGGCTCTCTGTGACCTTGTGTGACCTTAAAGCCTCCTAAAAACTGTCAGACCGTTGTTTAAAGCCGACACTGTCCGTTCACATTCGCTTCACAATGACTGACAGGTGACTTCCATCAGATATGAATGTCGTAAAATGATGTAATGTCAAAAGGAGCAAAGTCTGAGCAGTCATGACGGACACAGAGGAGCTGAAACCAGTAGTCAAGTAATCAATTAAAGGCTTTTTATCTGGGATTTAATTATTGATTATCTTTGTCCACAGGAGAGGAATCCATACGCCTGCCTGGTCTTCTACTGGGAACCCCTTAACAGACAGGTCGGCATCTCGTCAAATTCTCCCTTATTGTTAATATTCAGCAGATTTTCCCACAATAAATGTTTATTTATTTTTGTTTGAACGTGCAGATTCGCATCGAGGGCAGTGTGGAGCGAATCCCCCTGCAGAGCTCCACCGACTACTTCCACTCCCGTCCAAAGAGCAGCCAGATCGGGGCCGTCGTGAGCCGGCAGAGCACTCCGGTCCCAAACAGAGACGTAAGAACCAGAACCGCCCCGTCCCATGAAGGTTAAACTTAATCCAAAAGGCTCAGTTTTCACTTTTTCTTTCAGTATCTGAGGCAGAAAAATGCAGAACTGGAGGAGAAGTACAAGGACGCAGACGTGCCCATGCCTGACTACTGGTGAGTGTTACTTTATGTTCTTCACCTTAAATCAGACAAAACACCTGAAAATGGTTGGACAGGGGGAGATACGCTGGCACCAGTTTCCTCATGAGATTCCATCAGTCTGTTAGCTTAGCTTAGCATAAAGACTGGAACCAGGTGGAAACAGCTAGCCTGCCTCTGTCCTGACTGAAGCTCAGTAAATGTAACAGGTTACATCTCGTTTGTTAAATCCATTCAAAACCAAAAGAGCCAAAACAAACTTTTTTACGGGTGTTGAACTGTTTCAGTCGCCAGGAAACCAGTGGATACTTCAGGAAGTTGCTGCTCTTGGACAATAAAATACATCCTGCTTTACATATAAGGAGTGAAACTGGTAGATTGAGGCAGACAGGCTGGTAGACTTACAGATGCTTCTTCTTAATGCTCCATCTGTCCTCTGCTAACAGGGGCGGCTACATCGTCAAGCCTTACCTGATCGAGTTCTGGCAGGGTCAGACCAACAGGCTTCACGACCGCATCGTCTTCACGAAGCCGAAGGACGGGGAGTCTGAGCCGGGCGACTTCCAGCACGCCGCGGAGGCAGGCTGGGTGTACCAGCGGCTGTCGCCATGAGAGGCACCTCAGCAGGCCGCGGGGAAGCATTACCTCACGTGAAGCTCGTCTGTAGATACCGATGGAAGCCATTTGATGTTGATTAACGAGGTGCCGCTGTGTTTAGGATGTATCAACAAGCCAAACGTCACTGTGTCGTCTGTGAACCTGACTGGACTGTACAGCTGATGCCGTTAACCTCCAGGACGTAGAAGCTGAGTCTTATTTCTCCAGAAGCACAATCTGCACCACTGACCGTCCACTCCTTTGATGCAACATTCACATGGTCCATTTTCTCTGCTGAATAATCAGAAACACGTTATTTTTCTGGTCTGTAATCGTCATTTTCTGCCATCTGGTTTTGAGCTTCTCACGGGGAAAATGGAGGCAAAGCTCGGAGAGAGTCGTTTCAGTTGATTGTGTTGAGTTTATAATCGGTCACAGAGAGAAATGACCAATTTAAACCCAAATGCATACACCCAGTGGCCACTTTATTAGGTACACCCGCGCATTCAAACGCAATCCTGCGCAGCTGCAGTAAAGTCTGTTTGTACAGTGCCTGTAATGTTCAGGTGTGGATCAGCTGTCAGTTCATGATGGTGTTGTGCTGGAGTGTGTACAAAGATCCAACTCTGACCTCAGTAATGAACAGAATTCACTAAAGTCCATAAAAAGTGAACATTATGACCTCAGTAAAAGTGGAGTTTATGGCAGAGCTGATTCATTGAATTGCAGTAGATTGTGCAGGTGTGCCTAATAAAGTGGCCACTGAGCGTGTTCGTTCTTTATTGTTTGTTTTTAGAAACTATATTCTCAGTATTTGTTAAACTGCATGTTTGACTGTAGACAAAATGCACATTCAGCACTCCTGCTGAGCTTTCTGGACACTCTGGGTTATCAATTCGTTTGCGTATTGATCAGCTGAACATGATCTCCGTTTTCCTTCTGATTAGCACAGACCTTTCCAGGTTCCTTCCTCTGAATTTACAGTTACAGACTAACGTTTTCCTCACACCCACGGTAAACTGTAGCACCCACAGAATAACTGTTCTTAACTGTCCGTGTGACTCTGACTGTGACTGACTGAATCATCGTGTCCGTCAGTCTGACGTCGACTCAGAGCGTCGAGCTGCCTTTTAAAACCACGTTTAAAAGAGCTGATGGCTTGAATTGTGCCGTCCGTCGTGCGTTCTGTCTGAGTGTGGGACTGCTGTTTGTTGCTCACTGAATGTTACTGTGACTTGACTTACCTGTGGACTGGAGCTGCCAATAAAGTTGAATTTGTACTTGTGTTTGTCCAGCAGGTGTCAGCAGCACAACACACGCAAACATCAGAGGTCAACAGAGCAAAGCCAGAGACACTTTGTACAGAGAAACACAGTACATTTAGTCCTGTGTTGAAGTACAAATATGAGGTACTTTCTACTCCATGTCGGAGAGAAATGTTGTATTTCCAGACAGTTTTAGTCACTTTACAAACTGAGCTTCTAAAATATTTAGTTCCAGCTTCACAAATGAGACAATTTGCTTTTTTCCTTTGAATTATTCTGAATAATCTGAGTGTGTTTGTAACAGTGTGGCCACATTTCTCACTGTTTTCAGAACGTTTCCAAACGATCAATCGATTAATCGGCAGATTGATCCAGAAGGAACAGAATCATTAGTTTCAGTCCTTTACGAAACAGTTGAAAATGAGCTCCACCTCAACCAAAAGTAAAATCCCGCTTTGACACGAACGATGAGTCACAATCATCTAATGAGACATAAAAGTACAACAGTCATGGTTTAATTAAACTTGCACACTTGTACTGAAGCCATGCACTGATGGAGTTCTGCTTGTGACAGAGTGTTTGTACAGTGTGGTATTAGTACTTCTACTTGAGTAAAAGTCACATCCTGCTCAGCAGCTGAAGTCAGTCTGTGAAATGATGTCATGAAGGCCGTTTTACAAAACGCAGCAGAAGCATCGTATCAGATGTCAGCGTCTGCTTTCTGTCACCATGTCGACCAAACCGGCGCACGCAGGTTCAGGTCCAGGTAACCTGACCTGAGGTCAGCACGCGCTCTGCTCAAAGCTGAGCTGTTCACATGACTCCAGCACACTCACACACAAAGCACCGTCATATCGACTCATCCTGACACATTTATTAAAAACAAAATACTTTTTTTTTTCTTTAGGATCCCGGAAAAGATTAAATAAACAGCTTTTATTAATTTCAGACACAGTCAAAAAAATCAAGCCTCCATTTGCTTTGGTCATAAAAATGTAAGAAAATGGTGTTTTACAGGCGTTTCTCCGCTCGTGGATCGATTCTGTGAGACGTTTAAAAAAAAAAAAGGTTCACATCTGTCATAATAAAAATAAAAACGTACTTTACAATAACGCTAATGCTTCATGAGGGTCAGCAGAAAGTTAAAAATGGTTGCTGGTTTGCTGATGGTCGTCTGCTGATACCAGGTGTTTGGACAGGTGTGAGTCCGCTGGGTGTGGCGCCTGGTGACGGGTGTTTATCCACCTCGCGTGGTTGTGCTTGGAGATATTTTAGCCTTTTATGAGGGTGACGCTGATATATGACACATTCGTGGTCAAGCATGTGCATTCTTGGGAGCCTTGGTGCTATTTGTCAGTCTTTTGCTTTGTGGTTCTCGTTGCTGAGGTTGTGCTCGGAGTACAGGTTCGGGTTCTCGGCCAGCGTGGCGCGGACCTTCTTCTTCTCCTTGAAGCGTCCGGAGTGGGAGACCTTGACGTGGCGGCCTTTGGTGGCGGATTTATCTACAATCTTCTCCAGTCTGGCATTGAACTGGCTGTCCACGTGGTCCGCTGGGGGGGTGCTGCTCGAGTGCTCCTTGTTTCCGGTGTTACTGCCGCACTCGGCCGGGATCTCGTACAGAACCTTAGATTCAGACTTCTTCTTGCGGGAGAAGGTCAGCTTCCACCAGCTTGGATCAGCCATGGCACCCACAGAGGCTGGAGGCCTGACCTGGAGGGCACAGAGGACACACTTTGGGACCAGAACTTTGCTGACAACAACAAAGTTTCTCCTCCAACTTTATGGCACCGCAATTCAAATAACTGTCTCCTTAAAACATATCAGGACAATAAAGTTTATTGAAGGGATCAGGCTGCCTCCCTGAACACACCTGTGGTACAAATGACTCATGGTGGCCTCTGAAGGCTGACTCTCATATTTGTTAGACCGGATCTCCTTAAACATGATTTCTTTGAGTGTATTTTAACATATAAGAAAGGGATTCTGTATTTCTCCTGCAGAATAAACCTCTCTGTGTATCCTGGATGGAGGCAAAATGTACTGAAACTATACTTAAAATAGTCAAAGAAAGACCAACGAGGCCGTCTGACACCTTTTAAAACTTTATTAAACATTGTCCCTTCTCAAAACGTCACATCTGAGCCGGTGAAGCTGGCTGAACGGACGCTGACTTAAGCAGAATTTGGCCTTCCTCCCATCTTTTCTCACACTTGACGTCTTTCTCAAAGAAGGTAAGGGTCACCGGGTCAGCCCATGTACGACCACAGCCGAGCCATCGGCATGGCAACTGAGCAAACTCACGAAGGCCATGAGATGCAAGAGCTCGGCAACATTTCCAGTTAGAAGAATCACGTCCTCGAACGGACATTTCCATCGTTAGAAACCTTCAACCTGGAGCAGCTTCAACAGATGATGAAACGGTCAGAAAGTCTCACAGGCTCCTCGAGCCGGTTAGTCAAACATTTCTCAGGGTCTGAGGGAATTTGGACTTTTGACCTCAAGTTTCTGGACTCTCCAGTTTCGCCCGATTCCTGAGCTGCTGTTTAAACAGTCATAAACAGTTTATTTCCAAACGCTCGTCAGCTGACCGATGAGGCAGCAGCGTCCCTGGTTCAGTGTCTGATTAAGCGTCACTGGTTGTGTGAGTGAGTTTGAGACCAGCAGTGTGTCGCTCAGTGTCTTACACTTGAGTTAAAGGAGCACAGAGTGGAAAAAGTACTGCATTCAAAGTGTTACAGTAAAAATGCAGCATTACTATCAGTAAAATGTAGTATTTAGTCTAAAACAATGCACCATATTTCTGTATTTTTTGTTGTTTTTATATTTTATATGTAAAATCTTCATCTGTGAAGTGACTACAGGCGTCAAATAAACGTGGAAATCCTGAAATAAAGCTGCAATTTTGGTTTTAATACACTCATGATGAGAGCTGTGGATTTTATTGATTACATATGAGCTGAAGATGCTTTTAATGTGACGTCAGTCTTATTGATCAGCGGGTGGGACTGTGTCCCTCTGTCCACGTGCATCAGGTCCGTCCTCAGACGGCAGACAGCGACCGAGGACGGCTTCTTTCTTTCAAGGTGTAAACTAACAGAGGAGGACACCTGACGCTCAGCTGATGAATTAATGAGCATGTGAAGAGTGTCCTCTGTCCCCGCTATGTGATCTGATATGAAGTCAGGAAAAAAAAAAGACTCAGGCTGATGAAGACGCAAGCTGTCGTCTGAATGCTGAAGCAGGAGCTCAGTTATGTAAGAGCAGAGTGAAGGAGGCGGTGGACCTCTGGATGATCTGTTTTCTGTGATCATTCATTCAGATTTATGGCCACGTGTGGGCACACACAGCTATTACCCTCAGCTGTCACAAGTTAAGATCATTTATTTCACTGTTTTTTTTGTCAAGCTGCTGTTTCCAAAGTCAGGAAGGACTTTTCTGGGTCGATATCAGGAATTATTTTTGTTATTTCTCAAGCAAAATGCCAAAAAAGTGAGAAGTTGCTGCTTTTCTTGCCCATACTTTAAAGCAAATTGAATATTACTGGTTTTCAGACTGGTGTTCTGACAAAATAAAAAAATAACTGTGATATTAATGAGTAATAGAAATAGCTAACGAAGCAAAAGCAATGTCCTTAGTTTGATCATGGCTGCAGAATCCATGTTTCCTGTCTTCATCTCCACAGTCAAATGTCCAACGAAGGCCGCTCTCTGACTGTAACATCCACACCAACATGAACAAATAAGTTTAGCTCTAAAATTCTGATTTTTGCTGTTGATTTATATCTAACACAGCTTTTAAAAGATCTCCTCAAATCTTGCTTCTACTCACTGTAGAATTGTCTTTAGATGTATTTCAAACTGGGATAAACTTAAAGCTCCAAACTGCAAACCACATATAAACAGTGTCTAAACAAGACGAAGTCTGACTTTCACAGATGTGACAGTAACGTCTGCTTTACGAGGGCCGGCCGGAGGCAAACAGCCATATAAATCCTCATTTGGTGCAGTCATGTTATCATGCAGCACCTATGCAAATACAGCCTGTGCCCTTCGCTGAAACACTCTTCCTCCTCTTATCTGAAGCAGGTGACGTCAGACGCCCGGAACGCACGACTGCTGCCAACGTTCAGGCAGAAACAGCGAAGGAAACACTTCAGATTTATGATTTGATGTTGCTGCAGGACTTTAATTGTAACTTTAAAAGCGTAACCTAAGGACACTCAGAGGAACATTTACATAAGAGCCTTTGTGCTTTATCAGTCTGGACCTAAAGTTACGTGTTGGCCCGGTGCTGCTTAATTACACTTATTCCTGACCTGCTTGTTTACACACACTCAGGTAACAGGTAGTGTTTCTGACCACGATGAGCTTTTATGAGTCGCTGAGTGGCTGCAGCGACTTTACAGCTTCTTTCAGGTTACTTCTCCAACATTTTACATCAAGAACTGAATCTGAAGTTCATTCAGGAACATTTTATATTAAGGTGCGCATAGTCACCATAAAGCACTCTCTTATTAGCATGAATATTATTAGCATATTAATAAGCAGTTATTAATGCCTCGACAACATTCTTCAGCTACAAGGACTTAAGAGTTTTCCTTCAATAACTTTCTATTGATACTAAGTGAGGAGCTTGTTGTGCCTGAATTACGATCTTAATATCTTAACCCTGATCCTTAACAACCCCAAAGCCCAGAATATGGCTTTAATAAGTGCTTTATAATGACTAATAATGCAACGAATATGCATGCAGTTAAGCAGCCTGGTTAATGATGAATGTGTGCTGCTTCATATGAAGCGTTATCATGAATTCTTCTTCTGTTCCTGCACATGTTTCTTCTCTCACAGAGGAGAGTTCCTCCACGACTAGTGTTTGCAGAGCATTCAATAGCGTTGTTTGCAGTTTCTGCAGAACAAAGTAAGTCAGGGGGGCTTGAGCAGCACTTTCACACTGCGTTAAGTAAGCGAACATAGTGGTACAGTATGCACACATATTTCCTCTGGTCTTCTGTGTTTGACTTAGATGTGACCTTTGAGACAAAAAGCCGTGTTGACAGAAAGGAGGCCCTCCATAGTTCGCTTTAATAAGTTACCATGTATTCGGTTATGTGTGGGCGAGCTGCTCAGCAAAGCCTCAGAGATCACAGCGGGAAGGGAACACCGTGGCCACATTCGGAAATCACTAACCAGCTGCAGGGGCTTTCAATAGCACAATGTTTGAGCTGGGGAGGGCGAGGAGCCTCCAGGGGCACCAGGGTCCGCTCTGCCCTCACAGTCGAGCTGAAGGTTCATTGGATTCTCAGGTTTCGTCCCGCGTGCCAGCTTCACTGTTGACCCAGAGCAGCAAAGTTGAACGAGCTGATGAAGAGCCCTTCTTTGCTTGATGTTCATGATAATGTTCATTTGCATCCATTAAAGCGCCTTTCGTTTGTTTTACTGTTTGCTTAGTGGACAAAGAAATCACAGAAAATTGACTTTTCGTTCAAACTTCATGTGTGCTCAACAGCTTTGATGAGGCTCCAAAAATGTTCTGAGATTCCTGAAAATATGAGCTTTATTCTGTTGTTATGACCTCGAATTAAAGACGGTTTGTTATTCTCAGTCAAGCAGTGTCACCTGCCTCAACATCGAACAGCCGAGCACTGACCTCACCTGAAATAACCTGCGGTAAACAGCGTTACAACATGTCAACATACAGCGTGTTCTTTCCTCATACGATCGCAATTTCTACGTTTTTAGGTCCTATTTTCTCTTCATATCAGATACTGACAGCCTGCCTCCAGCTACAGATTATTTCTTTGATTCATCATTTAATCATTTGTGCTGTTAAACATCAGTAAACAGTATAAAAAATACCAATCACAATCTCACGTGGTCCAAGACGACATCTTAAAATGTCTTTTTGTCAAAAATATTCAATTCAGTGTAAAGTAAGAAGAGGAAAAGCAGCATATTCTCATATTTGAGAAACAGAAACCATGAAATGTTTTGCATTTATGCAGAAAAAAATGTCCCTAAATGGTTAAAATAGCAGCAGATTAACTGACTAATTGTCACAGCTGATTGTTGGAACAATGGACATTTACTGTTCTCTGTCTACAAAGTCTGATATGTTGCATTTTGGAAATATAGTGATTATTGTAGAAAATGTTCAATAAATCAAACAATACTTCAACCAAATGAGCTGCTCTTACTGGATCTGCCCTGATGCAAATGTGTGTTCTGACGTCAAGCATTTAAAAGCATCAAGAGCAGTTTCTGCTTCAGTATTTAGAGACATGAAACAGCTTTCAGGTGCACAAAGGTTTTCTTACTTGGTTGACGAGCTGCTCGGAGGAGATCCTCTCAGATGTGAAACTGTCCCGCCATGCTTACAAACTCTTCACCTCCTCTCTGTTTCCTCTTGAATTCTTCTTCTCAGGTGATCATGTGCAGGTGCAGCATCTCTCTCTCTCACCTCGCCCCTCTGCACCCCCCACTCTGCAGCACACACCCTCCTCAAACACACACACACACACCTCAAACCTGCCCAGCTAAGTGCAGGAGTGAGCAAATGCGGCAACCATGTGATTTGGTGAGACCTTCCTTCAGTCCAGCCCAGTCCACACCGAGATTACTGACATCAGAGTTAATGTGAACCTGAGAGGTGAGCAGCTTTCCAAACAGCAAATAAATTCCCTTTTATCGGTCTCACTTTAGAACCCAGTCCTGTTTTAATGTGGAATTTGGACACAGAATAAAGTCATCTTTGTGTTTGAGTTGTCTCATTCCTGTTACGCAACACTGAGTGATGACTTAAAGGTGGAGACAGAGACAGACAGACAGACAGACAAATAGACAGACAGACAGACAGACAGACAGACAGACAGACAGACAGACAGACAGACATCATCTGAATGAGGTGAGTGCCCCTGATGTTTTGCATGGCTTACGTAAAATCACAGACAGTGAATGGATGCTTACTTTGCAAGTTTGGTTACCATTCAAATGACCCGAAATTAGGTCACATGACAGGCGCCGCTGCGACTCTGCATGCAGGGATGTGATGGTGCTCAGTGTCTGAGCCACTGTGTGTTATTAAATTTATGTTACTCGTTTGGTTTTAAAGACACCATATGAGACATTTGTGATGAATGAGTGGGAAATAACAGAAAGGTTCCCTTTAACGTCTTCATCAGGAGGAGGAGGCCGACTCCAAGGCTGGAAACTGCATTTAAGGCATATAAAGCAGTTTAAATGAGCTCCACCTTGATTGGCTACATCAGTAAAATACTACTTGCACATTAACACGTCAGTATTAATGATCTAATTATGTTTTTTGTTTTTATTTTTACCACTGGCTGATATAATACATGCATATGGGCGTTTTTCAGCAGAAAAAACACCTTTGATACCCTAAATACACGTTGCCATTAAAAGTACATGCCGTTGTCATGTACTTTTAGTGTTTACTTTTATTGTTGTACTTTTACTTGAGTGAAGTATCTGAGTACTTCTTCAGTCGCGGGGTACATGAATAAAATCCCCTTACATGAAAACAGCAGACAGTTAGAGGACACACCGCCCTCTACCGACGGATGTCAACCCTGCAACAAATCAGGAACAAACCCATCCACCAATCAGCTGCCTCTGTCAGTATGGCGTTCTATTATTGGTCACTTCTTCCGGGTAATGTAATATCACCTCCTTCTATTGGCTCTCTTTCTCGTAACGTGTCATAAACAGTGAAATACGGATGGTGACAACAATCTTGGACATAAACCTTTTAAATAAACTTATGATGAAGCCATAAACTCTTTTCGGTGCTTTCGTTTTGAAAAGCTGAAGAGAAAATGGAGGTAAGACGAAATAAAGTCTCTCTGGCGCGGTTTTAATGAGCCTGCTAGCTAACGTTAGCTAGCTGCCGCACAGCCAAAGTCCAGTTAAGTGAGAAATAAACATGGTTGAGACTTCTCTGTGTTTCCTCTCTGTGAAAGATGCTGCTGGATAAATGGAGGAAGAAAAGTATAAGTTGATAATGTCTCGACCGTTTTCTCACTTCAGCAGAATATCCAAAACCTCCCGATCGACATACAGACCGGCAAGCTTTTGGGTGAGTCACACACAAATATGAAATGTCTTTCTGTGAGCTAAGAGCTAAAACCAACTGTCTGCCTGCAGCAGATGACTCAAATGATGCCAAAGCACAGATATTAATGTTGCTGAATCTTTCTGTTTTTATGAATTAAAGACAATAGTGTGTCCAAGTAATGCAGGACACAGAAAATCTGCTGTGAAGTTTGTCTGGATGAAGTGTGAAATGTGAGGCTTTGTGTGTGCAGACTGGCTGCTGGATCGGCGTCACTGTAACCTGAAATGGCAGAGCGTGGTCAAAGGGATCAGAGAGAAGATCAATGCTGCCATCCAGGACATGCCAGAGAACGAGGAGATCAAGCAGCTCCTCTCCGGCTCCTGTAGGTCCCTTATCCATATTTAAAGATCATCATAGCTCATGTTTATCTCTGTGACTCAGATGTGATGATAATACATGAGAGGTCTCCCTCTGTTGTCTGTCTTTGTTAGTTAATTGTCCTTCTGTCCTCCTAGTCCTCTGATAAACTGTCATACTTTGTTTGTATTGATAGACATTCACTACTTTCACTGCTTGAGGATAGTGGAGATACTGAAGGGAACAGAAGCTTCCTCCAAGAACATCTTTGGCAGATATTCGTCTCAGAGGATGAAGGTGAGAGGACTCAGTCAAACTGCTGCTCTGTGTCTCACAGTTTCTATTTAATGTCACAACAAACAGGTCTGAGGGGTTTCTGTGTCCTCCTCCTCTGCTCTAAAACTATCCTAAAATTAAGATTTGAATTGTGTTTTCTGTTTTTTTGTCTCAGGATTGGCAAGAGATTGTGTCCCTGTATGAGGCAGATAATGTCTATCTGGGTAAGCGTAATATAAAATTTTTTTATCTTCATGCAACAGCGTCTGTACACACTGTTAGACTTTTCATTCCTCTGCATTTTATTGGGAAGGACGGCTGTCTAATGAAAATGATTTTGCTTCCGGTACCTGTTTTCATTGTCTTGAAACCAGAAAGTCTGAAGCGATCATTTTCTAAATGCTGAAAAGTATTTTTTTTTCTTCTGTTCACATTACTGTAATGAGATTATTATAGGATATGGGGACATAGCATCCCGCTATAAACCAAACAATTACATGTGTAGAGTTATTGAATTAAAATAAATCTGTCTGTGTGTCCCAGCGGAGTTGGCCAGCTTGTTGAGCCGCAACGTGAGCTATGAAGGTCCGGCTCTGAGGAAGCAGCTGGCCAAAGCCCAGCAGCTGCAGCAGGAGCTGAGCAGGCGGGAAGTGGAGTGCCAGAGCTCAGCCGCAGACCTGCGGGAACGTTACTATGCCGCCTGCAGACAGTATGGCATCAAGGTGAGTACAGGAACATGCACACCTGCAGGAGAACTTCTTTTTTTGGTGTCTTTGTTGGACACGTTCTTCACCCTCTCGCTTGCCTTTTTTCCTCTCTGACAGGGAGAAAATGTCCCTCGTGAGCTTCAGTCTCTGGTCAAAGAGTTACCAGCTGTTCTTGAGGAAGTCGGGAAGGATGCAGCGAAGTTAGAGGAGCACATCCAACTTTATGCTGCTTTCACAAACTTTGTATGCGAGTGGTGAGTACATCATCAAAATGTGTAACTTGTCTTTTTTTCAAACAGTAAAAAAAGGGAGATTTTGCACTTTTGTCACCTGAGCTCACATGTTGCTCTTTGCAGGTCTGAACCAGTCCTGCCTATGCTGACGTTTGCCCAGAAGAGAGGAAACACGACGTTTTACGAGTGGAGAACGGGGAAAGTCCCCACAGTCATTGACAGGCCCGTCGTGGAGGACGCTCCTCCTGAAGCCGTCACGGAGGACACGGTTGGTGTGATTGTCTCCACAGGACCAAACTGTAGAGTCGAGGAAAATCACTCAGGTCGCCTTTTTTTAAATACATTTTTCTTAAATCCATTTATACAGTTTAAATTTTTAGTTGAGATGATCACGGTTATGACATAATGCAGCCACAGGACTCATGGGACAGCCCTTCAACAAAGACCAGATCAAATAGATATATTAATGTGTCAGGTCATTAGTGATGTTCCTCACCACTGACTCAGTGTGTCTGTGTCTGTGCTGTCTGTAGATTGACTGGGGTGACTTTGGCAAAAGTGCAGATGGTCAGGATGTGAACTCTGGCGTCATCACAGTCGAGGATGGAATAGACTGGGGCATCAGTCTGGAGCCGAGCTCTGAGGTAAGACACTGACGACTCAAACAATACACACTTTTATGGGAGCGTGAAGCAGCATCCAGGCTGAAGTCAGTGAACAGGCTTGGAACATGACAGGTTATCATTATGTTCATTTGTGCATCACAGAAAGAAGTTTGGGGCCTTCTGCTCTAACACACCAGCTTCTGTCTGTCTCCCTCGACAGGACGCTGCTGCTGCCGGGATTGACTGGGGTGACAGTGAAGCAGCTCCCATTGAAATTGAAATCGTAGACGTGGGCACAGACTGTAACTACTTTTCTTTTTATAAATCGCCGTCATGGCCCCACAGCTCACCACGCGCTCCACTGTCGATGTCCGTTTGCTGAAGATGTGTCTCACCTCGTAGGTCCTGACGGTGTGGCCAGAGGCGAGGACGCTTTCAGCATACTGGAGAACTCTCAGTCACGCAACCAGTTCATCGATGAGCTAATGGAGGTAAAGACGAGTCACCTAGCATCAAAGCTCGCTTGTAAGACTGAGCATCCATTTTATTTTTGTGTATAAGCTAATATCTTTGCTTTTACAGGCTGAGGCTTTATTGTCTTGGTTCGCTCTTACTGCTTTTGCAGCGTCGTCTTCAGCTGCAGCAAAGTTTTAAAAAGCAACTGTACAGCAACTTACATTTGTTAGGTGGCCACAAACACGGCTCTAAATGAGTAAGTATGTTGGTCTGTATCTGTTGGATGCTTAAATAAGCAACTGTTCATCATATCAATTTTACTGTTTCAGCCCAGTGTTGTTTAGCTTGTTTCTGCTGCCCCCAAGTGGCGTAAAGCGGTTAATGCAGGCATCAGGACGCTTTTTGTGGTTGTAAACGTGATTTTTACACGTGCAAATTCAAACGCAGTCATTGCAAACAATAAGGACTATGAGACTGTAACAATACTATTAGTGAAACAAATTCACAGTGCTTGTTTTAACTTGCAGGGAGTAGCAGGTTAGTTGACGATTAAAGAAAAGTTGACTAACTGGAATAATTGTGGTGCACGTGGTTGGTTGAAGCAGGTGTTATTTCATTTCTTGGATCGTATTTGGTTATGGATTAGATCATCTGTCAGATTTGTCCAAAACAAGTGGCACTGGTTTCATGTGTTTGTACAGCTGGAAGTGTTCCTGACCCAGCGCGTGAGTGAGATGGGAGAGGAGGGAGATGTGGTCGCTATGAGCCAGTTCCAGCTGGCCCCTTCTGTCATCCAAGGCCAATCCCGTAAACATATTCGGGAGATGCTGTCAGAGGTGCAGGACCTTCTGGGCCGGCTCACCTCTCTTCGGATGCAGCACCTGTTTATGATCCAGGCGTCACCACGGTATGCTGCCTCAACTGATCCTCATAGGATCCACTTCAGTCTGCTTAAATCATGGGATTATTTCATACGTGTTTGTCAAGCAACAAATTGTTAAGCAACAATCCAGAAATCTGGACGTCTGGGAAAAGGGAGGAGAGTTCACATTTAAAGCCTGGTGTTTCCTTCTGAAATCTTAGCATTATTTTTGTGTATGCAACACGTTGTTTAGGTATGTGGAGCGTGTGTCGGAGGTGCTGAGACAGAAGATGAAGCAGGCGGACATTCTGGTCCTGAAAGGTGCCACAATGGCTGAGAGAAGGCAGGAAGCCCTGGAGGAGCAGTCCAGACTGGAGCCTCGTGTTGACCTGCTGGCAGGATGCACCCGGGAACTCCAGAAACTGGTATTGGATTACCTCCTCAATTTATTTATGCTCACAGGGTTGACGGTTTGCCAGCTGTCTGAAAAGAAAAGGTTGTGAAGCATTTTTCTTCCCTGCAGAATGCAGTAAACATAGAAAGCAGATACGCTTCACGTTTTTTTAAAATCTAAATATTTGTCATGAGATTATCATATTCATGTTAATACAAGCCAAGAATTCTACAGTTGCACGTTAATTGAAAGGAATATATCCTGCACGGAGGGCTCATAATTAATATATGCAACACCTTGGAGGATCTTAGTAATAATGAGTATTATTGGCAGTAATTCTGACTGTTACTTGTTATTTGTTTTGCAGATTGAAGATGACATTTCAAAGAAATACCACAAAAGGCCCGTCAACTTAATGGGGGTTAATATATAGAGAACTTCACAGACGTTCACTAAAAGTATTTTGTCCTGATCTACTTGGAGAAATAAAAGTAGCATTTAATTTTAAGTCTCACGTGTTCTTTATGTTTCCTGGATTAACACTGGGTGAGAAGCATTTGGTGCTTTGATAGGAATGTGTGTGAAAGGTGTATATGTGTGTGTGTGTTCTGTTGAAACCAGTTCATCCATTTATGACAATTTATGCTTAGTTCAATTTGTTTCTGCCGCGTAGATCATTTTGTTTTGTTTGTCCTAGTCTTCATTCTAATCTTTATTATATTATTATTATATATTAAACAAATGAAGTACTTCCAATTGCATATTACATCAAGTAAGACATAAAAAATACATTTTAAGAGTGATTAAAAACAAAGAACATAATACAGGTGTACTTATCCAACCTAAATTCTTTCAATAATTGAGAACTAGATTAATTATATGCGCACATTTCATATTGCTGACTAATTTTTAAATTCAGTCATAAACAACTATTGGAAAGATTTGTAAGACTTGCACTAACAGATAAACGATCTACGAAATCAAAATTGTAAATTGACAACGTCTCAGAAAACAATAAATCAGCACAATTTATAAAACAAATTTTAACATTTTATGACATTGAAGAGTTGTTGAACACACTGTAAAACTGTATAGTTGTCTTAATTTCAAATTAAAATGCATATAAGAAGCAGCTTTCCTCACTGAACATTTTTAAAAGGTGACTTTATAGGAACAAAGTGTACTACACTGACAGCGGGGGATTTTTAGTCGGCTGATGAAAGCGTTCCACTAGAATGTTCTACGCATGCGCTGTGTGAAAGCGTGTTTTGGTGTCAAGCGGCGCTGCTAGGCTAGCCGGGCCAGCTAGCAATTTTGCAAGTCATGGTGGGCCATCCAATGAGGAAAGGCTGGAGAATGCAATGTCGGGCAACACCGTGGAACTTTTAATGAAATAGGGCTTGATCACTTTTCCTAAGTGGCAGTGGACTTTTGGGCATGAAGACACAATTGCAAAATCTTCATGCGTAAGTATGAAAGCAAGATGTTATCAATTAACTAATGCGTAAGCCGATACATGGATTGCAGTGATTCATAGCATCAGCTAACGTTAGCAGACACATGGATGAATAAATACGTGTATTTATGAGTGAAATACTGGATATAGTAGTGTGTTTTGCTTATGACATAAGTTACTTTTCAAAGTAGTTGAATGGTTACGATAGTTAGCGGCAAACTAGCTTCCAAGGCTAGCATTAGAGTATGCTTCGAGTTCCAATAGTTGTTAAGCATTTTCTTTAAACCCCACCCACTCCGTATTTCTATTGGACGACGGTTGCTGGAGTCATGTGTCGTCATCGCGCTTGAGATCTGTGAATGGCTGTGCCATCTGTCAATCATCTTTTCACCACTTGTTGCTAGGGAGATTGTTTGATGCTAGCTACGGCGGAAGTAAGTAGACCTGAAATACAAGTAGCGGTACCTGTCACTTTTTAGGGTGATCAGAAATGCAAGCTAACTAGCTAATGTGCCGACACGTCGTATCATTAGCACTTTGTATTATTTAACAAGGAGATTTTACATGTATAATAGCAGCAGCCGCGTCTCAAAACACAAGGTAGCTAACAGCTAACGTCATAAGGACGAAGATAGGCGCAGCTGTGCGAGAGGAGGGAGGGACCCTGCCTGCCACCCAACACTGTCGTTGGTGCGTGTGCTAGCCAGCCCAGCGAGCCTTCTCGACTCTCGCTTTCACCTTCAGCAGCACCCACAAGAAGTAGTTGTCCTGTCAAGGGTGGGGTGATGCCTATAGCTCTGTGCTCATCATCTCTGGTCTGCTGAATTTCCAAGAACGAAAAGGCATTGCGCGGTGCGAGCCGACATCACTTCTCTAGTCTTGGGAGGATGGAGTGGTTGCAGTGGGCTAGCAAGTCCTGATTTTTTTTTTCCATTAACATGTGCTTAATGCAAATGTAGGTAGGTAAGACTCGCGTGTCTCAGGGCTGAAAGCAGTGTTTTTATTATGTTGAACTAACGTTGTTTACAGAAGAGAAATAAAATGTCATGTCTTACTTTGTCAGGAATGGGAAGATGAGAACCTTATGAAGAACAAAGCTTTGAGCACAAACTGGACTCTCTCAGAGTGGAAACCCCATCTTGGATCTTAAATGCCTTTTAAACATACAGAATCCTGTTGAAGACCCTTTCCCCTCACTGTCTGTAACCACTTTTTATGTTCATGTATACAAGTACAGAAGTATTGATCCAAGGTAGCTGGCCCCGTTTTTGTTTTTGTTTTTTACTTTCACCTTTTGTTCCTTTGTAAAGAAATGCTTTACCTGAAAAAGTACTTCACAGAGGGCCTGATTCAGTTCACCATCCTTCTGAGTCTCATTGGGGTGCGGGTGGACGTTGACACCTATCTAAGCAATCAGCTGCCCCCACTGAGAGAGATCATCCTGGGCCCTAGCTCAGCCTACACCCAGACACAGTTTCACAACCTGCGCAACACGCTGGACGGCTATGGCATCCATCCAAAGAGTGTGGACCTCGACCATTTCTTCACTACTCGACGGCTGCTGAACCAGGTGCGCCAGCTGGATCGCCTCTCCGTGCCCAGTACCGAGCTCAACACCTGGCTAGTGCATCGTGACTCCGAGACTGTGGTGTCCACCAGCAGCCAGTCCAGCCCCAGCATCACCCTGGACAATGGGGCCGGCCTAGAGGACGTTAACAACCCTGACGCTACCCCGGCCATGAGGGGAGGAAGTGGAGCGCCTGAATCCACGTACAGCCTGAACACAGCAGACAGCAGCCTGGGAGCTGTGGCCCCAGAGGGCAACCAGGAGCAGGGCAGCAGGGATGGCAATGACGACCTCACCAAAGAGGTACTGCAGCTTATTTCTGCCTTCACCTGGGCAGCAGCTGTCGAAAGGAGGGGGCACACACCTCCTGTTGACAGTTGCTTGTTGTCACTACAGTCACTGTACGACGAGCAGGATTTAATCATGCATTTGTGTTCAAATAAGCAGCATTTGAGAAATGAAATGTTAGATTGGATGTTTGTTTTTCAGGTGGCTGGAAAAAAAAAATATCTTGGTAGACTATTCTTCCAAGTAAGATTCATCATAAGCCACAGATGTTAAAAGAAATACTGTATTTAGAAAAGCATTTGTAATTATCAGTTTTGTGTTAGGGCAGCATAAAACATGAGTTGTCTGTATTACAAAGAATTAAGACACATACACTGAGATTAGGCGTGTTTACCTATATCACTGATCATCTGCAGCCCTGGTCTTTTATCACTGTCAGATATTTTTAGTCAAACCAGTTGAGTCACATTCATCTGGTCACATTTAATGTTGTGTGCTACCTTGAAATCAACAGCAAACAGCCTCCTTCTTAAATTTACTCACTTGGTATTTTTTACTTTTCTCTGTTTATAGTTGTTTAATTCCTCATTTTAGTTCTTTGAGAAAGCGGGAACATAATGGCCATATTGATGGAGGTAGGGGTGACACAAAGTCCTTGTTGGACTGTGATGAACCAAGACCTCTTTCTGATCACAAGGTGACCACTGTGTCAAAGTGTTCATGTCATGGTTGCATCATCTGACTTCATTGCTGTTACATGATCTGATGATGCCAGAATCACCCTTACATAAGCGATGAACAGCATAATTGCTAGTTTATGACAAATCAGTGAATCATTTCAGTCATAAGTGGCCCAGATATGTTGGCTGAGTAATTTCAATGCATGGAATACCTGCACAATAAATGGTCATAAAAGTAACCTTTTGTCAATGGTTGCTATGTGTTTCTCCAGGACATCGACTTGATTGACATCCTATGGCGACAGGACATCGACCTTGGAGCAGGAAGAGAAGTGTTCAACTACAGCAACCGACAGAAGGAGAGCGAGGAGGAGAAGCCCAGCCCACATGAAAACAAAGACGGGAACGAGGAGCAAGAGAGCTGGAGAAATGGAGTAAACTTACAAGGAGCTCAGCCAGTGGACGGGGAGACAGGAGAGAGTATCCCAGAGCAGGTTTGTAGATTAAATGGATCCTTATATCCAAGTGTTTGATCCAGTGGGAGGCACGCCTGTCATGATTATTACATAATCGCCTGAGTGCGATTTGGTGAGCTGAAAAAGATGATTCTTCCTCATCATTAGAATCGTTTCCATACATCTGTTTGAAAACAGCTGCATGAAACTCACAGAAACGTCGTTTCCTCCCCTCTGTTATGGTGTTATGGCACCTGAGTGGAGAATTAATTCAGCAGCTGGCAGAATGAGAAACGTGGTTTCAGAACGTGCAGCCGTCTGACGCCTGACAGCATCTGTTGACCTTAGCATCATGCATTAACTGCATATTTTCCAATGTCCACTGCCAATAAATGGCTCTTCTTCTTTCTGGGGTGTATGTGTAGTATTCCGCTATGATTAGGCTTAGACAAATTGCAGTTATTTGTAAGGCAGTTAATCGTCAACTAAAATGTTCACGATCTTGATCGCTGTTGTGGGAGGCGGAACATTTAACTGTCATACAGCTCATAAAAAGAAAATAGAAACCTGAGTGCTGCATACTGGTGATAAAAGATACGAGCTTTTCTTCATGTGAGGGCGTTTCTACTCAGTCTCTCTTCATTTGCCTAAAACACTGTGAGGTGAAAAACTGTGTTCATGTGAAATGACCCTTTTTTTTTTCATTGGTCCGACCCAAAGAAGTGTGAAAGTACTCTAAAAGAATCAGTATTTTAACTGCACTGGTGTCTCTTTGTGGTTGTAGCTCCCAGGAATCGGCTCACAGACTTCACTGTCTCTACAAGAATGCTTGAGGTTGTTGGAGGCCACTTTTCCTTTTGGAGAAGAATCTGAGGTAACACACATTTTGCTTGTATTGCAGGTGTCGCAAAGCAAGATGTTAATATATTTTTACAATGGTTTTACTTAATGTGTTTGATATTTTTGATTAGTTTCCAGCCCCGGTCGTCACCCCAGAAATCGTTTCCAATGAAGAAGCTCCTTCTACTTCTCAGGGCCTTCCTCTGGCACCACAGCTTCCCTCAGCAGAGCCGCAGTTAGACCTGGAGCAGCAGTGGCAGGATATCATGGCCATCATGGAGCTACAAGTACGTTCCCTTTACGAAATGGATCACTTGTTAGCTTGTGTGATGTGTTTGCTTATTTGTTGTCTGGGTCCAAATCGGATCATATATTTTCCCCTGATGAAACGTTTCTGTTCAAAGGCAATGGAAGTGAACAACACCGCGCTCCACTCCAACTCCAGCAGCGTCGACGGCACCAGCGGGACGACGGAGCCGAGCACCGTGGGAAACTTCGAGCTTTCTGCTGGCTCAACGCCGGTCAACCAGGACGTTAGCCTTCACCAGGCCTCCCTCCCCAGCTGCAGCCAAGACTTCCCCCAGATGTTCAATCCCCAGTTGGACTCTGTTAGCATCACCCCAAGAACCACCATGCCCAGACTTTCCTCCAGCAACTCCAGCAACATCAACTCCACGTTCGGAGCCACTAACCTGACCGGGATCTTTCTCCCACCTCACATCAATAGTTCCAGTAACAACATAACATCCACGCCTATCCTGCCCGATCCGTTCAGCTCCCTGCTGGAAGAGTCCATGCTCGATGAGATCAGCTTGCTGGACCTCGCCATGGAGGAGGGCTTCAGCCAGGCCCAAGCTTCCCAGCTTGAGAATGAGCTCGACTCAGATTCCGGTCTTTCCTTGGACTCCAGCCACAGCCCGGCCTCCCCTAGCAGCTCTGAGACCTCCTGCTCCTCGGCGGCGTCTTCCTCCTCGACGTCCGCCACTTTCTCAGAGGAGGGAGCTGTGGGGTATAGCACTGACTCTGAGGTTGCCACTGCAGAGACAGAGGAGGGTGCCGTCGGGGGTTATCAGCCCGGGTACAGTAAGCTCTGCCGAATGAGCTATCAGGACCCCTCCCAGTTCCACGGCCTCCCCCAGCTCGACGGCATCAGCCACAATCATACTTACAACCTGCCGCTTTCCGCCGCGTTCTCTGAGCACCCGGAGCTGCCCATTTCCACCGGGAAGAAGACCGTCCGCGACAAGCAGCACTCGAAGCTTCAGCCTCACCAGGACCTGCTCGACAAGCACGCGAGTCGCGACGAACGCCGAGCCCGGGCCATGAAGATCCCCTTCTCCAACGAGAAGATCATCAACCTGCCCGTGGAAGAGTTCAACGAGCTTCTAGCCAAGCACCACCTGAGCGAAGCCCAGCTCGCCCTCATCCGCGACATCCGCAGGCGCGGCAAGAACAAGATGGCGGCCCAGAACTGCCGCAAGCGCAAGCTGGACACCATCATCAACCTGGAGCAGGGCGTGCAAGACCTGAGGCGCGACAAGGCCCGCCTGCTGAAGGAGAAGATGGAGTTCATTCGCTCCATCCGGCAGATGAAGCAGAAGATGCAGAGTCTGTACCAAGAGGTGTTCACTCAGCTGCGGGACGAGGAGGGCCGGCCCTATCCTCCCAGCGAGTACTCGCTCCAGTACAGCGCCGACGGCAGCGTGCTGATCATGCCCCGCGGCGTGACCACTGCCGAGCAGAACCGTAAGCCCGAGAAAAAACAAAAAGACAAAAAGAAGTGAGGGTGCAAACTGCTGTTTATCTATAACTTTGCTAAATGAGTAAGAAAGATTTCTGCAGATGCAAGAGAGATGTCCTTTTTTCCTTTAAGAAGATTCTGGTGAGTAGAAAAATGGCATTGTTGACTACTCTTCCTGCATTAGTTTCTCCCTTTTCATTCTGTTCCCACATTATTTTCCTGGAAACAACTTTTGAAGCAGAAGTAGCTCTTCGTTTGAGTACTGATATCTCATTATTTAAACGGGGGGAAACAATCAGCAAGGAGAGGAGGAGGGATATAAAAGGACATAAAATGAGCTATTAGAAAAATGTTAGCTGCTCTTGATCCTTTTGCACCAAACCTCGGATGGAGGATGGAGAAGATTTGTAGGGTGAAACAAGGGACTGGTGTCGAGGAAAGTGGGAGTAAAAGAACTTTGTCAACAGGAATGGTTGGAATACCTATGCACGGAAGGTTTTAAGGACTGTCCGATCACATCCCACCCTGGAGACTTCTGGTGATTTTCACGGTCACTGAGGCTTTTAAGTTGGAAATCTTCAGGCAAAGAAGAGCATCTATGGTTGTGGAAGTTTAGATACCAAAGGTTAAAGGAAGTCCACCGTTTTAGGATGCCATTAACACCTATACTAACCAAAGGTTGTATGGTGCACATCACTTGATCTGATTACATCTTGAATGCTCAAACACTGCACTCTAATTCTGTAGGTTTGTATGGCGGATTCGCAGTTTTCGAGTCAGTTTGTCGGTCGCATCTAAGTTGAGAAAGCCCCAAAGGGATTGGCTGCGATGTGTGGGAGGGGGATGTTGAGACGAGAAGGAGTCAGAGGCTGAGTGTTCCCGGGCTGGCCAGCGCTAAAGGAGGCCTGACGGTGAAGTCCTGCAAGAGGAGCAGATGGATGTTTTAGGGAGGAGGCGCACTGCATTGCTAAATGTATCAACTTCCTTATAAATTATACATAGCACTGTAATTTGTCTTTAAAAGGCTTGGCTATATGCATTTTGCCGTGTCTGTCGCTATTCCTTCGCTGCAGGTTTAAATGCGGGAGCTGCGTTTAGGAAGGCTCTTATTAACTGTTCATAATCTGTAGTATAAGCAAGGTTATAGGTCTAGCCACATCAGCTTCATGTAAAAGTCGACACCCTCGTTTCTTTGAGACCTTCTCACAGAGCCTGGAATCATAAGAGGAATTAAAGATGCTGCGATGGGCCAGGAGCTCCGGAGCCTCCAGGCCGTCACACATCGAAGTCCTGATCAGCGGGTTCTTTCTTTCCTCTGCGATGCCTCGTTTTGACGTAAACGGGCTCGGTTGTCCCCGAGGTGTAGCGACGTCCCTTTTCAGAAACTCATTTGCCAACGTCGCCCAACTGAAAGCCACTGGAGGCCATTTGTAACTGCTGTAAAGCTGAGGTGTCGGCTTGAACGCGACGAGTCCTTCGTTCTGAAGTTTTCGTGTTGCTAACAGAGTGAGCCGCGTCGCTTCACGAGATAAGGTCACTGAATGTGCGACCTGACGGTGTGTGTTGTGGCCACTTTGATTTGAATGCCTTTATTTCACGATCCCATTACCTTCACTCAATGTTTTGAGAACTGGGGAGGAACGTTCTCAAAGTAGAAGTGCTATTACTCGTCTGTTTGAATGAGGTTTGTCGGTACGTGTCTCGTCACCCTTTTAAAAATGAAAAAATAGGTGAATAAGTGTTGCAGCTGAGTTAGCAGTTAGGCTAGAATATTTACAAGAGGCTGAACTGAAGTCGCAACGTTAAGATGATGTCCAAAAAATCGTTCTGAAAGGAGAAACGTCCTCATTAAATGTGATATTCAGGCATGAAACTCCGGTTCACATCCACTTCAGTGTAACCCAGTGCGACACCGACTATTTAGTACTGCTACTACTTAGTGCACTTTTTTTTGTCTGTCTTGTTCTGTAAATATTTCCATGTTTGTGTTTGTCATGATTTCTGTAGTTTGTCTCCATAACCGTCTCACCCTCTGCTTTGAGTTTGGATGTAGTTCCCTCTGTTTTGAGATATTTGCTGGCAATCAAGAATTGTTTTTATTGATTAATAAAGTGTTTTTATTTTCACCTGTGACTCTTGTGTTCTAGTTGTCATGAATGGTTAAGTTAGATGCGATTTTAGGAGGAGGCTGAAGGTTTTTATATCCCGATAAAGAGCGTCAGGACCATGAATAACCAAAATTACGCGATAGAGCTTCAAGGATCAATCGATCGTCAGAAAATCGATCGCCGGTTTTGAGAACATTTGATGGTTGTGGGTTCAGATGTGAGAGTTTGCTGCTTTTCCTACTCTTGCATTATTTTTGGTTTTGACTGTTAGATCAAAAGAAGACATGATGGCATGATGTTTTTGTCGTGGATCCTCAGTCGCAGCCGTACTCGGGAATAACCCTGTTGTATCACACACCAGCATGAAACAGCGCGGTAACAAAAAGTGGTTTATTCTCCAAAACCGACAAGCAAGACATGTTAATGAAAAACACTACAAAGATTACCAATGATCAAATGAATCACTGAGAGGGTTCATTACCACACCAAACAAGTCCTACGGAAACAGCTAAGATGAGCACGGGTTCGCCGTCAAAAGCACTGACAAATCAAGTAAAAAATGGCACGCTAATGAAATAAAACATCACCTCACTGGTACGATTTCACAGCAAGATGACCGACCACTGGACCAAACGTGGGAGAATGATACTGAAGCAGCCGAGCAGCTTTCTTTAAAACTGGAGTGGACACTGAAAAGTAACACTGCGCTGTACAGTTCAGCCGGGTTCTGTCGAGCAAACCTGAAGCATTTACACAGTTACATTATATCCAGATCAAAGCAGGATTAAATGAGTGATACTACACCAAAAGACCAATGAGCTCAATGGTGTCTTGCTTGTCTCTGTCCCCCTCCCGACCCCCCCCACAATCCCCTGTCGAAAGTACAATGAAGTTCAAAACTACAGTTTTTCTTTGCCCCGGCCCGTCGCCCTGTGTTAGTTTTTGTCGTCTTTTTTCTCGTCTTCGGTCGGGTACGAGTGCCAAGTAAGTCTCTCCTCGTAGAAAGAGATGACCACCTGCGGACACTTGACGTTGGCCTCCTTCGCCGGCACCAGGTCAGCTTCATCAGAGTTTTTCCTGCACAAAAAACACAAAAACTTATTCAGCTGACTTGCATTTGGCAGGAGACACATTTTAGTTCCCCGACACACGAGCCGGTTCCTCAGCCGCTGATGTTCCAGCAGTGTACAAACCATTTCATGAGGAACATGAGTTCTCCTGTGGAATCTGTGGCACCAATAATCCTCTCTGGATCCAGCCCTCGAGCAAAGCCCCGTAGCTTCTCTGTCTGAGGATCGAACAGGAAAACACCACTTCAGTCACACACAACACCACCTGCCTACACCGTGCTGTGGCTCCTGCGTGAAGTTAACACAAACACAACGCCACACAAACACCGAGCTTTGGGAAAAGTGCTGCAAATGTCAAAGAAAACGTGTGTCGCTGCAGAAATCTGAGACCCAGCAATAAAAAAAAGACTGCAGGTAAAACAAACAAAATCCCTCTCTGTAAACTCTGGTGCAGCTGAACTTCAACATTATAATGTCCCTCAGCCCCACGTGACGTCTTCAGGTGTCTCGCTTTGTCCGACAAACAGTCCAAAACCCAAAAATATTCAGTCTGCCGTCACGAGAAGCATCGCATCCTCACGTTTGACGAGCTGCTGCCAGCAAATGTTCAGCAATGACTTCGACTCAGCAACAGTTTCAGATTAATTTCCTGTCGACCAACTAATTCATCGATCAAATCATTTCTTCATTTCTACATATCTGCGCGGTATTTTGAGGTTGAAAGTTGACTTGTGTCTGCCATTTAAAACATCTGTATTGTAAAGAATTGTGGGTAATTCAATCAGCTACAGCGCCTTGCAGATGTGTTCACCCCTCTGACTTCCACTGGCCTCTTTACCATTTGATTAACACAACATGCAAAGTGCTCTGAAGGTGCAAAAGACTTTCTGCTGCAACACAACAACTGAGCCGAAAGCAGACAGCTGTTGGACGCACCTGAGCTGATATGTGGTAGAACTAGACAGCAGCAGGTCTTCTGGGTGTGTCTCTACCAGCTTTGCACTTCTACAGACTGAAATGTTCGTCCGAGCTCAAAGTGGAAGGAGACCGTCTGCAGCTTTGAGTCTCCTGCAGATTCTCAGTCAGACTGAGACTTTTGCATGAAACCAGTCCAGTGCAGCTCTGGCTTTACGCTTCAGGTCACTGTCCTGCTGGACACTGAACCTCTGTCCCCGTCCCAAGTGTCTCTCAGACTGAAACAGGTTTTCTTTGCTCTGTATTTGGCTCCTTCCATCTGACGCTCAGTCCTGATGATGGCGTTTAGCACCAGACTCACGGAGTACCTTCGTCCACATGACGTGTGGCAGTGGCGTCCACCTCAGCTGTGGGTCTTTCCGGCTCCTCCACAGTCACCATCGGCCTCTTGGTTGCCTCTCTCCTCTGTCAGTGCGCCCTCCTCGTAGTAGATCTGCTGCGGTGCAACATTCCTTCCATTGTCTGATGACAGATTTGTCCTCCTTGACGAATCTGAGTATCACCTGTCTGGGCTTTGTACCTCCGCAGAACTTCATCCCTGACCTGTTCGGTGAGCTCCTCTGTCTTCACAATGCTGTTCGTTTTGTCATATTCACGGAACAGGTGTATTTAATGAATTATACATATCAGAAAATCCATTTTAATTGAAATTGTAACCTGACAAAATGTGGAAAAGCCCAGAAAGGAGGTGAATACTTATGCAAGGCACTGTAAGTGTGGTGGATCCTGCAGGAGTCCACATGAGCAGACTGAACAGAAGATGTGATGTGAAGAACAAGTCTGTCCGTCTGTTCTGGTTCTTTGAGTGTCAGCTTAGCATTGTGAAATATTTCTCAAAACAAAGATAAAATCTTGTAACACGTTCCTGTGCATGAAATGTTTGACAGCGATGCGACAGAAATCATGCAGCTCATCCGTGACTGTGACGCCATTATTGCTGTCTGGATGTTGGAGGCTGACATCACGCGTTTTCATCCAGTGGATTATTATTCCTGATGTTAGTGTATTTCATGTGAGGGCAGCACAGAACACTGATGCTGCTCACTTCAGGCCCTTAACGGACTCGAGCAAAGACAAAGAAGTGGGACTTACGTCGTCTTTTTTCTTCTTCGTTTTGCTTTCATCTCCTTCTGCCTCGCCGCCGGACGCCTTCCTCTTCCCGTCGTGCGCCGATTTCTGGGACTGCAGGAACTCTGCGATCAGATCTGGACAGTCCAGGTTGTCCTCTGGCTCCCACGTGTTATCCTCCCTGCAACACAAGTAGATAAAAGCACAACATTGACGTGTTTCACTAAGAGTTTAGCCACCTGTTAGAACTGCTGTGTGAACAGAGTCGCGATGAGACCCCCAAACACTCACTCAGAGAAGCCTTTCCACTTGAGAAGATACTCTACTCTCCCTTTCACCACCCGCCGATTCAGGACCTTTTCCACCACATACTCTTCCTCCTCCTCCTCCTCCTCGGCCGGCACATCGTCTGGCTTCTTGTCCTTCTTCTCAGAGGAAGTCATCTTGCTCTCTGATGGGTTAGAGACGGGACGAGTGAGCAGACACCGACTGATCCTGAAGACACCCACCCTTGAAAGGCTGCTGAGGCCTGAAACTGAAAGCTCTTCGCTGCCTGCAGAGTGTAAGACGCTCACATTCGTCTGGGACACGTGTTACTTTGTTTTCTCACAAATGCATTTTAAGTCATTCTTCTGGGTGCAGCTTCAAGCGGGTTGCAAACATTCACAGTGGCACTTTGTTCACATACAGAATTCATTCCTCTTTGACACACACCTTTCCGCACAAGGACAAGTGATACAGAGAAATTTATGTTAGGAAATAATGATATATTAAACCTTCTGTAACAGTGGGACCATCGTTAGGGGGTTCTGTAGTCAGGCTCATACTCATCAGGTAGACCTGGGGACCAGCAGGTTCCTGGTCAACGTCAAGATTGTAGCATGATGGAAGCAAGCCGGAATCAATGCGGTAGAGAGGAGAGAACAGCATTGGAGAATGGGGTTTAATGATGGGATACATGGGTAACAGTGTGACACGTTTGTGTGAGTGTGTTGATTTTTGTCCTCTTCATGGATTTCATAAACCTGCCTGTGCTGTCCTGTCTGAAGTTACCCATGTATCATTACTTGAAGACATGTGTAAACTCACTGGATGTGTCGGGGAGGTGGGGGTCAGTGCAAGGAGTGTGTTTGAGTTGGACAAATACGGCCCCGATCAAAGGCATTACTGATCACCTTCAGTAAGATCCCTGCAGGGCTGCCTCCACATTTATCACCTCCCTTATGAATAATAGAGCGGCGGCAGACCGGGACGTCTCTGCAGGTTACCCTCCAGCATCAACAGTGCACGCGAGCTGTGCAACACCTGGCGGCGCTTAGCAGAACGCAACGTTACCGTGCAAAAGCAGAGCTGCTGGTAAAATACGACAGAGCGCTTTTAATCAGCATCGCCGCTGTGTGAAATGCAGCACGCGCGCTTCACTTTCAGGGGGGGTTTGTTGCTAGCGTTAGCACGCGAAAAGAAGAAAATCACCGCACGACAAAGCCCAGAAGGGACCCTCAGTTTGCAGTTAGCTGGCGTCTCCTCCATATTGCTTTCGCGCTGGCAACTAATGGAGCATATTCTGAGATGTCTGTCGATTAGAGGGATTGTTCGCGGTCACACATGATGTGAAACGCGTCTCCCGACCGGACACGAGCGTCAGGCGCAGCGCTAGTTTTCATCCCCATTGAAAATATGCACATTAACGGCTAGCTAACGCTGGACTCGTGCACAATCAAACGTTACCGAAACAACACGTTAGGAGGGAGGAGAGAGGACAAAAATCAAACTTACCGATGACTTACAATGTAATTTTTTTAAAACTTCCGCCCGAACCAAAATAAAACAACACGACAGCCCGTGCCTGACAATTATATGGTAATAACGTCGCTGTTTGTCTTGATTTGTTGTCAAAATACAGAGCCGCTAGCTTGAATACTGTGAAATGTACCGTTTCCGCCCCTTCGTCTGGTATGAGAGAAGAAAAAAAGTCCAGTGGTCCGTTGGAGCGCGACGATCGTGCAGCTTCACAGATCTATAAAACATGTGGATTTCCTCATCAGCGGAGCAGCAGCCCGCGCGCTGCGTGCTCTCGTTTATCGATCTGTGACTGCAGAGTTTGAGCAAACGGCGGAGTGGATCGACGGAACGGGCCTCAGTTCACGATCCACACGGCAGATAGAGCGGGCCTACTTTGTTAACGCCACTGGGAAATTAAGTTGTCACACACAATGACTCAATAATTCCTCAAAACACCTTTAATTAATCCATGAAAAGACACGAAATACCTTAAAGGTGTTAGAACCAAAGAGCCTTTAATTTGATCCATTCATCTGAAGAGAGGGACAAACCCTTAAAAGTCACAAAACACGCTGTTTTGAAAGGTTTATGATGTCTCCTTTAGATTTCACAGTATCTGAAATATTTGACTAATCAGTTTATTAGCAATTTTAGATGTTGTCAAGATTTGGATTTTGGTTTGTGTCAGGTGTTTTCTGCTTCAAATAAATATTATTTTATTATCATTATTTACATTTTGTTCAGGATTTGGATGTTTCAAAGGTTTACCCCAGAGATGGACTGAATAAATGGATAGTAATACACATTATGGGGTGTTCTGGATAGATAAAGGAGTTTTTTTTATTAAGGAGAATTTAGAAAATAGCATCACACTTAAATTTGAACTTTAAACAATCCTTAATTTTTCAGTGAAGGTGTAAATTCAGGGATTCGTCCCTTTGTATGTATTATAATGCACAAAGGGTTTTGTAATGGATTATATCATTTGTTTAAGGGTTTTTGTATCCATCACCTTAGCCTTTTTAAAAATACACTTACTGAAAATTTTCAGAAGCAATCAGCCATATTTCAGCCTTCATCACCTGAGCAAACACCTTCCACTGACTCACAGCTGGAGCTGGACCGAAGCATTTTTTGTCAAACTAATATTTATCCTTTTTAAACTCCGTTTTAGTTTTTATTCATATGAATGTACATGAACGCTATAGAGAATAATGCGCGTTACCCGAATTAAAAAAAGTAAATAAATCAAACACATTTTGCATTGTGATTTGAACAAAGTGCCACGCCCCTTCACTTCCGTCTGCGCGCGCACTCCCGGAAGCACGTTCGTCCGGGCGTGACGTAGAGACGATGCTTGTGACTTGCGAAATGGAGATAGGAGGTGTTCGGATAAACAAGCCCCTGTCTTCCAGGATTTTATGCTTAATTACAGCAGAAACGTCGACAAACAGCAGAACATCGACGGCAGCCGGCAGGAGAAAACCACAGTCACCGACATTCACCTCATGAAAGTAAGTGCGTTAGCTGCCGACCGGGATTAGCCTTCAGCTAATGTTCCCTGTGGCCAGATTGTTTAAAGTGTGATCATTCAGGCAGAAAACTAACTGCCTGTTAGAAAGTTTTTAGTATTTACACGACCTGAAGATACGTGAGAGTCGGTTGGAGGTCGAGATGTCGCTCAGTTTGCTCTGTCTTGTCACTTTATTTAGTTAAACTTTGAGTGTATCAGGAGACTCACATCGTCCACAAGCCGCTAACTGAGTGACGTTTCTGACGGTTAACGTCATTTCAGGACTTCAGAAAGATTCAGGGTTCATCCACTAAATCAGAAAACACCCACCAAGGTGAGACTACTTTGTTTTAAGGAGAAATGATTGGTACAGGTACTAACAACCATGGCTAGTAGTAGAAGGAAGCGATGGAAGTTAGTGTCTCTACAGTTTCAATGGCATCACTGTTGAGACGATTCATCTATTATCAGTAAATCAATGACAAGCTATTTTGACATTTCTAAAGGATACATACCAAATATCCTCTTCATCCAGGCTCTGTAATGTGAGGATTTGCTGCTTTTCTCTTTTTATATCAATGTAAATACATTTTGGGGGGGCAGAAGTCATGCAGAAAAGCAATTTGTGGACATCATCTTAGACGAAAATAGCCAATAACTGACATACTTGGTAGTTGCAGCCCTTACTGGCATGTGTGAGTCCTTACTGGTAAGTGTCACTGTCATGCCACTCCTGATTACTGGTCTGTTTCATCAGGCATATGCTGGGTGAGGGACATTGGCTCAGTCTAACTGCTGGGTTACTGGCTGCTAATGTAGAATTTTACCAATCAGTAAAGAGCCTCAACAAGCTACCGTGAGTCCAGGAGGTGACTGCTGGTTAGAGCGCTGAAGAGTCTTTTCCAGCTGAGCGGTGAAGAGAAAAGCCTGCGAGAGTGACTCAGTTGATTTTTGCTGACCGGGGTTTCTCTTGTGGACGATGAGTCATCAGCTGATGACGACGCTCCAGAAGGAAACAGTTTGAGCTTTTGATCCTGTTCATTGAACCATCTCTTCATTGATTTTTCCCGTCTTTGCAGTGCAGCACTCGGCAGGATGATCAGCAATCAAGAGGATGTAAGTAACCTCCTGCTGTCTTTGTCCACATTAAATCGCTCTGTTCATTTCTAGCGTGAGCTCTCCTGATGGAGAAAGCTAAAAATAATCCTCGTTTCAAACTTCCTCCTAACAAAAGTCATTGATGGTTCAGAAGCATTTGAGGAACTTCTCTCTCAGAGATGGCGTGTCTGCACCGTCTGTCCAGATCTCAGCCTGTTGCTTAACACAGGACGCAGAAACACACACACAAACACCACATTTTAATTTTCTGTGTTGAAGCTGATGAAACCGTGCGTCTGTTTCTGTCTCTCAGGAGTTTGTCGCCGTGCGGGTCCAAGATCCCCGCATCCAGAACGAAGGCTCGTGGAATTCATACGTGGATTATAAAATATTCCTCCACGTGAGTATTCATGCTTATATCACGACGTATCTGCTCACTCGGTTTCTTTTATAGCAACTTCTTTCAGAGTTGATTAATCGACATCAACGTAATCGTTGACCTCTGGTGTGTTTAAAAAACATGGACTGTGTTGAACAGATGAAAGATGTTGGTGATGAGTGAAATCCTTTAGCAGCCTTTGTGGTCGAAGAGCCACACAAATAAAGATGCTTCACCTGGATGATAAGTTGAAAGAGTTTCTCACCAGATAAGAGTCACCAGTGTCCAGTTTGGTCACTGATCTACAGACTTGTAGACGTTTTCTGTCTCATGCTACCAAAAGCCTTTGAAGTCGATGTGATTAACAGCCTGGAGCTTCTGATTTCACACCCAGAGCCTCAGAAAACCTTGTTCAGGTTGAGCTCCAGCTAATCGGACTCTGTGGACAGCGGACAGATTCCTTACTTTTTGTTTGGACAGGAGTTGACGCTGTTGTCTGGGCAGCGTCCCATGTCGAGGAATGCTGTGTCAGCAGCAAGGCTTCACGCCTGGACGGCTGCGCTGTGTGGGCGTTGACTCATGAAAATGAGTCCGACCATGTGACCTCACATGATCTGATGTCATTTTGTTTGCCTTCGATGCGGCGTTGTTTCTCATTGGTAGATGTGAGCCACTGAGTGTAAACACTGTAAGAATTAGGACAAGTTTCAGCCTCCTCGGCTCCACAAACACCTTCGGCAGAAAGACGTCTCACTGACAGAAACTGTGAACCTTCCTGTCAGTCAACACACTCAAAACACTTGAGTGTGTTATAAAGCCCTTAAAAAGACACATAAACATGCTTTCAACCAGCTTTATATCACCACAGTGTGAGCAGTAAATGCAGATGCCCATTGTTGAGCTTCCCTCTATGTTTCTGCTTCCTCTGCCGCCTTCATGGACCTTCACAGTAAAACCAGGCAGCGCTGATCATTTCAACTCCAAACTGGTTTCAGAAACACACTTTAGTTTACTGTTTAGCTGTAATACAACGCCGTTTGTGCTCAGGCTGCCATTGGCTGAAACAGGAAGAGCCAAAAGTTTTCAAAATATTTGCGTCTTTACTTCCTGTTGAATAATCGACGGATCGTCGCAGCTCTAACGATACGTCTGAACGGCGTCCAGTGAGCTCAAAGTGTTTTTCTCTGGTGGAGAAACGCTGCTTCTGAGGACTTTTATCCTCTAATGACGTTACCTCAGCCAGCAGTGCTTGTAATTGATTATGGTCTGTCAGAAGGCAGCTTGTAATGCAAACACCAGCGGACTGCGTCTGACATGTGACAGAGCGTCAGTTCTGCCATGAGCTGAGCAGCAGAGCGAGTCACTCCAGCTCAGGCTTCAGTCCCACACATGCACAGGGTTAACTATGAGGAAATGAAGCGTTTGGCTTTAGTTTTTATTAGACTTTACTCAAACAGGAGGAAATGCGTTTGTTTGGGACTATTTTAAACACATTTCGTGATCTGCTGAGTGTTTTTGTGTGCGTTTCAAGCTTTGGATACACAGATGATACTTGTTAGGTGGATCATTATCATTGGATTTGGGATCAGTTGACAAAAAGAAGAATAGAGAATGTTTTCCATTTCCTCATACTTTCTGTATAATCTGCCGCTTTTGACTGTAACACATACATTTCTTTTCGTTCCCAGACAAACAGCAAAGCCTTCACAGCCAAGACGTCCTGCGTGCGGCGGCGCTACAGCGAGTTTGCCTGGCTCAAGAAGAAGCTTCAGAAGAACGCTGGCCTGGTGTAAGTGAAGTGTGGAGCAGACAGACCCCGTTAGCAGCTAGCTGGTGAACGCAGCAGAGCATTTAGCAGCTGAAGAGCCACACATTTCCCTCAGGGGCCGGTGGAAACCAACGCAGAGCTAAAATTCATCAGGTGGCTCAAACACAACCTCAAATGAGTGATGGTGTTGCGCTGTGGGCTGGTGGCAGTATGTCCGTGTTGTGTTCAGTGCATTCAGAACATATTTATTGAAGCTAAAGATGCTAATAATCTGCAGACATGGAGAGTGAATGCCTGTTGCTTGTTTTCATCCTTCCAGGCCCGTTCCAGAACTTCCTGGAAAGTCCTTCTTCTCCTTCAGCAATGAGGACTTCCTGGAGGGGAGAAGGAAAGGACTGCAGGCCTTCTTGGACAAGTCAGCTCTGATTCTTCTTTTAACCTGCAGTAAAAATTGAATTTTCTCTGCAAACTACTTTGATAACAGATATTGTTCGTACCTCCGTCCTGGCAGAGTGGTGCACATGACCGTGTGCCTGTCCGACAGCCAGCTCCACCTCTTCCTGCAGACCCAGCTGCCCGTCGGTCACATCCAGGACTGCGTGCAGGGCCACACCCCCTACTCCGTGACGGACGCCATCCTCACCTACGCCTCGTCCAACTGGGGCTTCGCTCAGGCTCAGGAGGACAACTCCATCAAGGAGCCGAGCTTGACCGTTTCATATGAGTCCATGGAGAGGTATGAACTATTGATTAAGACCCAGTGATGTGGAAAGAAGCATCTAAGGTTACTCCTGCAGTCTGTGCCCACGGCCATCGAGTGACGCTGAAGGGTTCAGCACAACACTTAGACACAGTGTTAATATACAAAATACTGCTTAATGCTGGTCTGGATGATATATTCAGCTCCACCTGCCCGACCAAAACAACTTCCTGTTTGTACAGATTAAACAAACTAGACATGATGTGTTAATTATTAGGATGTAGAGGTGCTGGTGCAGTGGGTTTTGTTGATTTGTTACCATTTAAGTTCCTGTTCTGACAGAACTGTAAATATTGTCTCTTTCTGCTCTGCAGCCCAGCTCCTCATCAACCTTCCATCCAGACCACGGACACCTTCAGCCCGGAGCTGGTGTCCTGTCCGGACTCTGACCTTCCAGAAGGTGTTCTGCAGCTCTGCAATAAGGTCACGGCTGAGTCACAGCACGAGGAGACATCCTCAGTAAGAGTCCTCCAGAGGAACAACCACCTGGAGGCCGTCGTTGAAGACCGCGGCCCGACAGAGGCGAGCTTTTTTCTGGGCGACGGCCAGGACGACCCTGAGAGTCCCGGCCTGGCAGCGCAGACACAGCAGAGGAGCTGTCAGATACAGACACCAGTGGAGGTGCACTCGCCCATGGGGGCCGGCTTTGAGGTGAACTGTGGGGTGGAGGAGGTGCCGCTAGATGCAGAAGAAAAGGCTGTTCCTCATCCAGACACAGAGAAGGACGGTCGACAGGAAAGTTCTGAGGAGGCGGACACAGAAAACAGCTGTGAGACAGACAAATGTGATTTTAAGGACAGCGACGGCGGACCTCAGGAGGACGTCCTGAGAGACGTCTGCCCTGAGAAGCAGGTGTCAGAAAATCAGGTCATCTCTGAGGTGAATGGCCTCGAGCACGTTGGTGGTGCTGACGGTCACGTTTCAGACGTCAGCTGTCCGGAGGAGACGAAGAACTCAGACGGGCAAAAAGAGCCAGACGGCGAAGAATCGAGCAAAGAGGAGACGCACCACGAAATCCAGGGAGAGACTCAGAACGTGCACTGTGTCTCACAGGTGGAGAGCGGTGGTGATGAGAGAGCAGAACAGGAAGTGGCCTTGTTTGGGACCAGGAACGAGAGCGACGAGGACAGCCGCTCGCTGCCATCGTCCAACGGGAGCATCGTCAAGGTCAGCGACGAAGAGAGCGTTTGTGACGAGAACGAGGACTCGATCCACGCCAACAACGGCTACATGAAGACGTCCCCTGAGGACGTCACTCTGTGGACAGACGTAGAGGCCTCCAGTAGGAACATTCTGGACCTGCACATAAATGGATGTTCTGTGGAGGACGAGGACGAGGACGTCTCCACCCAGGAGGACGAGAAGTTGAGTAAATCTCTGGACGTTATCTCTTCTGTAACTGCTGGAGATTTGACTGAAAACAGCGACTTCAGCGTCTTAGAGACCAGCTGCTCGCCCGGGTTAGCTGATAGGAAATGCACAGAGCGGGACACCCTGTCCTCGCTGTCTGTGGACGCCTCAGAGGAAACTCACGAGGTGGAGGCGCATTAGTCAAACAGCAACCACATGAGGAGGTGGGGCTGCACCTTCACTGAGCCAGAACAGTGGATCATGGGAGCTGCAGTCAAACACACGCAGACAAGGTACAACGTCTGCTCATTACGTCAATGTGGATCATCCGGTCTGTCCGAGGACAGAGACACAGGAGTCCCTTAGGACGCAGTACACACACAGCAGTTTAAACCTCGTGCTGTCACATATGTTGTAGATCACACATTCATTTACACTCAGGTACATGAAGCACCGGCACTGTTTCTCACCTCTAACCGGCTCCTCTGCCGTGGATGGTGATTGGCTGTCAGGGGACAGCAGATGGCGCTGAAGCTCACAAAAGGAAGCCTGCGTCTTCGGGTTATCAGTATGTAGAGAGCTAAAGGTTTTATTTATTGTGTGGACGGATAAAATGAAGATTTGTGATTGCTCTGAAATTTCGGCAGATTTCAGTGATGAAACATTTTAGATACAAATTATGACGGAAATATAAGCTTGAATTAAAGGATAAAATCACATTTTTAAAGTCTGTTTACTCCCATGTTTGTTTGTGCTGCTGTGATCGTTCACACTGACTGAAGAGTTTCCTTCCTGGTGTGAAAAAGACTCATTTTGGTAGATTTCCACTTAATTTCCCAATCTCACTACTGAATCCTCACATCACCTGTAGTTAAACTTTCAGGACGGTGGATTTTATCCTCCACCACGTGCACTGAAATCACTCCAGGAAAGGGTCTCTGCAGGGCCGGTGTGGACAGGAGGGACCATCACAGGGACCAAAACCTGCTCCAGTGCACATGCAGGCATGCAAGTATCGTTTTAAGACAGATTTGAAAAAAAAAAAACAAAGACCCTTAAAGTCACTGGAGGACGTGAAACCCATAAAAGTCACTGAGTGAGTCAACACGTGAATCCTGATCAGTTAAACGCTGATCAAAGTCGCTGACTCAGCACGTCCTGCTGTGTCCACAGATCAAACAGTGTATCAGAGATCAGCTTTAACACTTCAGTAATGTTTGGATTGAGGCTAAGCTAACATGCTAACATGCACACGCAGAACCGATGCGTTCGCCCAACAACACAAACAACTTGATGCCATTTAACGAATATAAGTATTTGAAGCGTGGCCACGACAGAAGCAGCGACTCGTTCACGTCGGAGCGGCAGACGCTGACACCCGTTCAGGCTCGGGATCTTGATCATTTTGTGCGTTCTTGTAATTCCTGTACTTTTTGTTTGTTGGTGATTAAAACTCCCTGCGGAGGAAACGGACGGCGACGCCATGTTTCTGAACACTAAGCTTCATCGTCGTCAGTCTGGGTGTCGCGTCCGTTTTTCTTCTCCAGGTTATTTATTTCATGTCAGTTTCTAACAGGTCGGTTCAGGTGAGCGCAGGCTGTTTCTTTGAGCCTTAAATCCGTTTAGTCTGAAACTTGTGTGAGCGTGGCGTTGTGTTTTAGAAAAGGGACCCAGAGTTTTTGGTGCCGCTGCACAGAAACGAGCCTCGTCCCTCACACCTGGATCAGGCAGGTGGATTTTAGAGTGCTGGGTTTTGCTTTCTCTCGACACTGTAAATGATTTTTTTTGCTTTTAAAAAGTTTCTTTTATTATTTTTTTAAATAATGTTCAGAGGCAGAGGCCTCTACTTGATAACGTGGGTCTACAAAGGCGATGATAACGACCTGAGTGTCCATGTGAACACAAATAAATCTAACTTTATTTCAAATAAATAGTTTTTCTTCTTCACTGTGTTGACTGTTTATTTCTGTGCTGTCACACTGACGCTGCACACACGTCTTTAACATGGTTTTACATAGGAGCAATCCTGCCGCCTAGTGGCTGAAAACGAAACTACTGAATACCAACAAGCAGTACAGGCTGGTACTAATGTGGGATTTCTCTGCTGTACTCCATGTACTCTGAAGTATAAAATATATTATACATATATAATATGTATATTGTACATATTATCTGCTTTTTAATGAAAGTCAGGCATGAAAAGAGAAAATAAATCTGCACATTTCTCATTTTAACCAGTGAACTGAAAAATGTTTGTACAATAATGAATTCATTTGCACCAGTGCTGCAACTGACAGTTCACATTATTGATCACTTATTCTTTAGATTCATCAATTGTTTAGTCTATGAAAAATTTTAAAAAGTGAGAAATGCTGATCAGAATTCAGTGAAGGCTGCTAATTACTTTTTTACACAACGAGGAAAAAAACATTAAATTCATAATGATATAAAACAAAAGCAGCAAATCCTCAGATTTTAGAAGCTTCTCTTCAATTTATTATTTAATGGAGATTTTCTTCCAATTGACTGATGAATCGGCTAATTGATTCAGCTCTGGTGTGCATATCAATATCGTTGGGAGGGCTCGGCCGTGGTTTATAGTGTACAGGGGAAGTACTGCTGCGGCAGATTTACATGATATAATTTACAGAATAATCAGCAGAGGATTATCTGACAGGGCCGTCTGTGGAATTCATGGCCGGACGTGTCGGCAGCGGCGCTGTGGAAGAAAAAGAACACGCTATCAGAGAAACACGCATTAATAATTCAGTGTTCATTTTAAGCTGGGCCTATCTAACAGTATTAGGGAATCATTTTCTTAAATAGGACAACCGACGCTGTAATCATGCTTTTGTTGCACATATTTATTCTCACCCATTGCCCGTTGTGCTGTTCAGACTGCTTTATGCAGTACTTCTTCCAGCCAGCAGATGCCATAAACGGCAGGTCAACGACTGAAAATACCTCAATGGCAATCTGGATGAGTACCAGGGGGACCGTTTCTGTGTATTAGGCCACTGTAATGGTCCATAATGCTGATGATAAGAGAGTGCCTCGGTACCTGTTGGAGCTCAGAGGATGTAGGCAGGGTGCAGGAAGTCCTTGGGGACGATGCCCACGGCGCCGTTCAGCTCGCCGACCCACCAGCCGTGAATGTTGTACTCCTGGCCCCAAAATGAACAAATAAACAAGCGTGAGTCTCCGAGAGGTCCGAGGACGAGTGCACGGAGCAGGATGAAGCACCAGTTTACATTTTCATTCCATCTGAGCGTCCCGTTTGTCTCGTATTATTAACATTTGGACACCCATTCGGATGATTTGAAGAGCAGTTAAGACGTGGCCCTGATGCCTCACGGCGGCGGCTAGAGTGAGGAGGTTAAAAAGGTTGGACTGTATAAACTCTGCTTAAGCAAAGGAAATCCAGGAGAGGCTGCACCCGCCTGCCAAACAGTACAGCACAATATTCTAATGGACACGGGGTTTCACTCAGAAACGAGAGAAAACAGTAAACAAGACCATCGAGACGGCGAGCGTGTGAAATGTTAACAGCAGCCTGCTGCTCTCCAGCCTTCACGTCTGCTCTGTGATCAGACAGAAGCACCGGCACACACAGGAGGCATGATGTTAAACATGGGTCACAGATTAAACTTAAAAATAAGACCTCAGTGAAGTTCATAAAACCTTCATCGACAGCAGTGAGACCTTCAGGGGCTTTCTGACAGCTGGAAGAAAGAACATCAGCAGCTTCAGGAAGTTCTTTTGGATCTTCTGGTGAGCATTTGCAACAATATTCAGCATTTTATAGACTAAATAAGAGGAGCATAAAAACCATCAAGGTATTACGCTTCATTATGAAAAGTTTTCACTGATTAAATTCATAAATAAAAATTAAATTAAGTCATTTCTCGTCATTAAAAAAAAAACATTTCCTCCTGCCTTCTGTTTATGTAGCTCACAAACACAATAAAAGCTGTTTTTTTTGACTGAATTAAAAAAATAATTCGAGCTCAACAGGAGGAAAATGTGCATCCTGCAAGAAGCCGTTGAAAATGTCATTTAGACGCACTGAGCTGCTGTCGCTTCAGCCTGAAAAATAAATGTTGGGCCGAATCAGCTGCTTCTTACTGTTTGTGCTGCATTTAATCATCGCAGTCAAATCCATGAGAGATAAAATGTTTACACTCCAAAAAATACACAATTCATCAGTTAAATAATCAATAAATTCACTGGAAATGATAATATTCTACCATTAGGGCCCAAAAACAAGTTTTTCTGGATCTAAAGACTCAAATCAGATGAAACTGAAACTGAAATCTTTCATCATTCTTATATTTGGTCTTTAAGCAGTTTAGAAGCTGGAGTCACATTAACAACCATGTGATCAGCTGATCGCAGCAGCTGGCGTTTAACTCGATCTGCAGCGGATCAATAACAGGCCAGAGAGCAGAGGGCCGTTAAAGGCCGGCGGAGGCGTCACCGGCCGGAGCTCATGTCTCCTCTGTTCTCTGGCAGTTAAAAATGGCCGCTCTGAGGAGACGATGAGACGCTCGGCTACAGGCTGAGACGCAGTCCAGCGTTCGCCTCTCAGCTCAGAATCAGACGTCTTGCTCTTACAGGCTCTCTGTGCAAAAACACACACACTCCCACGTGATGGATGCGTCTGTCGAAGGTTCGGGCCGTCAGCCGGGCCCGACACCTCTGAGGAGCCAGAGGAATGAGGCCTGCAGCTAACGAGCGGCGTGCGGACAGCGGGGACGAACGCATCGCTTACGTGATAAAACACCAGACTCGAGCGTCCTCACTGCACAGGCAGGAACCCGCCATACGCAGGCTGTCCACCCAGGCCTCACGCTTCCCCCTGAACCCACTGACGGCTCAGACTGGGATGTTCCAGCATGTTTGGCTCAGACTGACAATTCGGCGAGTGTCTGGGCTCATAACATGAGGGGGGGGTCGAGTCCAAAACGGTCTTTCATGCTGCAGAGGGAAAAGCCCGGTTGCGGAAAGCTGGCTCTGGTTCCCATTCGTGATAACGTGAACCGAGGAGGAGGAGAGGGGAGACAGACGGACGAGGGGGGGGAGGCATCGCGGAGAGGGAGAGAAACAGTTTTTCTCTCCCTTGGGGGCGTCGCAGCACTATTCCACCAACCGTAGTGACAGAGAGTTTTATTTATCTCCGCGGCCCATCTGTGCAGTCGGTCTCAAATTCTCCCTGAGAAAGGTCTTTTGGATTATCAGCGCCGCCATTTTAATACAACTGCTACATCACAGAGTGGGTGCCAATGGCGGTGGGAGTCTGTCAGGCGTGCAGAGTCCATCTTCCTCATACTTGAAACGGGTTCATCCAGAGTACACCTGCTGTAATAGGGACATTCCAAGAGCGTGGAGAGTAAATTATCCAAATGACAAAAACTAAGCTAACTCCTCAATGTGCTCTTCCTTCTGTTTGTTTCCCCTCTTTTGTCTCTGTGGTTGATTTGTTTTCCTGTGATTCTGCGTCCTGAACGCTGCGTCTGGGGCGACGCGCGGGCACATTTGGGCTCGTTGTGGCGCCGGGAACGGCCGGACAAGTTGTTTAGTATTCATCTGAAATGGAAGGTGCTCTGGGGAGGGAAAAATCAGGCGTGTGTGAGTGGTTGAGTTTGGGGAAATGTCTGGTTTTTACCTCATTAACACGACGTATCGGATTCTCTGTGTCGTGCGAGACGCTGTGTTTGCTGCAACCTGGATGCAGATCAGGTCGGCTGTGCGAGGGAGGAAGGGGGGGCCGAACAGCGCCGTGTCGTGGCGGCCGCGGCGCCTCGACTCGCTGACCTCCCGGTGACTCCTCCGCCGACAGGGAGCGGGGACCGGGCGTGGGCGGGGCTGGCACTGGGAGCGGGTTGCCATGACAACACCTGCAGTGTACCGGCGCGATCGTTTATTTACCACTCAGGGGGCTGGCTAATGGTGGCATTCTGATAGGCCCATCGCTCACGCTCCCGACCGCAGGACGGATTGACAGCTACCCGAGCCTGAAGCGGGGAGAAGGTGAGTCGGGGGTGGCTGGATGCGGTGAAAGACAACGGGTGAGGCAGGTGTCGTGCCGCCATCGCGCACCCAAACAAAACACGGCGTTAATGTCCCTGTTTCAGAAAAAGAGGGTTTTTTGTGGGGGGAAATGTGAAATTCTGTGGAGATCCTGACTGCAGGTCCTCTTTCCTTTCTCATCCTGTTCTCAAACACACACACACACACACACACACACACACACACACACACACACACACACTCCCAGATGAAACACACACACACACACTCGCACACAATCCCAAATGCATACAAACTAGGGGGAGTGCTAATAAGCCTGACACATGAGGCATCTTTCCTCGGCCACCAGCTGACTGAGGCAGGCCTTGGGCGTGATGGAGCGCAGGAAGTCTCTCATTGCCCTGCCGCTGAACCCACCGCCTGGGTGTTACAATCTCCCTCCCTCCCTCCTTCCTCATCTCCGACCCCCCTCCCTCCTATTCCTCTCTTTCCATCTCTCCTGAAGCAGCCTCTCTGCTTGTATCCTCTCTGTTTTTTTCCTGCGTTTCTTCGCCTTTCCTCCTACATAGACTCCTCAGATTCGCTGCGGCTCTCTGCAGTTCCTCCATCACTGGTCACTCTAACAAAGAAACATGGACACCTCCACCAGACAGAAGCCCACGATCTGTAACCCGTTATCAGGTTAGAGCCCTCTCCTCACTGCTCGCAAACAACCTAATAACGGCTCAAACTGAGGGGAAAAGAGCGGATTTTGGGGAGGAAATCTTGCCGAAATCCGTGCAGAAATATGGATGATAATTTCACACAACCAGAGATCGAAATGGCTACTTAGTGTCCACTTTTTCCAAGTGGGCTTTTAATTAAATCAGTGAATTGGCTTCAAATTGGAAACATGACAGAGCATGAGAACGTTTGAAAATATCTCAGGGACGATAAGATTTAATAAAAAGAAAACCTACTCGCTCCTTTCTAATGCACGCCTGGGATTACAGATAGCTCCTTAACTTAATAGCAATTTAAAGCGGATTTGTGTATGCCACTGAGTGTCTGTAATGATGGCTGTTTACGCCGCCCCTCATTTATAATAATTAAGCAGAATGGATTGGGGGTGGGTTGCTCGGACGCGGTTCTGGGCTATTGGCTTGGGCTGAATAATGACCTACTGTAGTTGACCGGGGGATGACCGCTGCCTCCTGCATGACCCCAAACCCCAGACTCACCCCCTGCTACTTTGGGTGGTAAATAGGATGTCTTGCCTGTCTATAGCGTCTTGGTGTCTATGGCCACAATAGCAGCTAGGGGTCTTTAAATGGGTGTGTGACAGAGAAAAGGAGAAAGGAGAGGGGGGACAGGGTTCACACAAAAGAATAAAGGGATCCACTCTCTTTGTCTCTCTTGCTTGACTTTTCCCATCTGATTGTTTGCCCACTTTCGCTTTTCTTGGGCTGCATTCAGGCGGTGTGACCTGTGGGCAGCGGGCCAAACCGGCTTGTCAAACAGAGGAGACGCCTGTTATGACCCTAAAGAAAGACGCAGGTAGCCTGGCGAGAAAGAGAGCGGCCATTTTAACACAAAAACAGTTTCAGAATTTCTTGTTGCGTTTTCTGATTTCATAACTCGTGTTTGTACTGCAGACTGTAAATGACAGCGTGGAAATCTATAAGGTTGTAAATCAGCTTGTGCTGTTTGTATAAGTTGTCATTTGATAACCCGTCCTGTCCAGACCGGGCCTGAATCCGCCACAAGGTGTCAGTGGTGTCCATGTTCTCATTGTCTCTAACAGCAGCTGCTGCTGAACGCTCAGGCCCAACGCGATGTGACGCTCTGCTTTGGAAGACGTGCCGGATTGGCTGGAACGTCTCCCTCTCTCTGGGTTTTGGTTGGACGGCGGGTGGAGGAGGAGAGGTGAGCGGGCAATGGAGAGAAAGAGGAAGAGGTGGCAGCGGCGCCTGCCAGAGTTTTAAGGACCCTGGATGGGTTTGTGCCATAAATCTCTTCCCACTCCATCCCGCCGTTCTCCATGAGTGCCCGTGGGAATACAGGAATGTGACAGCTGACCTGTAGAGCCCATGTCTTTTGATTCTGGATACATAAGATGCATTAGAGGGCAAGAATGCAGGACAGCCTTATGGCTTAGAGCGGGACATGGCCGACAAAGTACACAGGCGTTACACCCATCAGAGAGAAGTGAAACTATAGCTTCAGCCACTGCGGTAAACTAATCTGATGCCCTATGAACACACTGTAAATCCTATGACAAACACCTCCTCGCATGCAGCGGAAATGTGCATGAAACATCTCAACAGTTTAAACCCAGTTAAAAAAATCTGCGGGTGTGATACTGCAAAGAAGGGAGCTCGCCGGTATTTGTCATCACACACTAAAATGTCAGAGCAAAGCCATAATGTGCATTAGAAAAATGCAAGCTCTCAGAAATGAAATGCCAGAGCAAAGCTCACAAGACAGATTTCACGGTGTGTTTCTACCTCATGTATCAGCGCGCTGAGCATCGCCATCGAGCTCAGCGGAAAGCAAGTTAGGCACCGCTGAAACCGGCGGCAGAGCCCCGCTGCAGGATTAATCCTCTTGAACTAATGGGATTCATATGAGTTGTGAGGTTCCTAATTTATTTACTTTGTCAGTGATGCACGGATACGCGCGCACACACACACATGCACAGCGACACGCTAGGGAAAAAAAACACACAAATACAGTAAAAATGCCCCCACTTTACAGTAAGTGAGAGATCAATAATGATGGATGAGGGCCTTTTATACAATCGGCATGTTCTCCTCAGTTCACAGCCATATGACACCACGCCTGTGGCTATCCCATTCTGCACTCCAGCAGTCAATCACATCCCAGCTTTAAAAATAACAGTTTGTTAGCACCATTGATTTAGCACTTAGAGCGTGTCCTTATTACCTTGTAATTATGGTCAGTGTTGACATAACAGCACAGACAACCAGGCCTCCCACCCTCTGAGAGAATTTATGGGCCCTGGTTTTATTACGGCCATTTCATGTGTCTGGGTCCCCAGTTAAGCGACAGACTTGAGTTCTAGCCAAGGGCCCGTATTTCACTCATCGAGGTCAGGGTTCTCAGGAATCCCCCCGTAAAGCTGAACGCCGACGGGGACCGGCGTGTACACACGGGAGACGCGGGGAAGCCCTCCCCAAGGGCTCATTAAAATAAATAGCCGATTACAAGCTATAATCCAAATAATGCTATTCATGAGGGAAATGTGATGCTTTCAGGACGCAAAATGGGACACGGGCGGAGTCGTGCCGGCGTCCGGAGATCACCGCTAAATAATTTACAACCAGACCCCCGCTTTAAATCCATTAGAGGATAGTTAGAATACTCTCTCGTAGTCTGTCACCATGTTATGACTTTAGCGTACAGCCTGACAAAACAAGAGTAATCTGTGTCATTAAGATTGGGAGATACTACAGCCAAGTCTTGCTTCCAACCTGGACTTAGTTTGCTTTTAAGTTCTCCAGTGAAGCAGAAACCCGATCCGTACAGTGAAAAGTAATACGGCGGGCAGGGCCGAGGCTGCGTGAGGCGGATCTGTAGCACCGGGCCGCGTCCCCTTTGTTTCCCCGAGTGCGCTGCCTTTGTCATCCTTCCATGAAAAATGCACATGGCTGTTTTGACATTTTCCCCTATCAACCAGCACACACAGACAGAGGAGGCTGGCATCTCATTAATCTGACCGTGCCAAGAGAGCCTCAATTAAAAGTCCATCTTGTGTGAAGGGCATATTTCACCTGCGCCATATCTGCTCTTATAAACAAAAGGCTCGGTTTTGTTTGGTTAACTATCTGAACCTTGGCTTCTAAACGTGAGAAAATGATTGTTTCCGCACTGAAACCACCCGAAATATCACAGATAATTAAAATTCAGTGGCTCCAACTGCTGATTAAAGATGCAAGAAATAATTTCTCAATCTCTGCCACATAATTACCAACAAAAAAGCTGAATATACTGCAATTTCTTCCTCCCTCTCTGCTTCAGATAATTTAGCCTAAACACAGACCATGATGATTCAATTTCAGGCCGACCAATAGCAGCAGCCTGGGAACAAGTCCCCGTACGCAGCAGAGTAAAAGTGCCCAAATTACAAGCCATTGATTTCCAGTAGGGTGGCTTTTCACTGGTAGATACTCTGCATGTAACTACAAGATGGCCATAAAACACGAGGAAATAGATTGAGGGAAAAGAGCTGAGATGCAGGATGGCTTCACCTGCAGTTTGTGTCAGACAGAAAGGAAGAGCCTCGCATGGCTGCCTACTCAATTAACCCCTGTGATAGAGGCTCCATAATGAACAACAGCACCATTACGCAGCGCCCTGAATGGCACTTCACCCTAGTGGCCTGGGAAAAAAAGACAATGCCACTGTTGGTGCTTCGCTGCTGCAACGAGATACGAGCGCTCGCTAACGGAGGAATTTAGATGTTGGGGATATCAGCGTGTTCAGAAAGTAAATGAGGACAAAGTGATTACTGGAGCTGATGTTGTTTAACCCTTAAATAATTACACATTTTCCTCGTCTGCATCACATTTTACTCATTTTAAACTACTGTAATTGCTCCTGTAATTGTGTCAACGAGTCGCGGGTGCAATCAGAGATGGTTCCCATTAGAGATGAATGGCGGAGTGGTAATCTCCCATTTCCACCGAGCGGGAGTGTCCAGACAGCGCAGACTCACAGAGAAGTTTAAGTAACCTTCTCGGATTATTCCTGATGATGATGATGATGATGATGGTGCTGACCTTGCTGATGATGTAGATGAGGTCTCCTCGGTGGAAGGCCAGCTCGTCGGGCTCGTCGGCCTGGCAGTCCCACAACCCCTGGTAGTAGTTAGCATAATCTGACGAGCACGCTGAGAGGAAACGCAGAGAGCACACGTTTGAATAAAAGAACGGGACAATGTTCTTTTCCCACTGTGAACTATTAAGATGGAAATGTGTTCTGTGATGAGGTCCCGACCTGGTTTGTCGTTCCTCTCGCCCCTCTCCTCCGTGGGCTCTGGAAAATCCTCTTCTAAACAAAGCAAACACAGCAAGATGATGTTTGTGGCAGAGCATTTGTCCCTGTTTGACTTGTTCTTACTAGATATCAAGACACAAACATCTTAATTTCATGAGTCAAGAAAGAACTATTTATCAGGTTTCTGTCTCACATGTTGAGGATGTGCAGTAAAAAAAAAAAAACTTAATGACAGAACAAAACAAAGAATTAATAAGCATCAGCCATCCCCTGATGGTGGAGACACAGGGCGTCTATTTTTCTTTAACCACACTGAACTCCTCGATGAGGATCAATCTGTTCACGTGTGACACGCAGGCAGGAAAGTTCAGGAAAAAGAGGCTGTGTTTAAGTCACGCGGAGGCGGACGTGTCATCGAGCGTGGGGCGTGGCACCCGGTGGTCTGAGAGGTGACACGGTGATACGCCTGCCCTCTGTCTCCCACATCCATCGCTGACAGCAGCAGGCTGACAGCAACGCCACAACCCGGCAACACTATCCACCTCCCAGCACAACCTGCGCCTGAGCTTCCAGGAAGAGCGGGAGGGACGACGCACACACAGGCACACACGCGCACGCATGCACGCACACAGGCGCACACACACGCTGTACACCCCCACACATAATTGTGTTTGGATGAGCAAAGTTTCTTATGTGTATCTTCTTCTTTCTCAAATGCACACACACACACACACACACACACACACACACACGCTGCATACATAACTGTGTTAGATGTGAAAAGTGTCTTTTTCACCTGCTTTTTCTTTCTCCAACACACACACGCACACACATTGTTGCACATTTCAACAAACTAAATTTCCCATCAAAAGCCACAGAGATCATTATAATCCAGGAATTGTGGCCAATGATTCCACTGTTACCAAAACCAAAAGAGAAAATAAAGAGAGGTTTTAATTTTGTTTGCAAACGTTTGTTCAGCACTTCGGCTGCCGTGCAGAGGAGCATCCTTCAGTCGAGAGGCCACCGCTACGGGCCAACGGTTTCTATATCAAAGTGATTTAATTTTCCACTCAATAAAATCAGTCATCAGCAGCGGAGCCGATACCGCCGTCGCTCTGCAATCTGCCCGCATCCGAGCCACGTTCGGGTTTTTGCTCCGACGAAACTGAGGCAGCATCATCTCGGAGAAAATGACGCTCGACATTTCTCCGCTGGTTTGGCCTCAACACACGCAAGATGTATCTGTCGAGTTTTCAAGTTCTCAACACATTCAAGACGTTTAATCTTAACAACTTCAGGAAAATAATCTAAAACTTGAGCGACAGCTGTTGCGAAGTCATCTTGAACATTGCTGTGAGAAATGAAGTAGAGCCGGTCACTGCACAGACTGTCCGAGACATTTCTATTTGCTAAGAAAGGAAGATTCTTTCCTCGTCTTTTGCGATCCTGATCGATGAAGCTAACCACAAAAATCTAATAATTTAACAGCATCTAATCGCTGTGCAGAAGATGTAAGCGAGCGAAGCGAGGTGCAGAGTGATTGATAAGCGAAGGGGTGAGAAAGTGAACGAAAGAGGCCGTCATTCGATATGCCATCTGTGGTCAGGGTCTGTACCTCTTCCCAGATGGCTTTGAACGCCGGCGTGACAGTCAGAAGAGTGATTTCCCTCTCACCAGTGATTTTGGCAAAGGTAATGTACTCAGTGAGTGAAACAGAATCTTGATGTATCTTATTTAATAGAAAGAGTGATGGACGACGGCCCTGAGAAGATCAGATCACCCCTTTTGTCCTTCTCGGGATCCTGTAGCCACCCTGACACATGGGACTGTCTCCCCCTCAGCGGGGACTGTTCTGGGGTCTCGTAACGTTCTCAATCAAACTCTAATTTCTATTAAAGATGTGACATTAAGAGCTCCAGAACTATTTTAAGCCCTGAGAGATGCGGTTTTTACTTCCTTTCAACTAAATTGCTGTTGCTAGGCAATTTTAGCCAAAACTCTGCTTAGTGGATTGAATTGTGGGCTATTTGTTGCCTGGCAACATTAGCTAATTGGACGTTGTGTGACAGAGCATTCGGAGCTACACGGCTCTCGCTGATTTCAACAACACGAGCGTTTCTCGACAGAAGAGGCCAGAGGAAGGCGACTGGTGGCCGGCGTGAGGAGTCTCCCCTTCCTGCCCTGAGCGTCTGCCGCAGCCAGCTCAGCTCAGCTCAGCTCAGCTCAGCTCAGCTCAGACAGGCTCATTAGTGTTGTTTGATTTAACGTGAGGGATCAGTCTGGTGTTGTGGTGATGGGGAGGCACCTGGCAGCACAGACTTCACAGCCACGAGAGATCATCGCAAATATTTCTTGTTGCAAAAACGCCTTCGGGCTGCAGTGTGTGTGAGGCAGAGCGGCTCTGTCTATTTGTCTGACTGAGTATCATGAGGGTTTGTGTGTGCAGCCTCCTGTCTATTTATCTGTGTGTGTGCGTGTGTGTCTCTGCATGCGAGGTAACCACATCCTCATACCTGGCAGCACCTCATAGATATCCTCTTCCTCCTCGTCGACCTCCCCCGTCTCCTGCCCTCCTCGCCATTTGCCGCTCGGAGGGGCATGGGCAGCGCCGGGCCGAGGCGGGGGAGGGCCGGTCACCCCCTCAATGTCATCATAGGTCTCCTCTTCCTCCTCCTCTTCGTCGTCGACAGGGATGACGGTGGAGCTGAGATCTATGAGGGACGGGGAGACAGCGTGATGGGCGGCGTTAGCGTCAAGATGGAGCACAGCGTGGCACAAAAGACACATACATGCATTAAAGGCTAAAGTAAGAGAAATGTCAGCGGGCTGCACAACAGGCTGGGACACGTGCCGCGCCGCACAGTGACGGCAGAGGAGGCTCCACGTCCGCCTGCAAGTAACAAGCATTTCATTGTCTATTAATGCGTTTAGGATTTCTTTAATCGAGCAACTCATCACTGAGTCTGAAACAGTAAAAACTGTCCCAGAGTCCAGGCTGACGTCTTCAAACTGCTTCTTTTGTCTTGATAAGAGTTCAAACCTTAAATTTAGTTCATTTACATAAAAAAAAGCAGCAAATTCTCACATTTGAGAAGTCAGAACCAGCAAATGAACTAAATCATCTCTTATCAATGGCTGTCGATGGACTCATTGATTAACCGACTGCTCCTTTCAGCAGCATTTTTGAATCCGGCCTCTCTCACACACCTTCGATCCTCTGTTCATCATTAATGTCTGAATTTTGGGTTGTCTGTTGGTCCCGGTGCTTTAAAATGCTGCTGTTTCCTGGAGAACATGAACCCAGCCTGGCCCAGAGATCTTCAGGAAGCAGTCAGCTGGTAGAACCTGGAGTCACACCGACGATCTCGAACGCACCCCAACCCTGCGGCCACGTTCAAATCTGAAGGAAAAACTCTGGTCCTCCTCGTCTTTGATTGGTCTTTCTGCTGCACTTCCATTTCCTTTGTTGCATTTTCGGCATCTTACAACTTATCACTGCACTGTAACTGTATTTCTGGTCTATTGTATTTCTATTTTATTTAATCTTGTGTACTTTATTTCACTTAAGATTGAAAATATAATTTAACTCCATCTTAATTCACTCTGGCTTCTATTGCTTATTGCTTTTGAATGTTATTCTAATGCTTTTCTTGGCCTCCATAAAGCATTTTGAACTGCATCTGTGCTTGAAACAAAGCTTCCTTTCCTTGCCAAGTGATTAAGACACATTCCATGTAATTGCATCTGCCACCTCTTCCTATCTGTATCTCTACCATCGCTATCAAATAAAGGCAAAATGCCTAAAATAATCAGAAGCCGGCCGTGTTCTTAGGTAAATTCTGGAGGTGTAAATAATCATCTATATGTTCTGGATCAGACTGCATTTTGTAGTAAAACTGGGCTGGAAGGAAGTAAGACAAACTGCAGAGTGTCTGTTACTTCCCGCAAATCAGTGGGCCGGCCCGAGCCCATTTTAGAGTAGACCAGGCACGACTGTTCGCTCAGATGGAGGAGTCGTCTCATTGCAGGCGACTGGCCGTTGTAACACAGGGTATCAGGTCCTCGGCCGTCCACCAGCGGCCGAGCAGAGATCAATGTCACTGGAGGATAACCAGAACATCTACCAATCAATTTCCTGTAAGTTGGAATTCGGTAGGAGGGTTAGAGGAGGAGAGGTGGGGGTGGGGGTGGAGGAGAACTAGAGCTACATGACATGGCGGGTGACATGTCGAATGAGGAGGCTCAGGACTCGCGTGTTCGTCTCCGTGATGGATCGGGTGGTTTTCCTCTGAGTCAGAGATGATAAAGGGCTCCCTTTCACTTCTGACCTTTCTGCCCCTCGGAAGCACGAGCAAACTTTGGTCGAAAATTCAGAAGGTTTACACTGCTTTAACTGTATTTTCCAATTGACCTATGTGGCTTTTAAAAAGTCACTTTTAAGTCAATTGTATTTATACAGCCGGATATCAGTTTGTCTGCGAGGGCTGTGACGCCCTCCATCCTGAAACCCTCGATCCACAGAAGACAAGACGCTCTGCAGTGCGCACAGAAAAACTGGCTTACCTCGAAGCACAATCTTGATCTGGTCCACCCACTCTGCGGCCTCCTGAGGGCTGCTGGCAGCGAACTGGTGGGAAAGAGCCGCAATAAGGCTGCAATTATCATCACACCTAAAGGCGCTTTTACACGGGAAATAAAGGTCCTGATTTTTAATCTTTGTGGCACGCACCAACTCTCAGCTTTCTAATTCCAGAGAAAAAGAGCAAATAGGAATTTTCCCTCTTCTAAAGGCGAATAAAATATTTAATGAAGACATAAATTCTTCGTCCATTTAATGCTTCATTCAAAATGTTTTACATTAAAGTCTGACTGATGCTGGATTTTTGAAGCAAACACAAAGATTTGAGCGCTAGAAAACCATATTCGGCCAATATTTATTTATTTAAACATGATCACAAATAAACTGCAATTAACAAAATTTCAATCATCCTTTAATCTGACGATTTATTTCTCAGTTAGTCAATTAATTATTTGGTCTATAAAGTGTCAGAAAAAGCCCAAGCTGACATCCTCAAATATCTTTGTTTATCCTACCAAAAAATTACAGAGCACTTCAAAAACCAGCAAATAATGGCAATTTAATATTTAATCGACCGTCAAAACAGCTTCTGATTTATCTTTGTGCTGATCGACTAATCAGCTCTTTGACTAATTACTTCACATCTGTGACAGAGAGCCATTAAATTCATTTTTTAAAGATCTGTGATGAAGATCCGTCAAGGTGGACGAATAAACCTGTAAGTGAGCACAAATCAGCTGATGTTTTTTTGGGCTGTAATTTAGATTTTAGATATTTCTGCTGGCAAAAAAGGCTATTTTTACATAAAGACACTCCACAGCTTACACAGTAACATCTATCAAACTGTATTCCTTTACTTGAATTCCCTGATGCACACTTTTGTTCAGCGCAGGCTCGCTGTGGTAAAACCGACCTGGAAGGAGCGCCGTCCAGGAGCAAAGAGCTCAAAACAGGCGTTTTTTCTGGAGTCTTTCCTCAGGTTGGTCACCAGCTGCACGCTGTAGTCACTGATATAAACAGAGCCCTTCTGCTGCTTATCTGTGGAGAGGAGCACATGTTGCAGGATGATCTGATTCATGAGGCCGTGATGTTTCTGTTGGCCGGCGTCTCAGACGAACCTCTGTCACTCCCGAAGTAGTAGAAGATCAGATTGTTGAGGACGCACCATCTCTTCTGCCACTCTGAGCCGAAGAAGCTGTGATCTGGAGGGAGAAGTGCGCCATCATCAGCGGAGGTGACACTACTTGACCCAGGGCTGGTATTTAGATGCTACTGTACCTTTTCGTTTCTTCTCCAGGTAGCCTTGCTTTAAGGTGTTGATGACGTCCTGGGCTGCCACAGGGGGGATGTCACCAAAGTCTGTCCACAAAAGCAGCAAATTTGTCTATAAAATTTAGGAACTGTGTTCTGTCCGGTCAACAGTCCAAAAGTCACACATATATTCAACTCATGACACAAGAGAGACAAGCGGCAAATGCTGACATTTGAGAAGCTGGAATCAGAGAACATTTGGTATTTTTCTTGATAAATGAGTCAAAAAGCTTCATTTGTTATTGAAACGGTTTATGTGAATCAACTAATCAATTCATTGACTGATTGTTTCAGGACTAACTCCTAATAAGCTGCACTTAAAATGGTCTTCATTCCCGAGGCAACACACACGCGTTCACACACTCACACACACACACACACACACCATGAATATAAAGTCTCCAGCCCTGTGGATCAAATACATCCCTGCTCGGCTTTAGGAAACTGGGATCAATACATTTACAGTGCTGCTGAGCACTGCAGTCCATTCATCTGCTCACGCTGCACTTTTAATGGCACTAACCTTCCTGTGGAAACTCAAACAACTCTCTTCAATTTGCAAAGTCAAATTCTTAAACATGAGAGGACAATGGCACAACAAGAGGCTTTGGGTAATTAGTGCAGCAGCTGGGCAAAGCTTTCACTGCGGCTCACACAGTATTTAGACGACTGTGCCATTTGTGCTGGAAACAAGCAGTTTTCTACACACAAAGACAAATTGTTCAGTATGATGTTAATAGAAGTGATTTTTTTTTCAGTGTGCAAAAACGAAAATGAGCATTTGTCTGCCTGGATTTGAACATTCACTTCAGCCGAATTGTCTTGCCCCTCCCTAATCCTGACAGAACGGGCGAGACTCTGAGGTCTATTTCCTTTGTAAGCTGCTGCTCAGAGTGTAAAAAGCAGAACACCGGCTGACCGCGGCCTCGCAGCAGCTGCTGGTAACATTTGCGAGGCTGAAAACCGCCAGTGGAAACACCACATCGAACATGGAGGAGATTTACTCCTCTTCAGTGGCAGTAAACATGACACACGAGCCCACTGATACCCTCACTAAATTCAGAGCTTAACAAGATATTTAGGGTCAGCAGTGAAGTTAAAGGCAACAAACAACGCGGCGATGGATATGTACCAAGACCCGCAGACACACACCAGGAGAGCCTCTTGTAGTGAAGCAGCTAACTATTCCACAGCACAAGCACCCACACAGGAACGCTCTCAAATGGACATTAATGTCCCACACTCCTCTGCTGCATTTTTAACATATGCTGGGAGGGAGGGCTGCAGCAGGATTTTAGGGTGCACTAGTTACCGTTTAAGATGACTTCTTTGGTATTTTCATCTTTACAGAACAGCTGAAATCTAAGTGAAAACATTGAAAAGGAGTTTTGTGCTATTCGACTCGACCAGCAGGACCCCTGAGAGAACCAGCTGCTCCGTGTTTAAGTCAGTTTTGAACTTCTACCAAGACCTGTTTTCTAGCCTTTAGCCATTAGCAGGGAACTTGTAAAGCTGACCCCAGGTCGTCCTCAAGGGTCGTCTTCCGCCCTGTGCCTCGACAGGAGTACCTGCTTTTCCATGTGTCAAAAACAAAGCTAAGCTTCCTCTGAATTCATCAGTCAACTGGCATTAGGCTTGAAGGCAAGAAAGCAAAGGGAGAGCAGGAACCGCCTTCAGAGTCTGAGACACAGGAACAATTTAAAGACCATTTACACTAGTCGGTGTGACACCCCATTCAGACCACTGATGACAAGGGGAATGCCTGGAGTCCATCCCTCCCAGAGACGACCTGTTTAACTGCTGGGAAAAACCAAACATGTCATCCCACAACTGGATCCTCTGGTTAAACAAAGAGCCCCCCGACATTAGACAAACTCCGTCTCATTCATAAAAATCAGCAATATGAAAAGCTTCCCTGTTGTTTCCAGTGACCGCTGCCTGAATAACTTTGATCTAGAGAGCAAAATAAAGGTGATGCAGGCCTCTTGCTTGCCAAACACTGCAGAGATTTAAGTTCACAACCGTCCAGCCTGTGATCCGATAACCCGGCGCCGCTTCAGCTCGTGGGCCTGACAGATGAGCGGGTCATTCCAGAGCAGAGCCCCAGACACCTCGCTGCACTAACACGCTCACATATCATCAGCCTGCCTTTGTGGATGGACTGACCGGTGACACTATAAATACAGAGGTGCTAAGGACTGTTTTGTCAAAGAGAACCTGATTCAGTACATCATAACAAACAGCGGTCATTATGCTCCCCCACCTCATCTATCCGCCGGCAGTCCCTCCATTTTTTTCCTGGGCCTGCTTCCCTGTTGCGGCCCACTTCTAATCCCCTCATCCGTCTGCCTCCCTCGCTCTTCATTTATCTCAAAGGTCGAGCCCGGCTAATAGATGAGGAGGTACAAAATCAACACAGGATCACTCTGATCTGCTTGAGTCAATAAACAGGACACATTCATGCATGTTTAACACTTCAGCGCCGGCTGACCTGACCTCACGTCACCGTCCTCCTCTGGACACGGACACAACTGCAAACACACACTTCAGTGAAGCCGCCAACACGTACACAATAGTTCTAGATTCTTCCACAGGGTAGCAGCACAACCTAAACGCATCGCCCTGCTTGATGCTGCCTGATTCCACCCTAAACAAAAGCAGCATCTGATTGGTCCTGAGCTAACAAAGCCGCCTTTAATGAAAATTACACGCTAACACCTCTTTGGGACCCATGCAATTTTAAGTGGATGTTCAGAGGTAATGTTATTTGAAAATGTGTAATTTAGGGCGTTAAAAAACCCCAACAATCATCATGGTGTTTGAGTTTTGAGCATGACTACAGGCACAGAGAGACGCATTAATGCATCTAATTAAGGCCTCATCAAAATCGCAGACAGACGGCACTCTTTCATAAAAATCATAAATTGCGTTATCAATTATTCAGGGCAATGCCATGACTTCATTTTCATCCCTTTTGCGTTTTAATTAGCACCATCCACAGCTTTGGTATTGACATTAATTTGATGGCAATTTATTGATATTTCAGCATAACCTATTTAGCTGAGTGCAATTACCAACAAAGAGAAGCAGATAGATGAGATGTTGGAGGAGCATCACGTGTTTTGTAAATCAAGGTGAGGAGTTGCTACATGCCACGCTAACTGAATCTAACTGCTCTCAGTGGTCATCAGCAAGAAAAGATACGAGTCACCCCATTTCCAAATGGAAGGAGATAATCAATAGAAATTGACCAGAGATATGCGTTTAATTGATCCTGATGACAAAGGACCATTACCGCGAGCAAGCTGACCTGAGCGCTGATAAGTGCTCCGTTCTGCTGCCTTCCTGAACTTGTTTTAAACTCGGGGGGGCACACACAACAATGCATCTGAGCTGCCAGCGGTTTGCCACAGCCGCCATCTCTCATTTGGTTATTCACACTCTCTCAGCATGGTGTTATGAGCTCAGCAGTTGATCCCGCAAGAAAAGGCTGATTTATGCTAGCATGACCAGAGGGAGTTAATGTATTCTCTCATTAAAATCCACTTTACTTAGGCTGAAAGTCAATCAAAGGCTGGATAGAAAGTGAATCAAAATGAAGGGAAATGGTTGGGTGGGAGGACTAATACGTTACATTAGATCTAACGGTGGTCATAATGCAGCAAAGATGTTATGAAAACACAAAAACGCTCTGAAGATGTTGACGCCGCTGCAGAAGATGGAAAGCGAGCGGTCGCTTTAGCGTCATCTCTCTGAGATGGCAGGAAGAAGGAGGAGAGGAGCGACAGCACTGGCAGGCTTCAGCCTCAGCAGGGGAACATGTGCTTCCAGAGGCTGGAGCCACGGCTGCATCCCCAGTTAAAGACACAACCGAGGGAGCCAGTTACATGGAGAAAGATGGAGAAAAAAGCCCATTATCAGAAGAAAAAATTGATTCATGGCGTCTTTTTCTTTCTGTCTTTCTTCTTCTTCTGTTATGCTTTTAATACTTTGATATTTTGTAAATAAACACGTAACCTAAACTCATGCAGATGTCTGCTGTATGTAATGTAATATAACACTACATACAGTCAAACCCAGCTGTAATCTATAAGGTTTGACATGAGCAGTGTGTTGCAGTGCTGATCGTCTTATATGCCTCCTGTTCTTTTTCTTTTGTGTGTGTGTGTGTGTGTGTGTGTGTGTGTGTGCCGTGCATCCTGAGTATTTGCTTAAAAGTCCTTTCTTCTGCAGTCCTTTGTGCTTGCAGGGTTACACAGCACATCTGTGGTCATCTGTAACGTCGGGTCTCGTCTGTAGCTGTGAAGTTATGATTGTCATGAGCGCTGCGTCTCGTCTGGCTTTTATTGGGTTTCTTTTTGTCGATGTCGTTTCTACTCTGCCATGTTTATTGTCTGCACCTAACAGTTTTTTTCACCATCAATTGTTCTATAAAATGTCAGAAAACAGTGAAAAATGAACATCACTCGTTCCTTAATCCCAAGATATTCACATTCAAACAGCGTGCTTTGTTCGACCGACAGTCCAAACTCCAGAGATATTAAACTGGACTACGATGGGGCGCCCGGCGGCTGACCTGGGGGGGCACGTACCATGCACGCCATCCCTTCTCTCTCCCCTGACTTTCTTGTCTCTCTACTGTCACCACCAATGAAGTAGAAATGCAAAAATATTTATATAAAACAGTAAACTTTACTATTATGATTAACTAAGAAAAATTGGATATTCTTAAATTGAGAAGCTGTGAGAAGTGTATTTTTGGTCATTTGCATTACAAAAAGGCCTTAAAGAAATCATCCAAACAGTTGCTTTTTACTATTTACTAACATCATCCTGCCAAGGACTGATGATGAAAATGATCCTCTCGCCTAAATCTGGCAGATTTACATCACACTAATGTTATTTAATGTGTGCAGCCCCTCATAGGTAAATCAATAAGTAACTAAAGAAAGAAATAATCTACTTTAATCCAGAGATGCAGAGAAATCTTCAACACCCTGCCAGCAAAGTCTACAGAGAAATGTTAACAATGGTAACTTCATGGGATAGGTAGCAGCAATTCATGGATGATAATACTAATAAAAATAAATCTAAAGTATTTAAGGGCGCGTGGAAGAGGTGACCCCCCTCACAGCACAGGTAGGAATCAAAGACAGCGAGTTGTCATATGTTTTCCTCTCTCCTGCGCTGAGTCCCTGAGCGCGGGGGCTTTCACGGCGCCTTTCGATGCAAGAGGTATTGCATTGAATGCACCATCAGGGGGCAGGACCTGACCCCCGCGTGAACCCTGCTGATGAGGTGAAACAGAAGGCAGAGAGAGGCTCCCCGGCCCTGAGGGGGCTGCAGGGAGGAATGCTGCTGACTCTACAGACGAAGCGAGCGAGACCGCAATCCTCTTCGATACCGTCCTTGATTAGGAAAAAGGATTCAGTCGGTGCACCTTCACCCACCCGGCGCTCCATCTGCGCACAGGCCCGGCTAAATTGATACATTTTTCCTCATTACAGTAGAAGGCCTCTGCTGCGCCTCCCTCCAGCGAGGCGGCCGTCAAGAGGGAGGAGAGAGACTGAGAGGCACTGAGGTTAAGGGCAGAATGTCTTCCCTGCCCTCCTCTCCTCCCCCTGATTTGATTAGGACTTCAGTCATCGATACATAAACTGTGTTTAGAACCTCCTAATGCATGTGTTTGAACCAAAGAAAACATGCAGTGCATTATATCAGGCTGCACGGTGCCTCTATCGTTGTCTAATAATGCTTAATGGGACCAGGAAGGTATGCTGGAGTGATTAAGGATTTTTTTTTTTTTTTTTTTTTTTTGGGAGGGATCAAGGATGTCAGTTAGGTTAAACAACAAATCTTGAGATAGAAGCTTTACGACTGAGCAAAGCACAGCGGAATAAAAACTTTAATCTACACACGAATGATCAGGTAAATATTTCATATCACAGTTTTGGGGTTTCTTAAACAGTCTGGTTTCTGGAAGTTCAGTTATGTTGCAGCTTTAATGCAATGCCCACATATCTGTTCCTTCTCTCACTTTCACTGTCCGACTTGGTTTGTTACACTCCAGATAAAACATCCGGTATGCCTCCACACGGGGATGGATGTCAAGTCATTGTAGGCTCCGTTTTGCTCTATTCCTACATCGGAACGTCTCAGGCCGGCCACTGCAAAGACACTAAGGGGCTAAATTTACTATGTGACATCGGCTTCCCCCTGGGCAGCCATAAGCAGCGTATACAGCGACCCTGAATTTCCCTTTTCTAGATTTACTACCACTATTCAAATGTTTAACTGCAGATACAATGATCCTCTAATCGCTGGGGATGGTTTTCAGCTGCTTCACTGACACACAGAGAGAGAGGGGGAAAAAAAAAAACAGTAGTAAGAATATAAATACCAACAATGGAGGAGTTGGGGCCCACAGGAGAGCCTGCATATCTGTGATAAAAACGGGATATAACACCGTCAATGACAGAGCCTGGAGGGAAAAACACTCAGAGAAAATCAACACACTCGCCCTCTGAATGTACAGTTATTGCAACTTTAAAAGGCTTCTGTTATTTCCACTAAAACACCTTAAATATAATTTTAGCAGTAATGGAAAGTAAGTATGTCGGTGAGAACGTGTTATTGCACTGTGCTTTCTGAGCGATATCTCACGTCTATTACCTTTTTATATAATTGCTCTTATTTTATAGTCACTGCTGTTACATATTGTGCCAATAAACAATTATATGATGGCATCCTTCTTTGACTCCGCTCATAAATCAGCAGCCATGGTCCATGGGCAACAGGTGCTACAGAAAATGTATTCTGCAGAGGAAAATAAGGCCAAACACTCCTCAAAATCAGAGTCTCATTCAATGTGATGCAGGCGGTTTCACTCAAAATAAACACGTTTATTTAAAGTATTTTACAGCGGGCAAAATCGTGGATCCTTTAACTTATTTGGATTCATACAAATCAAAACAACAGATCAGATTAGCAAATCATAAAAAGATGATTACTGACTCGGGCAAATTTCTCCTATTAAATGGCACCAAGTTTCACTGTGTTTTAGATTTAATTCTTAATAAATGAATACTTTGATATACTGATTACATTTTCAGCACGTTTCCATTCAGTCTTTTCTAAACCAATATGAGTAATGGATGAATAATTCTAAATATAATACTGAATTTGGCCTTTTTGGAACTGATCAGAAAAGATTTCGTTTTTGTTTTCCTTCTTTTCTACAGGAAATACAGATGATTTTGAAAAAGCTTTAATCAAATAAATAATGTTAATATTGTGCCAGTGTATAACTTACATTTAACATTTTACTGTCAAGTAAAAAAAATAATAAAATAACAATTTGAAACAAAAGATTTTTCCAATATTCAACTTTTTTATAATAATTTTTCAAAACTTTTTTAATGCCATCTCTTTTATTTGTAAAAAATAAATACGTAAATAAAGCAGAAAAAACGAAAACGAATGGGCTCTGCGGCGCTTCATTCAGAGGGAAACCGTAAATCCACCTCTATGACAGTAACTGCTGCAGAAGCCATTTCAAACTGAGTTTGTGACAATGCACAAATGAAGCCAAAGAGGAAAATAATGCAGCATAAAACAGCGCAGATGATGATTATTTAATGAAGTTTCTTTAATGTTTGCACTTTTTTTACCGCACGCCACCAAAATTTAGTAAAATAGCCAGACCTCCTATATTTAAAAATCAGTCATTTAACCTTTTTATTTGAGTCTTCCATTTAATAAAATGTGGTCACTTTAATTTTGATCAGCGCTGTTCAGAATTTATATTTTGAAGTTAACATCCAAACGCATAATTGCTTTTTTTAAACACAACTGCAGTTTTCCTATTGGACAAAGTTCCTTTCCTATCAAATGTTTTCTCCATCGACGGCTTCTGATTCCATTTTATTTATTTTTTTTTTAGATAAGCTGACTTACAGCATGAGCCACTTTGAATCAATGGTGAAAATTTCCATTGCAGATAAGCCATCTTCCAACACCACACAAGCCCACGGCAGCCTTGTCCCACTTGGCACACACACACAGTGCTGACTTCTTCTAGCCGAGCGGAGATCCCGGCGTAAAGAGGAATGCATCCTCAACATCCTCGAATAACTCCACAAGGGCATGTTAATGACCTTAAAGTGCTACATTACAGCAACAATTAAACAGAGGGATCCCAGAGGCATTGGGAGCCGTCGTGTCACTGTCTGTGTACAGGCCAACACATCTCTCCCATCTCCATTTATTTCCCTAAGAAATCAGCGGGGCCACCTGGGCTTGGCATTGAAACTTCATTCATCTCCAGAAATGGATTCCAGTGGAGGGCAAAATCAAATTCTCATTTGCAAGGCAGGGGGAGAAAGAGAGGGAGTGAATGCAGGAGGTACCTGGGAACGCTAACCTCTGGGTGAACCCGCCGCATCTGATAGTTTTGCTATTTGTCTGTGACATTGACAGCTCTGGGGGAGATTAGGAGCCACCCTGCCCCAGCTTCCCACTTTGCATTCTGCCTATGTGCCTCTTTACAGATGGACTGCTGCACATTTACCTTCGCCTGTTTTCCCTGGGTTTCAACACGGCGTTACACCAGAGGCAGCGGAGGGATGTGATTATATGCAATGCAACAATAAAACAAAGCAAATGAGGGGAGAGCTGCATCACAGGGCTTACAAACCAGGAGGATGCAGAAACGACACGGTGTGGCTTTTGGTGGGGGTGAAGCCGGAGATGAGAGTGATGGATGCCCTTCGGTTAAATACGTCCAAATCCCCCCTTCAAGCCGCTCTCTTCTTGCCAGGCAGCGTGAGTGAGTGTGTGAGAGAGAGTGTACAAGATTAATAGTGTAAACAGCGAGGCAGAGAGGGAGAGGAAGGCAGCCGGGAGAGGGCGGGAGGGAGAGGGAGGGAGAGGGAGAGAGAGAGAGAGAGAGAGAGAGAGAGAGAGAGAGAGAGAGAGAGAGAGAGAGAGAGGAAAGAAAAGACTATCAGCATCTGCAGCAGCACAGTAGCCCGAGGGGAATAGTGTGAACTTTTGAACCCTGGTGGCAAGCAGTCGCAGCGATGCACAGAGCCTGCTCCTGCCTCGTAATGTGAGTGTGAGTGTGTGTGTGTGTGTGTGTGTTTCCAGAAAGGCACACAGGCAGCAACTGAGAGAGGAAAGGAGAGTGAAGGAGAATGAGGAAGAGTGGAGGTCATTAACATATTCCTCGCTTCCTTGCAAACCAGCCGCCGCTATCTAAATGTCACAAAATCCATACACCGATGAATGCCGTGAAAAATTAATCTCCAGGCAGATATTCTGACGGGGAGATACAGTAGATGGCTATCGCCAAGTCCAAAGAAAGTTTGTGACGGATGGGCGCTCTGTGACGGGAAGGCCGATCTTTCACCCTGCTCTAACTGAGCGCAGACAGGTCACAGGTTGGCCAAGCGAGAGGCCAAAGGTCAAAAGTTCAGTATGTGGGCAGACAGCATGACCACAGGCCAACAAACCTGTGAGGAGGTCATCTATGCACACCCGAAATACTGCTCAGGTGCTGCATACGCCAGAGGCAACCTGAGGCGACCTGGGATAAATGCTACGTTTCAACATTTCTGCCCGCGTTTCTCGAAAACTCTCCGTGACTTAACTTGACTTCAAACACAGACAAGAGCCAGTTGGCGCCTTAAACGTCGCTGATTAACTCCCCGAACGGACCATCAATCCATCAGCTGGCGTCGTTTTTCCTATTTCGCCCACCAAGCGACCCGGGCACGCACCTTCAAAAGCACTTCACGTTATATAGCTTTTTCAAGCTTCAGCCAAAATGACAAAATTTAGATTTAATATTCTATTTACCAGCAGCGTGTAATAATGTTGTTACTGTGCATCGGCTGCTCGTATTCAAATGAGAAACAGGCCACAGCGAGTCATAACTTCAAATTGGTTATCCTACCGCATTCTACTGCGAGTAATTGGTTGAGGAAATTGGGCCAGCACAGTAATCACTGACAGGAGTCACATTTCTGCGTTCTTTAGGTCTCCACAACAGCACACATCTGCCTTTAGAGCTAAAACTAAAAACCGAGTCATCGCTCGAGTCCATTTTCTAGCTAAAATGTGAAAACAGCTTCTCGACGGTGAGGATCTGCAGCTTTTCTTTGTCTGGTGTGACAGTAAAGAAAATCTCCAGACGCAGAACAAGAAATTTTAAAAAATCACCTTAGGATTTAAAAAACATATTTTCGGGACAAAATGACCAAATGGTTGATTAATTGGGAAAATAATCAACAGAATAATGAAAATAATTTTTAGTTGCAGCCCTACCTGACAACACAGACATTTCATATAAATGAAAAAAATAGATAACATGCCAGATTCTACACAGTAAATCATGATAACGTATGTCAGATTATATAATTCAAATGGTTCAAAAAACAAACACCAATCAGGTGAAGTGCACTGATGTGAATACGGCAGAAAATAACATACACATGGACTCTGAGTTTCTTGAATAAATTATTTAGGGCTCACGTCCACACCTGAGCAAATACAGGCTGCGCGCTACATCTTAGTGGATTCATTACGATCACAAAGAAGACGAGGGAGACGTATCAAAGGCGTCATCTTTTCTGCACGCCTCCGGAAAGAAAGCTCCTTCTGCAGCGCTCTGTCATCGCTGCAGCTTCCCAGCAAACATCCCCGAGCGCCCAGCGGTGCTCCCCAATCAGAGAAAAACAAACAGGCCATTTAAACTCCGTAAACTTGACCTGCAAACAGCATGACAGGGCTAAAAGCCCCGCATCTCCGCTGTCTCACGGGGTCCATCTGTGTGTGTGAAAGAGATTCTACACGCCAGAGGGAGAAATTCAGTGCATGTATTTATTTATATTGCAAAATGCTGTGAAATGGCGGAGTGTGAGGTGGAGAATGTGTGTGAGCCCCAAATAGCACAGAGAGAGGTGGATGGTGCTAAAGGGGGCAGACTGGGCTGGGGTGAGGATGAAGGCGCGGTCAGGTCACCGGTGCGGTCGGCGGGTGAAACTCAGTTCACATTACCATGCAGACACCCGGGCTAACAATGGAGGCTCCATCTGTTCCTGTCAGCCATTACAAATCTGGTGTCACCCAGTCCGCTGAAGACAACAGGCCACCGCATCTAATCAAACGGCACAGGCTCCTCCTGCGTGTAAAAGCAGCCATCGACTTCACACTCACTCACTCTCTGGTTAGGGAACAGAGAGCAGCGGAGGCAGGCAGTCGATTACCACGGATAATACATCCTCCAAGTCACAAAGTCTCTATTGTGTACAGTAGGCTCAAATAAAATGATACCATTAAACTCAAGAGGAGAAAAAACCTCAGTCTTCTACCTTCTCCTCGTAGAAAATTATCATTCATTTTTGCAACAAAGGTGAGGAAAAAGAGAATTTAAATAAACTCGAATCGTCACCGTGGAGGATTGTTCCTCCAAAACAAAAAAAAAAAGTCACTGATTTCATTAGGTGGTCATGCCATTATTGTCCACTAACACTCCCTCTTCCATTGAAACCGAGCGGCCGGCAGAAACATGTGAGCCGTTTCTTTCAACTGGCAGTGAACAGCGAATGAACTATGAACTCCACATGCCCTTTCACTGAGGACACAGGCCATTCACCACGTTAGCATGGTCACCGTGTCCCAGCAACAAAAAGACACAGATTTTTCCTACAGAACCAAATGTTATGATTATTGATCCAACAATAAAATGTGTTTTTGCGTGTGTGGCGGTTTACTGTCGAGCTGTCGATATTCAAAGCTAAAATGCAAATGAAAGGGGGAAAAAAGGATTCGGGTAGTGCTGCATAATTGGCTATTTCTCACGTTTAACACCAACAATGGCGTGACACAATGTTCGAGCTCTAACAACTATCACATCCACAGTAACAGACGGCATAGTTTGAAGTTGGGCGTGTTACCATTATAGCCGTAAGGGAAATTTTTTAAGCATTTTATAGTTTGATTTTGTTTGCTTCCCCGAGGAAATCTCGCCTTGTTTAATCTGAAATGAACAATTCCAAAAAATGAATTATCATTGTCTTGTGGTCTATCTTCCCACCATCTGCCGTGATTTGTTTACTCTATTTTTCCAAAGTTGCGGAGAAAGACGGCAGTAACTCTTCTGTGGGCAGAGGACGGAAGAGTTCATTAAGCCATTTCCAAATAAGATCGCTCTTGACTACATCCAGCTGGCATTAAAACGGTGACAGCGTATCCTTTCTTTCTCACTGGGAAATTCCAGACGATTCCAGCTTTACCAGGCGCGGGGTGGAGACGGGCACACGAGGCAGCCGAGTCAATAATGCCCACCTGAGGCATGTCACGTCAAGGGCTATTAGCTGGCGCATGGAGTCAGAAATACAAAAAGTCTGAACGGGAGGGAGGGCAAGTCCGAGAAAGGAAGATAGAGAATAAGATTGATAAAGGGAGAGAGGGATGGAACACACATGGCCCCTCAGGTACAGTGTTGTATTTCAAACCCGGTTGTGAAAGAATAGAGGGGCTCGGGGTCAATCAATCACTGCGTTAGCCTGCAGCTGCAAAGCCTCCTCTCTGTGTGGGCCGCCTCCACACTTCCTACAGTCCACACATGCAGCTCAGGGGGACAGAGCGGGAGAGGACGATCCGCCACTGGAGGGAGCTCTAGGTCCCCTATCGGGCCTTTGTGAACCACCAGCCCCCTTTTCTCCAGCTCAGGAGTGTACCTGCACAGCGGCCAGGAGGGAAAGGAGAGGGAGGAGTCATTGATGTCACCGGAGCTAGGCAGCGAGGTAGGAGGCCAGCGAAGGAGTGGGGGGGGGATTTCACAGATGTGCTCTGTTTTTTTTCCTTCAAATTAACAGGGAGAGCAACAATATGCAGCAACGGGGTCCGACCACACTTCCTGTGGTGAGGTGTAGGTGTGCCAGTGAGGCTGATGGGGGTAGAGTGTCAAAAGTGCATTTGTTTAGTTTTCTCAGAGGAGCACCGCATTGTCTCCTGTGACACTGACTCCTCCTTTTTACCTTTTCCTTTGTTGGTGCAGAATTCCACACACACTGCAGCCTTTCAGTGGAAACACATGTTCGCACAGATAATATAGACGTGTACGTTTCATGGTGAGGGTAAGATTTCACTCCATTGTCCTCACTTAAACTAGATGGTGTGAGCTTAAAGCTACATATACGATGGGCCGGCGTCTGCTGCTCAAACTCAAGATTCCTTCCTTTGTTTTTCACCTGATCTCGTGAAGGCCTTTTCTGAGCTCAGATCTCTGCACTGCGCAAACAGCAAACAGCACCCCCACCCCCCCACACACACACAGAGTCAGGATTATTGTCAACTTACACTCGGGGACTCCATCATCCTGGTTGTCAGAGGCTAATGAGGCGTCGTCTGATTGGGCAGAGCGACCCAGACTGGAACTGCGGTTGTCATCAGAACCGTCTTCGTCCCTATAGTCCGCTGAGTGTGTTCGTGAAAATGTGTCCGTGTGTGTGATATGGAGAGAGATAAAGCAAATGTGATAAACCTGTCACTAATAGATACCCACACACAGCTGAAACAGTCAGTGTCGACATAGTAGCGTGTGATACTTTGATGATAGAGACTGTTTACGGTAATTTTACTTACATGGAAAGGGGAATTCTTGAGGGTTTCTGTAAAATCAAAATAATCACACATCAAAACCTTCTGCACTGAACTGCAATGCTTTTGTGCACTTTCATTTTTAACAACAGCCCTGCTCCAGTATTGCCTCTGAAATGTAGTAATTGTTTCCTGCACAGAAAACCACAAAACCAGAAGTTCTCTGCACCGGTGCATGCGTCTTATCATGCTCTGCAGGCAACACCGGTGGAGCTGTTTCCGGACTAAACTATCGCACATCACATGAGAGTTTCTGTTTTTTTGGGGTTCGAGGACTCTTCATCACATTAAATTATCCTGATCAAAACAGATTATTCTATGAGATCTTCAAAAACTTTTAATTTTAACCAATAAATAAGAGCAAGAATGAAGTCCTGAAGGTGACACCATTACACTGAATGAGCTCCTTCAAATGTAATTTGCAAACTGTGTTTAATGCAATTACAGCAACAATTAAGGTTCTTCTGTGGTATTAACAGCAAAACTCAGATAATGGTGTCATGAAATTACATTGTGACACTTGCTAAACACTGATTGAATGCTGTTTCCTGGGTAAAATCCTACCTTATGTGGACGACCCTGAAGTTATTCAGTAAGACTTTTCGTGTCTCTTGTGCATTTTCACTGAGGTCCTCATCTTGGAGGATCTCCGATACAAACAGCTCACAGTCTAAAGAGAACAGAAAACACTGTAAGCTTGACGTTCATGGCGCGTTCTTCAAGGGACACAAATTTTGAAGAATTCAAGCACCGTCAATAATTCAGTACCTGACACACAAATACGCTCAGGTGTGTAATGTTTGTGAGAGACAGAACTGTCATCATTTGCTCAAATTACTGTATGTACTAAGATGAAATCCCATAATTAAGCTTTGCAATTTAATCTGTCCCCCTAAAGTCTGATGGTCACTAAATATCATGACTTATTACTTCACGCTGCTGTGTGCTGTTTCATCTCTGAAAGCTGTGCTGTCATTTTATACACACACAGCAGATGGACACAGCAACATGAACACATGTTAATACATCCAACATAAAAACCCTGCAGGTTTCATCACAGCTTGTTTCCATGTACACATATTTGATCATTTAATCCACGTCTTTGGATTACACATTCACAGGTCTCAGGTCAGTGATTTGTGTTGCTTTATGAGCACAGCTTTATGTTTTGGTGTCTGTACGATACATATCATTCCAATGGAAGCCCATAAAATACACTAATAATGTCTCACTGATGCTGATTAATGGAAATAAAGTCTTTAAAGTACTCTGGCTTTGTTTCTACAATGATAACTGAAGTATCTACACTGCTTAGTTTCACTCCTACGTTGCTTCTCCAGGGCCTAAGAACATAAAGCTTCTGTGTGATAGAGGTAAGGCATTATATTTACAAATGTCTGTTTAAAGGAATTCATTCAACATGTTATTGAACTGAACAGCAAACTTAACTTTAAGTGATAGAAATATCACCCAGTAAAGTCAGACCAATGTTGGTGGAACAGGTTGGCCCACATCGCTTATCTGATTCAATTTCTTTATGTCCTCATCCCATATTACACAAAATGACTGACATATGCAAATGTTCCACCATTTAACGGCCTGGCAGAACATGCAAATGCTGTAAATGCCATAGTGCCACCATGTCTGGAACAGTTTATCTCACAGGTCGAGAAATATGATGTTTTTATGCTCTTGTTTGTACAACTAGAAGTCACAGCAGGTGTGAGAATAAAAAGAAGGATGTGACATAAAGTAATTTGTTAGGTTGTAGAATCACTTCTACATTTGTTTGTGATAAACATGCCTGTTGAAGCCTGAACAGTTAGACTGTTCTTCAATAACAGGATGTAAAGGTAAGACTGTACTGTTTAAATGGAGCATTACTAACGGTAAAAAAATGAAGACATTACCATCCAACAGCCTCCTAATGTCGATCGGGATTGTCCCCATCCCTGGCTTTCACTGTCCAACTCGAGACACTTTGCTTCGCTGACTTTTCAGACTTTTTCTGACCCCTTCACTCTTTGGTTTGTACTCCACAAGGCAGCCTATGTACAGCCAGTCTCTGTCATACTGTCACAGCTCCATGACAGGAACAAGAACCAGACACACACATATAAACACACACACTCACAGACCAACTGGCAGAGCATCTAACCACCTGTGTCCTCTTGCTCTGAAACTTAACTTCCGTGCGTGCATCTAGATTTGCACAAAATGGGGTGGAGCAGGTGCACAGATGACAACTTCCTTTGCGCTCCAGTTTCTCACTTTAAGCTGATGACAAAGTTTGACTGACGCAGAAATCCCCTCTGCCTGACTTACAATGACATTTTACAAAGCAGGCCTGAGTAGGAGCCACGATTCTGTACACTGGCCGCCTTTAATAGCATCTGAGCCTTGCAAAAATACCTGTTACAAAGATGTGAATGAATGTAGGAAAAATACAAATCTTGTGGTGTGTGTGGGCAACCTGACAAGTTAAAAAACATACGAATGGAAACTTTTATCCTCTCCCTGCTGCTGAAATATGCAATGCCTCTTTTTATGCTCTCCCTTGTGTATTTGCAGATGTTAATTTGTCCCATAATCAAACAGAAATAAATTAATGAGATCAAAATATTTTTGCGTGTAAAACTTGCAAACCAACTGAATTTCAACACTTTTCCATGTCCAGTTACATTTAGATGTGCTTTAAATAATAGAAAAATCCCCTTACCTTCAACCAAATGACCTGGGCTCACATGTCCAGGCTGGCGGTCATCTGGACTGCTGAAGTGCCTTTGAGCAAGACAGTAAATGCCTGCCAGCTCCACATAATGCTGCTCTGTTGCTGATCTTTTGCAGCTTGACCTCCCTGCAAAGTGGGAAGAGCAAACACACAATTTCCCCACAGGGATCAATAAAGTACCACTTTAGAAAAAATATATACTTGTCAGCAAAACAGGATTCCCCTTCAATTGAAAAAAAAAAAAAAAAGCTATTCAGACCACACGGCTGGGGGCTGCTGTGAGGGCGCCTGCAGTGCTAATGGGGTCCCATGAAAACATTTGGCCAAACTAAACAGTTGAAACAATATTTAAGTATCGCTCTGAAATCAAACACTGCATCCAGAAACACAGGAAGTGCGAGGCAGGCAGCAGACCTGTATATCAGATACTGGTGTATTGGGGAAATTATTCAGCATTACTATTGAATTGCATTACATGAAGCACAGGAGTCAGCTGGTCTTTCTGCCTCCAGTAGGAACATGTTCAAGGCCCTTAAATCTTAAATTCTGTGGCCAGTATTGTTGTCTGTGGCAGTTCAGACCCAAATACTAGCTAGTGACTGGTTTTCAGTGTGTCCTAGTTTTGTGGTGAAACAAATAACAGTCCTTTGCTGTTTGGGGTAAATTATTCCAAGTGTTTCATAACTGTTCACACAACCACAAATATGGCCTGTTTGTTCTACTAAAAGTCATCTCGTAATATTTTACAGAGCCCTATTTCACTCACTTTGCTTAGCTATTACAAGCAACAGCTGAGGAGGCACTGCTCTAACATAGCTAATTCAAGTCATTAGAAAATATCTAAATGTAGTTACTCATTAATTAAAAGTACAGGTGCTTTTTGTTTGATCACTGGCATATTTTACCCACCTTTTTGTTTGACATCCCTGCATCACTGATCACCGACCTCGTGAAATCCACCACAGTCACACAGCCAGCTTTGGTGAGAGTGGATGTTAGCAACACTGCTGCTAACCTGCTAATTGACCGTTAACCCGGAAATGGTAATTTAGCGCCATTTTTCTTATTTTAGCTCACTGTGCAGACGCTCATGAAAGTCATACGAAGGCACTCATGAAAGCAGACACTGTGCTTACCTGAACATGTACGTTTGACTCTCAAAGTTTAACGGTTTTACGTCGACGTAAGGCTAACTTGTGGCTAATGTGCTGTTAGCTAACACACACGGTTGGAGGCCGTTAATTAGCTCACGTTACCTGGCCTTCGAAATGAGCCGATGTTCCTCCTCTACCAACGTTATTTCTGAGTAAGTTCAAATATTTACCACCTAACGTTACCAAAAAGGTGGAAATACGTTTTAAAAAGTGGCTTTACGGGAATGTACACGCACTACGTTTTTCCACAAGTTATGTCGTGTTTTGTTTTTTGTTTTTTTTTTGTAGTGCTGCATTCAGGTACACATATCCCCCCCAGTGTGTTAATGAAGTTATAAAATCGTAAATCAGACGGGTTTTTTGTACAGACGATGTTTTTACAACAACGGTAGAAGTCATCTTATTTTATTGTACACTAACTACATTTTTCAATGGTGTGGACCATGAAAACAGGAATTAGTTTTTAAACAAGTTTTCATTTATTTATTTTATTGTACACAGGGTTAACAAATACACATTTTGATGCTGCCTTCATGTGTCATCGTAAAAACTGAATCAGAGTTGCGGTGTGTTAACATTCAAATAATGAAAATGACAAAATAACATAATATGAACCTGCTATGTTTTAATGGAAATCCAATGGCATAAAGCTGTCTTGTACTTAAAAATAAGAAAATACATATCCACAGGGAAGATACTGATGTTTTAGCAAGACCATACAACAGTAAAAGATATAACACTGAAGGTTCAATTACTTTGTACTCAGATTTTTAAATGGTTAATTAACATTATCTTCACCCTAAATAGCACATTGTGTCAAATTGGTTATCAGAAATTCTCGCTTTCAGTATTTAAATTACAATATTCACCACTTTGATGGGCCTTTCAAGCTTAAAAACTAATTATGATATTTCTGACAACACGTGAATGAAGCGTCGCTAAATTGGTCCCTCACTATATCAGGGCATGGATGAATGGTTTATATCACCAGCAGAGGGTGAACAGGGTGGACCGGTCTTTTATATACGCGGCTGACATTAGTGTAGAGGAGGTATTGGTGGTAGTATAATAGAAATAGTGGTGGGCCTGACTATCGCCTTATTGATCCTGTATTACTGAAACACTACAAGGGAAGCCATCAAGAAACCAAAGCTCAATCAGACACTGCTCACATCGACAGAACGCACCGGATATCAATCAATGCAAGGCAGGGCTAATGTTATATTTGTTTCGCTTTTTAAAAATATGGAATGTGTATTCAGACTCATAATATGATTATTTTATATCCGAGGCAGCGTCACACAGACACATACACGACATTAACTGCTGCTTCACTGACTCACAGGCCCGAGTATTTTCTTAATCCAACATTTTAAATCCTATATAATAAATTAAAAGGCAGTGTCCATGGATAATTTGCATGTTAGGTTCAATTTATTTGAACAAATGGTGTTTAAACACAGAAAATGAGAAACTTATAATGTCTTCTAGGTGTCTCTTGAATTAAAATAAAAAATGACTCCGCTTTTGCATTTACATTATATATGGTATTTTAATAATTTTCAGTATTTCACGTCGACTGCCATGTCATAATGGTCTCCTTCCCTGTCAGCTCTCTGCAGGACGCCACGGGGTCAGGGCGAGTTGAATCCCATGTCAGGATTGTCCCCATGTTGACCTGCGCCTGACTGGCCTCCCAGCAAAAAGCCCCTGTGAAGGTAAGAGGAACTGGGGTCCCCTCCCCTGGAAAAGAGGTTCCCTCCCCTTGACAGCTCCACAGAGCCCCAGCCACCTGCCTGCTGGGTCAGCCCCATATGAAAAGGGAAGCCCTTTGTAATCCGACGGGGATTACACCACCCAACAATGCACCGCTGAAAGAGCGACAAAAGCCCTGTATCAAACGCCGCTGAGGGGGAGCAAGGCTATGATCTCCCGCTACTACCAACACTGACTCCTCCGCCACCTCTCATCTCCCCAAGAGGCTCTCCCCCTTTAGCATTCGCTGCCTCTGTCCTCCTTCTGCCCTCTCATCTTTAGGATCTGGCCTTTTATCAGCACATTCCTTTTCATTTGCATTGCGGTGTGGGGAGGGACAGCGGGTCTCTCTGATCTGATAGAGCCAGGAGAGAGAGTCAGGAGGATCCTCGGGGCATGAGGGGTGTGTGTTTTGTGTATCCTGTCCTGAAAACCCATACACACACACACACACACACACACACACCACACAGCATTCTCAAGATAGGCAGAAACTCTCTGTCCAGAGGGACAAACAGTGAAGCACCCGTGCCTGTCTTTCAGGCTCTGTCTGTCTTTGTCTCAGTTTCAGAAGAGGAAGTGTTGTGGTTGAGGTGCACGTTCATGCTCAGAATGAGGGAATCATGTCCAAAATTCTGTCAAAAGCTTAGAAATAGGACAACAAAACAGGCTCGAGTTATAGATTATGCGATTTGTTTTAAAGTCTTGACATAAATCACTCTGCAGGAACACGTGTCACCTTATCCAACAGCAAATATCTCAAGTTGGTGCTCAGATGTCGCTCTTATTTAAACATGTCAAAGCAAATTCAGACCTTAATAATAAAAAAAAAAAAGGTGTTTGGCCTGATTCTTAAGGGTCTGTTGTAAATGTTTGTGTTGCTCGAGGAGATAAAAAGAGGTAGTTTACTTTTCGGATTTCCTCAGCATCATTGTATTCCCAACCCACCCATTGCTCAAACACATGTCGGCGTAGGGGGGCTTTGGTGGCGGTGAGGTAAAAAGTGATGATAGATCGAGGACACGAATGACAGAGGAGCAAATGTGTTGCGCTAAATCTAAATCTACAACCTTCAGTCAGCCGCATATTGACTCACTCAGGGGGTTACCTCAGCTTGTACTCAAATCAATGTTAGCCCTGTGAGCATTGAATATAAAATCATTCAAATTGTATTATGTTAGGATATATGAGCCATTTCAAAATATTAATTCAGCATTATTTGAGGTGTCGGTTAAGGATAGCAGTTACAGCTCGCTGTGCGTTGACTCCACTGACTGATTGCGTACCTCTATTACATGTGATATATGAATGTATGAGAGGGACCTATTTTTCATTACCGAGACATTGTCCCTAGAGGCAGTTGTTAAAGAAGAATCTATGAATTATCCCCTTGGAACAACTGGCCCTTGTCACGAGGCGAGGACAGAGGGAAAGGAAGGGAAAAGGGAAGCACAGCACTATTGATAGTGGTGGGATTGAGAGGCTGGAAGGACGCCAGAAGAATGTGTCTGCCCATGCTTGTGATCCTGCGCACTGCCGCCTCTCCCTCTGTCCAGTTAATTGGAATACAAAGCAGAGTGGGGTCGATGAGAGAGTGGTGGCGGTGGTGGTGGTGGTGGTGGTGGGGGGGAGCTGCTGTCTGTCTCCAGCAACGCTCAACCTTCACTGCTCGCTGGGAATTGACTGGGGAAGCAGCGAGCGAGACCGACACACTGTCACTGGTAAAATGAACTGTCACCTTGCATTTCTCAGCCTCCTGGCAGCATCGAATTGGCCGCTTTGAACCATGTGACGTGACACTGATTGAGTTCTGGTTTTCCCCTCCCGGGCTCTAAAAGGAAGACGCCGGTTTAATTTCAAGTGTACAGGCGCTCCATGCAAAGTATCCAGGCAGGGGGCACGTCGGCGGGCGGGCGGGCGGCGAGCATCGATTCCGACTGTATCTTCACACCAAAGCTTTCATGGGCGCTCTTCTTCCTCACCACCCCTCATTATTTCATTGTGCTGCTTCGTTACTCTGCCTCTCAGCTAGTCTTGTTTTTCTTACGCCATATAGTCATGGCGGTCTGACAGGCACACGGAGGAGGAAAACTATTAGGGGTAGCCATTTGGATCCTGGAGGCAATCCCAGGGAGTATTAAGACGTTAACCCTGGCCAAGTCACTTGTCTCTCTCAGTTACTATGCTGATGGAGTGGGGAGAGGATGCAGTCGCAGGGGGACCCAGAAGGCTGGGGCTTCAGGCCGGCCGGCGCTTCCAGATCCAATAGAGCCTGACTCGGATGGGGGATGGTTGTCAAGAATGTCCCAGCCTGGTCTAAATAGAGCCCCAGTGCCATAACAAAGGAGGAAGAGAGTGTGCCGTACATAAGCAGGCGCCAGTGAACAATAACAGCTGAGAAATTGTGGAAATTAACTTCAAATTAGTAAAAAAAAAAAAAAAAAAAAAAAGTAAAAAAAAAAAATCTGTGGATTAGTAATAACGTGACTGTTTATTATTAATACAACTGCTGCTTCTACTTTAAAACATCCAGTGGTTCCAGTTCATTAGATGTGATGCCGTCTCATATTACAGTAAATTGAATATCTTTGGATCCTGGACTGTTTGATGACGTCACCTTGAGGAAATTGTGATTTTTCACACCAACAGACCAAAACAATTAATGGGGAAAATAATGTACCAATGAATGGATAATGAACATGATATTTAGCTGCGGCCCGACTTCTTATTTTCCAGTATTTTTTGGTCAGTGATGAAATGCTTTTCTCCATCTTGATAATGGTTTGCAGACCGTAATAAAACACCAGAGACAGTGATGGAATTATGACTTTATTGTCATCCCAGAGAAGGTCTGTTATGTTTTATTTTATAAATATTGTCTGTTTAGTGTAAATTTCTCTCTGGCTCTTCAGCAGATGCTCCTCCGCCGCTCCATTTATCTCCACGTCTTGTCAGCAGACTCGTGCATGTGCTGTATGTGTGATAGATAGAGCTGAATAGCCGTGTTTGATATGTGCCAATAAAAATAACTCCTCCGTGGTATCTCTGGGATGACCAACCCCCCGTTATCCCATGAATACTGCATCTAGTTTCTCTTTGAAGCCCCGGGACCCTGCGGAGTGACATGCGACAGAGGAACTGGTAGAAAACCAAGGAAGTGAGCCTGGCAATAGACTTGTAAAAGAGCCTGCAACAACTGCAAGCAGCATGGGGTACAAACAGCTCTGAGATGACCCCAAACAAAGTGCGGGGGGGCGGGGGTGCTAAAGATGTGTAAGATATCTGAGGAGAGAGAGGTTGGCTGCTGTATCTATCAGTAGACCTCATGTTTGTGCAGTCAGGCGTTCGTGCTGCACGGTTTTTGATTATTTTTGTGAGCACACAGGAACTCGGCGCCCATTAACCATTTCTGCTCGTCTCCTCTCCTTGCCCTACATTCTCCAGCAGAAGGCGAAGAGGGCCGCGCTGATCCGAAGGTGAAAAACATCCTCCTCCTCTCCCCCAGCTGAACATCTGTCTCCGCGGCGTTGGCTGCAGCGCCGAGTCTGACACCTCCAGATGGAGAGCCTGCTGGGAGCGCTGAGGTATTACCTACAGAGATGGCAGGGATCACACCTCTGGAATGAAGTCCCACACTTGTTTTCTGCACCGTCCCCTTTTCCTGTTGTTGAATCTGTCACTATTCACCATATCGATTGTCACCTCCCCAGTCCTTGGCCTTGTGACTCATCTGAAGAGGCTTTTGGCTGATAAAGAAATGCATGACAACAAACCTCTCAACCCTTTTCTAATTTACAGTAATGGGCCGTATGGTATTTCAACTGTAACTTCTATTAGTGGAACTGTATTAATTTTTAATATAGTTGTGAGAGAACTGCATACTCATGCGGATATATTTCAAATGATTGCTGATTTCCATTTCCTAGAAACATCTTTTTCAGACACCCTGAACTTAGAACAGCTTGCACAAACCAGAACATTGACTAAATAGCCTATAATCTCTTTAGTCTAAATATTAAAAGCAATACCTGCAGAAATCTGAGGCATGAGAGGCCTGCAGTCGACTTCTCCGAGCCACTCTGGTGTCTTGACAGATTGACTCTGCATTCATTTGTGGCTGAACTCTGTGTGAACCTCAGCTTTAGGGAGAAGGGCACCAACAGGCCAGTGCTGCTGGGGCAGAAACTGTGTGCGCAAACCCAACACCCAGTGCAAATATTGAAACTGCTGCCCCTCTACCATCGGATGAAACTAGGTGGTCAGGCCCGGCAAACGTTTCAGTCAGGCCAGAGTGAGCGGCGAAAGGTTAAATAACCAGCTTTGTTCCCGTGCGGTTAAAAGGAAAATGTGGTTGCTGAATGAAAAGTATTTCACTCAAATAATGTGAAATACAAGTGGATGTCACTGCGACCTGTGTCAGCTGTATCCATGCAGAATTTGGGTAACAAATCGAGGGTGAGACCTGGCTCCCTGGAGTTTGTTGTCATGTTTAGAGCCCCTGGAGGTATTTGGAGGTGAAGAGGTCACTGGGAACCACCCCATGTGTTGTGAAAGATTCCTCTTGTCACATTATGCAGGGGGACTTTGGAGAGACTATTAATGGAAGTAAATATGGAAAAAGAGTTTGTGGCGTGTTTGCGTTTAGAACAATTTATTATATACATATATTTTTTAAAAAATAGGAGGAGAAGGCTTCATCAAAGGGAGCAGATTCTGTAAAAAAAAAAAAAAAAAAAGTTTGATTGGACTTAATGTGGATTATCAGCGCTGTTACAGCCAAACATTTTCTTTTTACATTAACGGCAAATACAGTAATTTTTTTTCATTTTATAGACTTTATTATGATAAATCATCTCAAAAATTGTTGGAAAATACCCTGTAAATAAATAGTGCAAACAGTGACACTGAGTACTTCAGTGCTCCAACACAGAACATCTCATGGGCTTCTGATAGGAAGGTTTCAAACACAAGAACAGATGAACAAAAACGTTTTTTAAAGTTTCTCAGCACCCAGTTCAGACATCGATGCACTATAAGCACATAAGCAGACACAGACATACCCTGGATTCACAGTCCACGTGCATTTTTCACAGTTTTTCTGGAATGGTGCGACTGAGGGAGACAAGTGGAGATCTGCAGCCCCCCCAGTGTCTTTTTTAAAGTCACATCACGGATCAGTCTTTGCGCTTCGCCTCCGGGGAGGTGTCAGGGCCGCACAGTTTCTCCACAGGTGCCACCGGCCCGCTCACCGAAGCGCAGCCCAGTTTCTCGCGTTTCTTCTGCTTCATCCTGCGGTTCTGGAACCAGATTTTCACCTGCGTCTCGTTGAGCTCCAGGCTGGCGGCCACCTCCACCCTCCGTGCCCGCGTCAGGTATTTGTTGAAGTGGAACTCCTTCTCCAGCTCGGTCAGCTGCTTGGTGGTGAAGTTGGTCCGGATCACGTTGTGCTGGCCCGGAACCCCGAAGTCCGACAGGACAGCTGTGGAGAGAAGAGGATGAATGGGTGATGGAGGAAAACGTGATGTCATGGAGCTGAAATATGTGAATGTGAGAATGAATAGAAAAAACAAAACATTAGTCTCCAAACACATTTTCAGAGCACTTTAAAACACTTAGTCTTCATTATATCAGCCTCTTTGTGTTCCTACGCGCTGTGAGCTGTGACTATTACCTGCAGAGGTCTCGTGGGCTCTCTAAAGCTCTAATTCTCAAACCTGTCTGAGGATGAACGAACCTGTTTTGGGAGGATTCCTCTTCACTTTCATCCAGTCGAAAGTTTTGGACGTTTCCTCCACGTGATCCAGATCCTTCTCCTTGCTTTGGGCCGGTAACCTTGTGTACACACTCTCTGGATATTCTTGCAGCCTCTGATCCCCGCTGCCAAAATGTAGATACTGGCTCCCGTTTGCACCTCCAGGCCCACAGCTGTCCCCGGTGTAGGGAGCCATGTTTGTTCCAAGGGGCGAAACCTGCGCGTGAATGTAGCTCCGGTCCTGTTCGGGTGCGAGGCCGTACTGGTGATGTCCGTACTCCAGAGGGGACCCATACATGGAGCCCCCCGGTGCTGCAAACTGCAGATCCAGGCTGACGTGTGGCTGGTGGTGCAGAGGGAGGCTCGGGCTCTGGAGTGGCGCAGAAGTTGCAGCAACTAAGCGCCCGTCCGCTGCGTAACTATCACTTGTTGCGCACGAGTTGGACGACATGTATCCATGGTTCAGATTGTGGTATCCGGCCTTGGCACTGAAAATGTTTGCTCCCCGGTTGCACACGGGGTAGTCTAAGTAAGAGTTCATCCTGGTCCCGGGCCTATTGTTTGTTGAGAACTGATCAAGACTGAGCAGTCATTAATCGCTGCTCCCTTTGCCCTTACCTTCTAGGTAGTATGTCAAAGCTGTAAAACTGCCTTCCACCCTCATATCACCTTCCTGACACACCATGTGACCCGCTAAACGCCAATGGCAAAGGACCTACTGCACTCTGTCAAGTCTGCGGGCTCGTCCATCAAACGGCTCGCATTTACATGACAAATGCTTCAATCAAACTCGCTCATCCATCTGATAAGAACACAAACATCAGGACACATTTACAGAGTGAGAGGAGCTCAAAACGGCAAATTAAGGACACATTTTAAAGATAATGACAAATAAAAATAATGATTTAATGTTAGAAATGTTATGATGACCTCCGTGGGACAGAAAATATGGCACACATTATGAATTATGATCGTCTTGAAGATGTCAAAAGTTGCTGCATAGACTTATGAATTATTCTTTTGGACAAACCTGAATGACACTGAAGGCAAAAACACGTAATAATAAATAAAGTCTAGGAGTTAAATGCTGACAGAAATGTGTTCTTTGTGATATTATTTCTGTTTTGCACTAATTTAGCTGAATTCTCTGTATTTAAACATCAGGTTTGAGAAGACGCCATTAAAAAGTAAATTTATCCAAATTTAACTTTAGTCAAAAGGTGAACTGGCCTCTTAAAACTCTTCCTCGGCCTTTCCACAACATGGATCCTGCAGACAGACTGAGAAAAGCAGCGCAGAGGACTCAGTGATCCATCATGCGCTCTTTTTAAAGATTGACAGCCTGTGTGGCCCACTTTACCCATGAAAGAACAAAGACACATTTAAGAACCATACAGGCTTTTTTTTTTCAGCTTCTTTTTCGTGCTTGAGAGTTAACGACACCAAGACTATAATGCAATAACTTCCAAAACCTATCACGTCCACACTCATCCGTAATTAAGTAAGACTCGATGTGATGTTATAGACCCCAAGTGCTAATTAAGCTTTAACACAAAAAAAGGAAATTTGCCATTTTTTTCCAGCGTTTTGGCTGCATTACAGGCGTCTTTTCTTTGTGTGTGCAGGCTCTTGGAGGAGTATTTACTCTGGAGAGTGTGCTCAACAAATAGCCTTTATTTATGGAGCCGAAATGACAGCAAACAGTCACGCAGGACTGAAGTGCAGCATATCCTGTAATGTCTGCAGAAATGATGAGAAGCGCACGCGTAAAAGTTAACACAAGAATAAATATAAAATACACAAGATGAATAAATATGTATAAATGCAAATAAATACGAATGAGGCTGATATTTAGAGTCTTAAATTAAGGAATAGATGAATAAAAAAGTGCATGCGTCCACACAGATCAGTGGAGTCATTACAGGGAGAGTTTTTGCTGCTACAGATGAGTCAGTTTTGGAGCTTGCATGATTCTGTCCTGAGTGCAGCTCTGAGGGAAGTAAGACCCGTTCAGATCCACGTTTGTATGCGGTGCGTGTGAGTCGTTGTGCGCGTTGTAGTGCGCGTTAAACTGCGCGAAGCCCGGAGCGGGATATTTGGAGCACTCTGCCGGGTACGCCGCCTGGGTCTGGTGTTGCTGGGACTTGAGCGGAGGGGAGGCCGGCTGGTAATCCCCGCCCAGATGGACATAACCCAGGCTCGACAGAGTGGGGCTGCCCGGGGCGGAGGGGGAGGACGGGGTCGAGGAGGAGGAGGTGGCGGTGCCGCTGGTGAGGCCCTGCACTCTCTCGTCCTTCTTCTGCTTCATCCTCCGGTTCTGGAACCAGATCTTGATCTGCCTCTCCTGCAGGTTGAGCAGGCTGGCCATCTCCACCCGCCGCGGCCTGCACAGGTAGCGGCTGAAGTGGAACTCCTTCTCCAGCTCCACCAGTTGCGCGCTCGTGTACGCGGTGCGCGTCCTCTTGGAGGCCGGGGTCGCGCCTGGACTCTTGTCTTTGGCGGTGGAGTCTGTGAGGCAGACAGAGGACAGAGGACAGGGACAGGTTGAGAGCGCGCAGTGCAGGTTCATCATCTTCCTCTTAGTTGTTCTGTCTTCCTCTCACTGAGTCTCTGCTGTCACTTTGACTCTTTGTTCACGTTACTTTCATCATGTGGTGCTGCTGTGACAGAGCATGCTCAGCCAGCCTAACCTGAACAAACAAAGGTTCAATTAAAAAACTTGATTTTACAGCTTTGATTTGAGAAGTGCTCTGCAAATACATTTTCTTATTTGTCTCTTTAAAGGACATCCTAAACGAAATGAGCCTAAACTCTGTTTGTCCTCCTGCTTCATGCCTGACTGCAGCTTCGTTGCAGCTTCGTGACCTTTTGAACCTGAAAAGGAGAAAATCTAAGATAATTTCTTCAATTAACATATAAGAGTTACTGAAAGGGAACAAACTAACCTGAAAATATAAAGGTTAGATAATAAATAAAAATTGGATGATAGAGAAATGGAAAAGACAAACAGAGAGGACGCCATCATGAGACCACACAGGGCTTCTGTCAGAGTTCTGGTGTTCCAGGCTGACGTGATGGACGTGGACTGAGAGCAGGATAAAAACCAGGAGTGTAGACTTTTCAGCTGTGCCCGCACAGTTTTTCAGTCACTAAATGAAATCGAGATTCAGAGGTTGTCTGCAGAAGCTGAAGGCCTCCGAGACAAACTTTAGTTTTGGGTTCTATCAGACAGATTTTTATTATTATTAAATGTGAGTTATACTCAACGAAAAGTAGATTTTTAGAAAGTTGTTTGTCACATTTAATTAGTCTTTCTGGGCGCTTTCAGTTTTAACAAAATCATTTCTGTTATTTTAATTGTTTTTGTTGTTTTTTCCCTGTGAAGCACTCTCTAACTTTCTCCTGAAAAGCGCTGTTTAAATGTTATTCTTCACCTCTTTAAATGTCATCCTAAAAACGACGTGAGCCTCGAACACTGAGCCAAGGTGTGTTTATCCTCCTGCTTCATGCCTGACTGGAGCTTCATTAATAGCTTCCTGACCTCCTGAACCAGAAAAGGAGAAAATATAAGTTCATTTCCTCCATTAGCTGCTAAGAGCTCGTTAAAGGAGCAGAAATGAAAAGGCCTCGTTTGGAAACAGTCGCTGTCTGTTCTTTGTGGCATACAGACCTGCGACTCGCCTGCCGTGCTTCTCATCTGAGTGTCTGGACTCTCTCATCCAGGGGAAAATCTTTTTGCTCATAGGAAACTTGGGGTTTTGCTGTTTTGACCTCCGGGGAAACGTGCGCTCTAACGTCTCCTCTTGAGCTCGATGCGCGCGGCCGAACCCGCTCACACCGTCCGCACACTCGCCGGAGAAGTCGTGCTGCTGCTGGGTGCCGTGTGAGGCGCTGGATTTCTGCATCTCCGTGAAATGTGCACCGGGGCCCCCTTTGACCTTCTGGCGGAGCGCTGGCAGCCAAATGTCACATGGCAGGTTTCCAGAGAGCCCTGGGCTTCTGGCCTGAGAGGATCCAGAAAAAAGACGGAGACGGAATCAGGGAGGAGACCACATGATCCATCTTATCAACTCAATAGTGCGCTGACATGAATAGCAAGCCTCTCCTGGCCACAGAGGCAACGGGAAATGAAGAGATTGGTGGAAATGAACCGCCTGAGAAACACAAACCTGAGATAATCTTGTAAAATCTGGGCAGAAATGAAATAATTTTCCTTTTGTTTACCCGTAACAATCCCACTGGCCTACAGCGAGCCTCATTTTCTTTGTTAGTATGTTGATAAAACAAAGGACTCACAATGATTTCATGTTTAGAATCAAAGTTATTCATTAACATTTTGCTTTCCCTTAAAATGATAAATGAAGCTAACCATAAATTGCTAAAAGAACAAATGGAAAAACCTGATTGGTCTGCGCAGACATCCAAACACAAACAGGCCCCTAAAAAGAAAATGCATTTAATATAAATATAGAAGTAAATGCAGTCTTTTTGTTTCCTGGAATTACATTCGGCCTGTGACTGTTCATAAATAACAGCCTTTATTCATTTAATGGATCTGCAACATTTTCAAGCAGAAAAATTAAATGTTGTATCACAATCTGCTGAAAAAGTCATCCATCAAAAAACGCAAAATAACACAGGAGTCCATTGTGCGCTGCGGCTGTTTTGTGGCCTGAATTGAGACAAAAACGCGCAGAAAAGAACCCATCTTTTCACCCGGAATGTGGATGAAATGTAATTCCTCTGAAATTAAACAGAATTACAAAGCGGCGCTTCTGCGGCGAGAGCAGAAGTCTGGAGGCGCGCGGCTCTGAACTCTGGATGAACCGCGGCTGGAGTCAGGCTCGTAAATCATAAAGACACATAACCCAGTCCGCCACAACACCCCGGCTGCCTTACCTCCACAACCTGCATTCATCCCGCCCTGAACCCGTCCTCGCGGCTCCCCTCTCACCCTCTCACCTTTTTGGAAAGCCTTCAGAATAATCCCTGCACAGACAGCGGCTCGCGCGTTAGATGGTGGTGTTGGTGGCGGCTTTGGGTGAAGCGGAGTGGACACTGTTTCTGCAGCTCACACCGCCCTGCATAGCATTACTGCACACAATGTCAGCGTGTGTGTGTGTGTGTGGGAGTGTGTGTGTGCAAAAAGAAGCCCTTTCTGCTGATTATGCGAGCACAGTTTCATGTATGGTGATGGTCCCTGCGATAAGGAGAAGACATGGCTTTTTTACGCCTTTCTCTGTGGCAAATGCACTACCTCTACATCTTTATGGCAGTTAAACATTAAGGTGGCTCAAAAGAGGCCAGGAGACGCTGAAATATTTTGGCAGTGAACCCCTTTTTAAGTGGATTTAGATAAGGAAAATGGCCCAAGCAGACGCCTCCCACCGCCACTGGCATGAATTCAAATGAGCCAAAAAAAAGAAAAAAGAAAAAGCTGCTAGTTTTGATTTTTTTTTCCATTTTCCTCTGAAACATTCAAGCTGCATTTTCGGCCCAGAAATCACACTTACATGCACACGCGAGCAGCTACATCTCGGTTCTGTTGAAACAGTCCTGGGAACTTGTCCAGCGCTGTAATAATAAATTCAAACATCCCATTTAGGCCCGATGCCAGAGAAGCCATAAATTACTCGGGCAAAGAAAGCTATCAGTAATTTAGTCTGGGGGCTTTTTTACACGCGCACATACCGAGTGCATTACGTCTTGTTTATATAATGAGGTCTTTTTTTTTATTTTTTCTAATTGAAAGGAGTGATCCGGCGGAGTCGTTTGGAGGCTGCAGCGGTCAAAAGTCTGCATGCAGAAGTTCAGACTGCGAGCTGCTGCCTCCTCCCTGCTGCAGGGGATCGATTGGTTGCTTTGATCTCTCATCTTCACGTTTTGCTCGATCGCTTTGATTGGCACTGAAGGGTAATATTTAACTAATTAATGCAAATGATCACCTTTGATCTCTGAGCCGTGGTTTGGACTCAGAGGGAGCAGTTTGGGCTTTTGTGGCAGAATGAAAGTGACAGAAGCTTTTTATTTCACGGCTGCGGTGTGAGAAAGCTTATTTAGTTTAATTATAGAAGCAAAGTCGAGTAAAACGTCTCTGTGGCTTCCAAAATTGCCACTTTATTAGGTACACGTGGCTGAAGCTGTAATATAGAAAAAGCAGTGTGACTGAATTTACAACAATGGCTCCATGAAGGCCATGAGATGTGGCTGAAAGCTCTGGAAATTTCCAGTGAGTTGACCTTTTTTGCATTGCCTTATTCTGAGAGGTGTTTTTAGTATTTTGTCCTCACTGCGTATCAGTGAGGTGTACCTAATAAACTGGCCACTTATACGCGTAACGCGCCGTAAATCTCACTGAGAGCGTATGGTGCAATAAAAAGTGCCATATAAATACAAAGAAAATCAGCAGTAAGAGCTCTGTCTTCAAAAAGTCTGAGCCGTGCTGTGATATATGAGGCAGCCTGAGAGGAAGAGGAGGAGGAGGAGGGTGAGGCTGGAGGAGGACATGCAGATGGACCGACGTGATAAGTCAACGCGGCGAATGGAGACGCTCAGTATAAATATAAATTCATGTTTGATCCTCGTGGCCTGCAGAGGGTGACACACGGTTATCATTCAGACGTGACAACATCCCTGAGCTGCACTTTACATCCCATCTTCATCACCATGGCGAGCTCCACGCGCCTCACGCTGCCTGCGCGATCCGTGATTCACGTGCGCGCGCGCGCACACACACACACACACAGACACGCACACACGCACACACACCCCTCCGTTCAGTCCGCAGGCCTGCTGACAAATGCAGCCCTGCAACCCCTCCTGTCAATTAGCTGCAGGAGCAACGTGTCCGCGAGGAGGCGATTTATGGCTCTGAATTAATTCAAAGACAGTTGAATCAACAGCGGAGCAATAAAGACAATTCACAAGTCAACCAATAAATAAATAAATCTAATTCAAATACCGTTAAAATTTGGCAAACAATTCCTAGTTTTCAGCTGAATCCACATCAAACTCCTCAGCCACATTTCGCTGTGGAGTTTGTTCATGTGTCAGCATCTCTCTCCTCCTGTAGGCAGCGTCAGTGGAGGCTGCTGCATGAACAGACCATTCATTATAATACAGTAAAACCTTGTTGGAATAATGTAAAATATTTCCTCATAGGAGAAGGTTTAATGGCTGACAATAATAATAATGATAATAAACAGGTTTTTATCTGCTTACGGCCACATTACGGTGCGTCCCTGTTCCACCGCCCACTCCGTGGTTATCCCAGACTCCTCCTCTGCACTCCTGCCCTCAGCACAGAGAGAAAAAAAAAAAAAATCATCTTTGGTAAACTTACTGTTTTCTTTTGGCTCTCATCTCCTCCTCGGGACGGATCCTCTCTGCAGTCTGTTTGGAGTCTGTTGGAGCTGTTTGCTCAGGTCCTCCTCGCATTTCCCTGCTAACTAAAACTCCTCCTCGACCGCGGGCAGCAGTTCAGCGCCGTGAAAAGAAGATAAATGATGAGCCGAACAATGCCCCGCATTGAAGGCCTCTCCTGCAACTTTCACAGATGTCATATTCTCCAGCAGTGTGCGGCTGGAAGACAAAAAGAGGAAAAACACTCAAAGCGGCGGATGGAGTCTGGTGCGGGCCTGCAGCTCTGCGCGCAGACAACATCACGCCTGCAGCAGGGTCCAGATCATCCGCCCTGACATTACACCGACGGACATGCAGGCAGCAGTCAGTGTTTCCTTGCCCTTTAAATGAATGTTTTTCTTCCTCTGGGGGTGAAGTGTCATCACCTACATACTCCCCAAGACCCGAATTTGTGGCTGCTGTTGTATTTACACAAATTCGGATCTACAGGGTATATATAGATGACAGGTCGCCGGCCTGTGAGCTGCAGGAGCTGCGGCCTCAGCTCTCATTTTTCAGACCTTGACTTGACTCTAAACCCTTTGTAAACGTCTTATAACTTCTTATAACGTCCATCATAAGCAAATCATCACAAATTCCGGGTTGCCAGGTTGTGAAAATTCCAATTTTCTGGAGTTTCTATCAGTTTGGAAATGTTGGTAATCCATCCATAAAAGCTCCTGCAGAGCTGTCTGCTGTTATAACTGTCAGTAAATCATTAATAAGAGTTTCATACATCAGTGTGCAACTATTAATGCTAATAAGTCATGAATCCACCACATGTGTAGTTCTAAATACTGGCAAGTCATTAATAAAGGATTTAATCCAGATAAATGCTAATAAATTGTTAATAAAGAGCTTTAATCCACAAGTCTAATTGTTAATAAATCATTAGTTAAAGGTTTAGTCCACCAGGTGTGAAGTTGAAAGTGTAACCGACCCAGAAGTTGTCATTATTTAATGCTTACAATGGATAAAACATCAGATAATGATTTATTAACCATTAATAAAATCTCTCCTGGGTGCTGTGTCTGTAGATCCTGACACTTACTTTATAGCTTTTTTATCTTATGGGGTTTTTATTGTGTAGGAGTTGTTATAAACATGTTAAAGTCACATTAAGAGCGCTCAGACTGTCACGGCCGACAGATAGAAGCATGGACAGTAAGTATGAGCTGTTCTTCCCCTTTGACTCGTTTTTAAATATTTCTTCACCATAAAACTCAAGTTTCAGCTCCCTTCAGGCCCACAGTGGTGGAGGAAGTACTCAGATCCTTTACTGAAGTGAAAGTATCAGTAACACAGTGTTAAAATACTCCATACTGTTGATACCGATGCAGCAAAGAAGCAGCATGTTCCTGTTGTGGCTGTCCTGGTGGAGGACGAGTTTATATACAGGTGTCTGATGGAGTCGTTGGGTCAAACCCCTCCAAAGGGTCATGAGGTAAATGTGAGGGGTCATGAGGTGATTAATGGGAGAGAGAAGAAGAAGAAAAACGATCTGCTGCACAGGATTCTTATCATGTTTTGGACATTTCTCTAATCTTTTGGGAAATATTGAATAATTTAATGTCTACTGGTTTCCAGCAGTTACTCAGATGAACAGCTCATGAACATCTGGACACTTTTTGGAGCCACTCCTTTAATCTTGAACCAAATTTTATCTGTGCAAGCGTGTCCTCATGTCTTTACGCAGATTCTCTGAGGAGTGTAAGATTAGAGCAGTCAGATGAAGTCCAGTGTTTGCCTCTGAGATACTGGAGTACGCCTTCACAGTAGCATGAAACGGAAATACTCAAATTGTACTTCAGTGCAGTACTTGAACAAACAGTCAGCTGTTTACTGGAAGAACAAGTGAAAAGACAGAGCTCGGCCTGATTTGTGCTGAAGAGTTTCAGCCTCAGCTCAAAGTGTTTGGGATTAAACGTTGATTCTCTCCACTCAAAGCTGAAAAGCTCACTCATAAACAGTGACTCTGGTTTTCTGTGCTCTGCTCTGTAACCTACAAACCCCCGACGACGAGAGGCCGAGCCAGAAAAAAAGAAGCCATCCATCATCCGCCGGGCCGGTCTGAGGCGCCCTCTGCTGGCCGAACCGCCGCTTTACAGCCGCAGCTGCAGCGAGCTGGACTCACTCACAGCCTGCCAGATGTTGAGCATCCAGGACTCCATAAACCAGCCCCCCAAAAAGCGTTCAAGGTGACACTTGTTTCATGTATTTCATCGCTCTGATTAAACCAGGCTGCGTCCAGTTCAGTGTGAGAGGTGCATTTAAAACAGCTGTGACATGAAGTTTGACTCTTTACTTCTTTGGATTGTTGAATAAAAGCAGGCTTCTCATTTAAATTTACTTTTGGAGCTGATTTGGAAATGTGCTATTTAATTAACTGCGCTGAACCTGAAGCTGCATTAGGAAACATGTTTAATTGTACAAATATAACCCGCGTGGCTTCAAATAGTGTCTGCGATGCTTTATGGCGGCCTTTAAACCTTATTATTCACTGGATATCTCGGAGCACTTTCTGTGCACATTTTTAACCCGTTAAACGAACCTCATTTGTAAAGCAGAGCCACGGAAGAACTCAAACATGTTGAGTGTGAGGCGTTTTTGCACTGATTTGGTCAAAGCTGGCTGGAATTTGAAATATATTAGAGATAGAAAACATTTCATTCCCTCATGAGGAAAACACAGACTCTCTCTGTCTTTTTTTTTTTTTTTTCTGCAGATGTGAGAGTGGATGGTGACGGTGCAAAGTGTGCCAGCGGTGCGCTTCCTCCTGACGCATCTGCGGCTGCAGTAGTCTATATGCAGTCTACTGACCCTGCGATGATCCCCGCCGGTATGAATTATGCATGAGATCCGGCTACAGATTACCCCTATCAATATGCAATACTCATTACGCTGGTTAAATTGCCACTTAATAGTTATGAATATGTGGAAAATGTCTGGGACCCATATAGCCCACCACTGATTTTAACTTTTTTTTTCTTTTCTTTTCTTTTTTTTTTTTTTTACCTGAAATGAGTTTGAAAATATTGCAGAAGTCTCATAAAGCCTTTAGTTTCCTGAAGATAATATCATTATGTTTTATTAGTGGCCGGCAGACAATGCATGCAGCCCACACAGCCTGAGATTTCTTTATGGAGAGTCAGTGAAGCTTGTGTCCAGCTCGCAGTTGTCCGAGGCTTCACCTTTGGCCGCTCGGTGACTTGACAGATCGGGATAAATCACTCCTGCACCGCGCTCAAGTTCGTTCCATGTCAGCCTCATAAAGCCTGGAATCACTTTCCAGAGACTTTATTTTCTTCTCTAAAACGTTTTTGAGTTTGCAAAATAAGGCACTTTGTGTGTTTCTTTCTTTTTAAAAAAAAACATACAGCAGCCTGTGATCAGTACGTGCCACTGCTGCAGAACTGAGGCCCACGTGGAGCCTTTTCCAAACAGCAGAAGTTCTCACTTTTTCTTTTTAGCAAAACATTAAAATGTCAAATAATTTGTGTTCCTCTGCGGGTGAAAATGTGCAAGAAATCTGGCTCAAGGTGCAGGAGTGTAAACAACATTTAAAATAAAAAAAAGTCCGGTCAAGACTCCCTTTAAAAAAACTGCCAAATTTAATCTGACGTTTTAAATTAAAATCCGAGCAGCCACAGTATTTTATGGAAACCGTTTTCCAAGTTTCTCCAGCATCCTCAACTGACTGCATATGACTGGACATCACTTCCTTCCTCAGTCCAGCCTTTCCAGTCCCATCCATGCAGTTAAGCCGTCACTTTCATTCAAGGTTGTGAATTATATAGTACATTGTCTACTCCCCAAAACCATAAAACCAACTTTATGGACCTCACGTGACTTTTCACAGTCTGTAAGTAATATAGGCCTATACAATCTTTGGCAAGGGGGGATTTTTACCAACTTCAGCCTTGCCTATATACCTGTAAGCCAAAGCCACTCTTTTTTGGGGGATTTTAACACCAACATATTTCCCACCTGGCAAGCGCGCGTCTCGCTGCAGGGAGGTCAGAGGAGGTAAGTTTGAAAAAGTCAGATATTTCTCTTTTCTGCCTCACTTTGCCTGCTAACCTGAGCCAAAAAACGAAGCCGAAAATCTTGTTGTTCCCGTGACACTTGTACAATTCCTCCAGGTTAATCATTAGCGAGTTTAGATCGGGTCCAAAGCGAAGCAGAAGCTTTTACGCGGCCACTTAAAACCCAATAATAACCCTAAATATGACCTGACTTTTCTCTGCATTTATTCTCATTGATAACACAGTCGAGACACGTTCAAAGCAATTGAGAGAAACTTTATTTCCAAGCGCTATGAGTTCACTTACAAATACAAAAAGCTTATTGGCGAAAAAAGCTTACATCACTGCCTATCCACAGAATAACCCTTTGCACTAAAAATTTATCACATTGACAGGTTGAATACATTTGCATTGCTCATAATTAGTTCTAAACAATAATAATAATAGATGCACAAAATATCCTAGAGCTACACATTGGCTTGTTTGTGAAGGTTTATGGATCTGGCCACAAGATAACCATCAAAAATAGCAGGAAAAAGTCACACTAAAGCGCTTCGAATGGCCCCGGAATACATTAGGTTTACATTCAATGAAGAGCAGCATATGGTTTGGAAACTTTTTTTTTCTCTGTGTGTGTAACTGTACAATGAATTTACTCCTGTTATAGACCGTCACAATAAAGAGCTCAAGTTGAAACACCTTCAAAGAGAGAGCAAAAAGCATGGACAATTAATCCCCCCAACAATATTTACATCTTCTTTTTCCCAGCAGGACATCTAAGCTATCATAGTACAACAACAGTCAACTAAAAATGGCATTTTAAGACCACAGAATACTTCTTTTTCTATCACAATAGCATGCTGGAAGGTGCTGCGCTTTCAATAGCTTTACAGTACTCATGGATTTTTTTTTACTAGTATTTTTATTTTATCTGCGCCAAAAAGTTATTCAGTTGTGGAAGGCGCTGCCTCCTGTTACAAGACTCATGCTTTTCAGTTTATTGTCCTTCTTCCACTTCATCCTGCGGTTCTGAAACCAGATTTTGATCTGTCTTTCGGAAAGACACAGGGCGTGGGCTATCTCTATCCTCCGCCGTCTGGTTAGGTACCTATTGAAGTGAAACTCTTTCTCCAGCTCTAGCGTCTGGTAGCGGGTGTACGCAGTTCGGGCCCTTTTCCCATCAGGTCCAGTCATATCTACAATTTTACAGAAAATCCAGAAAATTAGCAACTGCACTGAACAACAACAACAGAGGAGAGGGAGGGGGGGATTTGACTGCTAGACTGTTTTTTGGCTTCAGCATGAGGATGCGTGATGGACAGAGGGGTCACAACATGGAATGAGCTGATGCAGGGAGGAAGCATGCAAGCACCACGACACACACCGACACTGCGCGGCTCTTATTCTCGAGCTCTCGGCCAGTTTGGGCCACATTTAAATGCCCCAGAAATCCACATTTCACAACCCGTCCTCTGCCAGGCTCCAGCGGCAGTTCGCCTCATCCCCCATCCAGAGCAAACAATCCCATAAACACTTTACAAACACTGCCTTTTTCCAATCATCCACACCAGCCTGCTCACTCATGCAACACTTGACAGATTTATGGCACACCGTCAGCGTGACATCCCTCAAAACAAAATATTATTAGATGTGTAAATATACCATGGCTTATGTGCAGTTTCCGCATCCAGGGGAATATTTGTGGCGACTGGCAATCATTTGATGTGGGAGTAGAGGAGGTGGCGCTGGGGTCCTGGTGCTGCTGCTGCTGCTGCTGCTGCGCCCGCGGTGCCGTGCTGGAGCCGCCGCTGCCGTGCGCGCCCTCCTCGGTCTCGGAGGCGACGGTGGCGTCCTCTATCTCCGTGAAATGAGCGCTGTTGCTTTTGTTGAGATTGCCGCCGCTCGAGGTCGTGCTCCGGTCAGAGGGAGGAGAGGGGCTTTTTAGTTCCAGCGGCTCCCGGCTGGCCGTGGCGCACGACGGCGGCACCGGATCTGGAGACGAGAGCGAGCAGTTGGGCGTCTGTCTGTAGCGGGCGTCCGGCGCGAATCCCCGGGCATCCTCTCTCACGGCCCCGAAGTGGCCGCCGGTGTTGGTGCGGTTCACGGTTAGGTCCATGCCATTGTAGTTGTAGCCGAAAGACCCGGAGTGCATGGTGCCAGGGTCTCTGAAGGAACCGCTCACAGCGCCGTTAGTCCCATAATTTAGTAACTGATAGTCGGAGCCATTTGGATAGCGCCCTGAGAACGAGTTTACAAAGTAAGAGCTCATTTGCTTGGATTTTTAAAGCCTCGATTTGTAGATCTTTGTCGCTATAATCCTGTGTGCTTTCACGATTTATGGATGCAATCATGAATTATAAGCAATGAAGCCCTACTGTACTTTGCCAGGTATGCGGCCAAATATGGGAGAGCGTTCGGGAATCACGTGCCTTTGTTGACCAGTCGTAAATCCTCACTGATGACTTCAAGAGGTAATTCATGCTCCATGGTTACAAATGATGACGAAATAATGGTCGTTAGGCTCCAGTCAATGGTGCCTCCCCGCTGCGCCCCGAGAGCCGTGCGGGCAGAGAGCGCCATCTTCCGGTGAGCGGCGGTAGCGCCCCGCCGGGACGCGCTGTCAGGCCCTGGAACCATCCATCATTTATGTAACACACTGATAATGTAGGCCACAAAAGGCTCAGGTAACACATAACAGAGACTTATCAGCCTCACTGTCGGCAGTTTTTAACGCGCAGAGCGTCAACCTGCAGAGGACTTTAATCTTTGTACCGTTTGATGTGAATCTGTAGGTTTATTGTGGCTTCAGAGGCGAAGCGGCGCCTCTAATGATGAGTAACAACAGTGATGATAATAATAATGATGATAGCTGCAGTGATAATAATAAAAAATAATAAGAAGAATACGCATATTTTTCTCGAGCATGAACGACACCACCAGATTTTCCAATATACATCAAAAAGCCTTTATTTCTATGTACAATTTCCTAAACAAAATATTGCACACAATATCCAGATGTGCATTGAACACAGGTGAACAACAATAAATAACATGTAACATTTTCTCATCTGTACAAATGTTAAGTGTCGATGGCACAGCTGTAAACAACAACAGACTATTATAGAGCAACTACAGCACGAGATGTTCAGTGGAGGACAGAGCCTGTTTAATGGCACGAGGGGGGAAATCAGAGAGGAGGAAAACTCAGTAGGCCTACGATGATGAGGTAACAACATTGTCAAAAACTTAACACTAAAAATTATTTACATTTTGGCGGATTTTGCATAGTCCCCTAAATAAACACACGAGCACAAGGACGAACAGAGGAGGACCTGATTTTAACCCAATGCGGACATTTTTACCGTGCAGATACTGAAATAAAGTCTATCACTCTACACGTCTCTAACATGTGATTTTCAGCACTTTATATCTACAAAGACATAATACATGGTTTTATTTTAGGAGTGTGCACGCAAACACACACACACATGCCTCTCTCTGTGTCCTTTTAGCTCTTTTTCTCCGCCTCCTCCTCCTCCTCGGGTGTCTTTGAGGGATTGAGGAGTTTGTTCTCCTTTTTCCACTTCATCCTGCGGTTCTGGAACCAGATTTTGATCTGTCTCTCCGTCAGACACAGGGCGTGGGAGATCTCTATCCGGCGCCTCCTGGTCAGGTAGCGGTTAAAGTGGAACTCCTTCTCCAGCTCCAGAGTCTGGTAGCGGGTGTAGGTCTGTCGGCCCCTGCGGCCACTGTTGCCAAATGGACCTGGAACGAAGACAGTAGATTCCTCAATTAATAATGAAATTCTGAAGTGAGTTTTAAAAGTGTAGACGAAAAATCTGTGGAGTCGAAATCTGTCTGAAAAAATCAAATAAAGCGGAAATTCAGATCTTTGGAGTATTTCAACTCCATATTACACTCGTGGGTCATTCAAATTTAATGCGAGTTATGCACAAAGTAGTAAATTATGATATAGTAATTAACTGTATTTCATTGTATATATATATATTTTAAATTTCTCCTGTTATAATCCAAAACCAGCCTCTTCCTGTAGGTACGCAAATGCCTCACAGTGTCATTCAACAGCGTTTACTCATTGTTCAAAAAATATTTTCCATAAAATCACTTTATTTTCTAATAATATTCCTTTATGATGACCATGACATGCCTCTCAGTGAGGTCATAATGAGCATCACATGCATTTTATTTTTAAAAACCTCCTAAATGATGTCATTAACGTGGCTACAGTAGCTCGGAGCTTAAAATGTGCACAGTGCGTGGTGCGTTAAAGTGACCTCATGGACTCTGTCCTCTCTCTGTCATCAGTTTATTCTCCTGTAACATCACAGTGGGGATGTACAGTCAGGAGCAAAGCCTGTAACGTGTTATTTTTGGAGATTTCCAGTGAAATGAAATTTTCTGTCCTCGTGTTTTGGACGTGTAATCGCCGTTGAGTGTTTCTGTGATATTTATTGTCCCTCTGACACAGAATAAAGGCCCATCCTGAAGCCGCCATGTGACACGGGCTAAGAGCTTTAAGTTGGAGCTCGGGTGATGTAGGCCAAGTCTGTATGTGCGTGCGTGCGTGCGCGTGCGGCTGTATGTATGTGACGATGATGAACTAGCCGAAGCCCTGAAGGCGCATGGAGACCCGCGCGCACTCACGACAGCCTCAAACTGTCGCTTCCGTGATCATCTGATTATTTTCCCTTTCTGAGTCTAAACGTGAAGTCGGTTAAATGAGCTCTCCGCGGCTGAACAGGTAACCCTGCGAGGCTCAGGAGGCTCGCTCCGTCACGCGGAGCAGGACTCTGCACTCCGGGCAGCGTGACAACAACACAGTTAAACGTGCACTCTTGTACTCACCGGCGGAGCAGGCGTTCATCCTCTGCATCCACGGGTAGATCAGGGTGGACGACTTGTCGTCGATGCTGCCGCTCATGCTGACGGTCTCCGGGCACTCCGCTTTGCGCTGCTGATGCTCCTGAGTGACAAACAGCGGCTGGTCCTCGCGGCTCGAGAAGGCGCACGAGCCCTCCGCGTCCTTGTAGAAAGTCCCGACCGGGTTGTAGTCGCAGGGCGCTCCGCCGCCGGCCCGGCCGTAGATGGCCGCTGCGCCCGTCTGCTGGTAGTAGGACGCCGGGTAAACCTTCTCCTGCATGTTGGCCGCTCCATAGGTGGCCGCGTTGGAGTAGTGTCTTAACGGATCGGTGTATCCCGAGGAATATAACGGTATCTGACCCAGGAGAGAGTCCTGTCCTCCCGGTAGAGACACGGGAAAAGTTGAGTTAACAAAATAGGAACTCATTGGGTGGACAACGGGGTGTATATACTCCGGAGGAATATGATTTGTTGTCTTTTATAGTCCAAGTGGTTTTGCCATTACTTTATCCGAGATTTGGTTTTTGCTGAAAGGGGGGGTTGTGAGGTGCCACTGAATACAGAGGGGAAGTGTACCATCTGATCAACCTCTGGCCAATCACCGCCGTCTGTGCTTGCACTATTGCACCCATGGGGGGCTCTTGTTGCGCGCAGGGGTCCCCGGTGAATCGAAACGAAGCGCTCGAGCCTGTCGGTCTTTACGCACGCTCACGCACACAGATGCTGCGACTCACGGAAATGCAGTTACACTAAAAAACAGAGCACAGCTCGGACAAGTGCTCCTGTATTAACTTTTCATTTTATGCAAATGCAGTCCAGTAAAACAGACGGAGTTCTGCCCCTCCGTAATAAACAAACACGCATGCACAAACTCTCCCTCCTTCTCTCTCTCTCTCTCTCTCTCACACACACACACACACACACACACGCATACGCACACACACGTACACACACACACAATGCAAAAAGGAAAAACCATCGCAGTGAAAACACTTTGCGCATTATTTCAAATTGCGCACAAATTACTGGCTAACACCTCGCTCTCCTCCTCTAACCTTCTCTCCCATCTTGTCAAATCATCTGCTAATAAACGCACAAATAAAAACACTGTATTCTCCACGCAGCTGCCAGAAATCCCATTAATGAGTGTTAGTGAGTCCAAATCGATGCAGAAAAAAAAGCTGCGTCACTAACGTTGATATTTCACTCTTTAAAAGGTGTTTAAAGGCTCCTCCTGGTTTCTAATTCAACGCCAACTGTGACTGAAGTCCACGAAGACGCGCGGGGAGCAGGAGGGAGGACACGCGCTTCCACACAGATCATCATCATCATCATCACCATCACCCTCACCCACCGTGAGCAAGTGGAAACTGAATCTCCATTTTTAAAATAACTGTGTGAGTATGAAAGTGTGAGGGGAGCCTCAGTATTTGTCCTGGTCCTGATGTCATCACCTCACCTGATCAGTAACTGGGTTAGAAACACTGAAGCAGATCAATTAACTATTAGAGCTGTAATTAATACAATCATGTTCATTAACGTCCCTATTAGCAGCTGTTAGTAATATTATGTTCGTTATGTGTCGCTTAAGGAGTTTCAGCTGCTTAGTCTTATCAATAAACCCAAAATTCAGCCTCTGGTTCTGCAGTTAAAGCCTTTTATTTATCTTTCATAACACAATGTTTCAGGATTTTCGTGCAAAGAAAATACGAATTTGTTAAATTAAGTGTTATCTTTCATATGTATGATGTTTCTAATTCCACAGGGACAATTTCCACATTTTTAATCAGCTTTCGCCTTTGAAAAAGATCCCCTATTAGATTAAAAAAATGGATAAAAAATAACGAAATAAAGCACTGAAGCGTTCAAATAATACGAATCTTCCATTTATTGTAGCGATTTGATTGAATTAGGCAGAAAAATAAATATTTGTAGGCTGTTAATTTATATAAAAACGAACAATCCGTTTTTTCCGCCTTTGCTTTTGCGTCAGATCGAGATGTTTGTTTGTTTTTTTCTTTTTTTCTGATCCGTTTGAGAAACATTTTGATTGAAGCACTGAAATGATCTCTGGCTTCAGCCTGAGCGCCAGGCCGCAGCCCCTGAAGCCCGACAGCTGCTGGACATCTGGAAGGTGCGAACAAACAGACCCACTGATGATTTTCACTGTTTTCTGCAGCATCACAGAGGCGAAGGAAAGCGCTGCAGAGGCGCCACAAATCCAACAAAATGCTCAACGCAGCCGTGAGAGACTCTGTCCTTTCTGACAGATTAAAAATAATCTCAAAGCAAAGCAAATATTTGTGCAGAATTCTGAGAGATTTGGACGAAAGAGCCGCCAAATAACTGGATGAAGAGGCGGCGGCGCGCGACACCAACCCGAACCCTCTGACACGGAATAAACGCAGAATACAGAATAAAAGGAAAAAATAAAATAATATAAAATAAAACCAGATAGAATAAAACCTGCAGCAGAAGAAAAGGTGGATAGATGTCGGTGATTTTTGAGAAAAACACGCCTCAGCGGCAGCACAGGGCCTGTATGACCGCCGCCGCCACCACCACCACCACCACCACCATCATCATCATCATCATCATCATCATCATCAAAGTCAAGCCTGTCTGGCCTGCAGCGGAACCCGCTCCTCATTATTTAACACCATCAGTCCACACAGGCCTCAAACTTGGCACATGAAGCATTATTTGCCCACATTTCAGCGCGGACGCTGAGGTGTGTTGGCGCGTCTGGAGGCGCTGCGGCGCCTCGCGGGTTAAACACACGCATCAGCAACTGGTTGTGAATCCTCACTCAGCGCAAGAAAGGAGAGAAGCTCTGCACTGGATAATTAGCATTTCTTAAATACTGATCTCCCCCATTTCCAGTCATGTAAACATCAGGCCTGCGCTGACAGCTCAGCCTCAGCAGCGCCGCAGCAGCAGCGCGCTTGTGCCGGCACATGAGCGGCGCGGCGCCCTTACCTTTGTTGATAATCCATCACTTCCTGTGTGGGTGCCACTCCGCCGAAGCTCCCCTCGCCTCCTCTCACTCCTTTCTCCCAAATTTCCCACTTTGTTCAAGTGATTTCGTGAAAGTAATCCCGCCATCCAGGAGTGTGATGATCCCTCATTTTCACGAACACTCAGCCACACAAGTGCAGCCACATTAACATGGCGCACGCATCGCGCGGAGGCTCCATCGCGCACTTTTCGTGAAATTACGCACGTACGGCGGCCACCTTCCCAACAACACTGCGTACGCGTCGTGCATTTACAAAGAGCCTAGAAAAGGTTGTGTTACTAGTGTTAAGTGAATGAGCGCTGAAAACAGCAGCTGCAATATAACCTCATGGGAAATAAGTTCCCATTCCTGCTGTCCACATGACCGCCAGCAACCAATCCCGGAGCCTGGCGAGTCGTAAACTTCCATGGCAAAGTTGTAAATTTTCATAAACAGCAGCCGTTTTTGTGCTTTAGACGCGCTTTCTCATCGCCATCTTTATTTTCTCCAAGGCCTGAAATGTTTGAATTTGGTGCTGGATGAAAGCGCAGAGCGGAGAGGTGTGGAGGTGTGAGTGTTTGTGAGGCTGACGCCGGGCTGGATGTGGCGCACTTGGGTCTGTTCCAGCTTCTGGTCTCTAACCAAAAGGTCTGTACAGCTTCTCATCGTTCACAGCTGCCGTGTCCAGTTAGTTCAGTCCAATTACACCATTTTAGCTTCAATGCTCCTGAGTCCTAAAACGCGTGTGACCTCTTTCTTTAAACCTGTTTCACTTCCAGTGCGCGCAGAAATAATCGCGCATTTTTTTTTGCTTTCAGGCTGAAAGATTTTTTGCTGTAAAGACTTTTATGATCCCTCAGAATGGAGGATTTCCTTCAGATCAATTTGACCACGCAGGCCAAAGATGGAAATGTGTTGGGCTGATTGCAGTCCTGAGGGGGATTTTAAGGTCAGGAAAACTTTCAGCAGCACATTCTTCTGCAAACTTTTCTATTAAAAATCATCAGGACAAAATTGAAATCTGAAAGTCGTTGAGGCTGAAATTCGTTCTTTGACAACGCTTTTCTTCTTATTAGTAGTGTTTCGTGTGTCTTATTTCCGTTTTGGTTTGTTTAAAATGGCCTTTTTCTTTTGGCGTGCTGCTGATTTCCACCACCAACGAGGATTTCCGACATTTATAGACGCAATAAAACCATAAATTCCTGAAATGCAACACATTCTCTGTTCGCTTTGATTTTTTTTTTCGCCTCCAAGAGACACAAACTCCAACAAAGTGGCGCCGTTTCATTAAAATGTAGATTTTTGAATAAAAAAAATACGTTTAAAAAATTTAGGAGCCAAAGTTTCAACAGTATTTCCAAAATAAAAGTATCTTACTTTATATGTTCGTTAATAATCTTCCACAGGGCAGAAGAATAAAGCTTAAATCTGCTTCATTAGGCCTCATATTAAGAGCTGTATTTATTTTCTCTGCAGGCCTGTTAAATGTCGTGTTTTTGTAATATTTCAGTGAAAAATGAAAACTTCAGTGTGTCTGCACGTGGAGGCCTCACTGAACCAAATTCATCTCTTTCGCTCAGTTTAGGTTTCTCACACTTTAAACGTTTCCTCAGACATTTAAACCACTTTCTCTTTCTTTCTTCCGACACCAGTTTAACATGAAATAATATTTTCCTGCACTTTCTAATGAATGTCCACGTGTTTCCTGCGCGCTCCTCCACGCGCAGGCCTTCACTCCTCACAGGACGCAGCAGCTCCTGGTTTGGAGGATTTCGTGTCAGATGGTTGTTTTAGTTTTAAGTTTTGTTTTTCGTGTCTCTTTGTCTTCAGTTTGTGACCAAACAAAGAAACCGGATGCAGAGATGCTGTAAAACTTTATGGTTCTTTCTCTGAGAAGCGTCAAGATGAAACCAATCAGGAGCAAGCTTCTTTTGCAACGCTGACCAATAACTGTGCAGCAAAAAATACATTTTAGAAGAACAAAATAATAATTAAAAAAAAAAACCCACATATTTAAAAACACGTGCAGCCATAAAAAAAGAATAATTTTAAAAACAGAGAAAAAAAAAACAGTAATTGCTGGAATGAACGTCCAAAACTGAATGAAAAACCTTAAAGATGAAACGAAATCACATTTTTTTAAAAATATATATTTTATTGATCATCAGTGCAAAAAAAAAATTAAAATTTGATACTCGACTGCATAAAGAAAATTCCTTGAGAAAAGAAGCAGAAGGCCTTTATTTTTCCAGTTTCTATTCAAATGTGGTTTTAATGTGAATGAATAATACTTTAATATTCATGAGAATTTCATTTGGTTTTATTGAGTCACTTTCAGCTCATATCAACAGCCGATAATCGGAGACTTTGTCGGATCCTGACGTGTTTTTCCGCTGCAGAATGCAGATGTGGATCTCAGCTGCTGTGAGGGGTTAAATCAGGCTCGTCTGCTCTCGCTTTGGCACTGTAGGCGAGGTCTGTGGGAGATAATTCATCCGCAGAGCAAAATTTTCCACGTCTGAGCGCTCGCAGTGGGTAGAAAAAGTTAAAAAGCCATAATGTTGTTTGTGCTGGAGGTTAGAGAGTGGCAAGCAGCGTAACCTGCAGGTGTCCAGACATAAAATCTGTCTGCAGGCGTGAGGTTTTCAGCACAGGCACCGAGCGTTTCTTTATTTTCACAGCTGAAATCCTGTTTGTTCACAGTGGTTTGAATGCAGCAGCGGGTCCCGCTCCTCACTGCCCTTTGCCGTGCTGGGGGGCTCTGCGGGAGGAGCCGCGGACGCCGTGAGAGAAGCCAGGCCTCCTGAACATGGGGGCGCGGGTGGAGATGACGAGCAGGCTCTGCAGGGCCGCGGGGTCGCGGGCCGCGTAGGCGCCGCAGCGCAGGCCTCCGTGAGGGACGTGGTTTATGAGCGGGATGGCGGGACGGGGCCGGGGGTCGGCGTAGGAGCCGCTCCTGCTGTCCTGCCTGACAGCCGGAGGGCCGCTGACTGATGAGGAGACAGAGGAGGAAATCTGACATGTGGGAACAATCCGACTGGAAATAAAAAGACGGCCATCAGGCTGAGAAGTCTGATGAGGTGTCCTGGTGTTTTTAATTATGTGTTTATGAAACAGGAGGCTCGCTCTGTGCTTTTAAAATATGAAAGAAAATGACACAAAGCAGGAGAAAACAGCGAGGTGAGAATCAGCATTTATGTCCACATTAAGAGCACAAGCTGATGAAAGTTTAATCATGTTAATCTGAGTGATGGATGTGAAGGACACAATGATATCTAATAAATCCTTTCACCTCACTTCTTCCACTACAGTCAAATGTATTTCTACAGCACATTTAACAGCATAAAAGAAAGTGAACCGCACAGCAACGATGATAAAACGCTCAGCATCATCAGAACATGTGCACAGACGTAAGCCCCCACCTAAAGCTAATTTAACTTGAAGAGGCAGTTTTTGTCACAGCTCCGCTTATTTTTACAGGTTTTCAGTATGTATTTTGTTCAAACAGAGCAGCTTGTGACAGTCTTTGTAAACCTCCTCAGATTTGTCGTTCAGCTGCTGCGTCGAGCTGCCTCCTGTCCTCTGTGGCGAGCGCGGTGTGTTACCTGTCCAGTGGATCCGCTGGGCGCTGACGGCCGCTCGCCGCTCTCCCGCTCGGTGGAGGCTCTCGGGCTCAGCCTCGTTCAGGCTCCTCTGGTCCATCGTGGGCCTGAGCAGACGCTGCTGAGTCATGTGGGAGTGGATCTGCAGCGGTTCGGAGATAATATTATGTCATTTTAATTCTGCTTGGTGATGATTTCATTAGTGCTGCAAATGATCAAGAATATCCAGCCGCGTGTCCGTCATTCGAACGGCCTGAGTGTCACACAGGCTCCGCCAACGAGCCCAAACATCAGCCGTTAACACGCTTTCACTCCTCACTCAGGATTATTTGTTCATATTATGGTCTGATTGCTGTTTATCTGTTCACAGAGCGACCGTGGAAACCCTGTTTCACATTAAAATGAATGTGGATTAACACCAGAACACACCCGATGCATTTTCACTTTGGAAACATTTCAACAAAAAACTTCATTTATCAATTAGTCAGTTTAAAGACAATTAATCTGCGTCTATTTCAACTGATTTACTGTTAAACATTCTTTGATTTCAGCTTCTCAAATGTGAGAATTTGCCAGTTTTCTGTGTCTCATGTTGGCTGGAAATTGTCAGAGGCATTTTTTCACTATCTGTTAACATTTTATGAGAAGAAGAAAATATTTGGCAGACGGATCGATGGTGAAGACGATCGTTAGTTGGCATCTTGGCATGAAAGTGCAGGAGAACTGGAGAAAATATTCTTTTATCTTTTCTGTTCTTGGAGGAGGAAAAAAAGCACTGAAGTCTCAGAATCTGACGGACTGAACTCATCACTCCTGTCATCTTTTTAAGGGGCAGGGTAGCTCAGCTTCCTTATGTCTTGAAATAAAAACATGATATTGGATTATTAGAAGCAGAGCGGTGCTGGTGACGCACCTGCCGGGACATCTGAGCGCAGGACTCCTGCTTTGTCCTTTGGGGAAACTGAGTCAAAGAGTCGAGCTGAAATGAAGGAGAAACACTGCACTGACTCGGGACAGTTAGCAGAATTTAACCAACAAACAGTCAAACTGAGACCAGGTTTTTGGACCTGTGAGCTGCTTTTACCTTCATCTGCTGCTGCCTCTGACGGGGCTGCTTACTCTGCTGGTGGGTGCAGGCGTCCTGCAGGACTCCCCCTCCTTCTGTCCGGCCCTGCAGCAGCTGGTGGATCTGGTCTACCACCCCCAGGTCCTGCAGCAGCTTCTTCCTCCGGAGGAGCGCGTCGACCCGCTCCTGCTCCTCCACATCCGCCTGCTTCTCCTCCTCCTCCTCCTCCGGCGTCTCCTCTCGGACTTCTGCGGCTTCGCCATCCACCATCGCGCTGGACGGAGGCGGCTGCAGAGAAACATTTGATTCAATTTGTTTTTATGGCCTCACTGTATATGTAGCCACCAGCATGCATTTACAATCTATCTGCAATTACTGTCGCTGAACATCCCTGATAACGCTGTTTGTTTCTCCCGCCTTGACAATAAAACATATTTGACTTCGAAATGAGAGACATCCAATAAAAATGATCTGCAGGAATATTATTCTAGCTCATTTAAATTGGGCAAGAGTCCATTTCTTCAAAGGGGTCAGCCAGAATAGAAGACATTCGTCATAGGACGGAAGCCGTTTGGCTCCCTCTGGTGGCCGCACGCGAACACTGCATCTTTAATGAGCCTCACCGGCTGCGGCTCGCAGTTTGAGGCGGGGGGTTGTGTCTGCGCTCGTCGGGGTTTGACTCTCTCCCCCGCTGTCTCCCCCTGCAAGTCTCTCCTCCGGCCTCCCCTCTGGTCTCTCTCCTTCTGCTCCTGCTTCAGACGCAGCTCCTGCAGCTGCTGCCTGAACACATAAATACACACAGAAACTCTCTGATATTAAGTCACGTTATTTTTCATGATCATAATAATAATTCAGCACTAATTAAATCCCTTTGTCTTTTTTAAGCAAGGCCACAAAATTAAAGTAATTAAAATTTAATGCTTCAATAATAGTGATGAGGAGAAGAGAAAGTCTCCACCAAACTACATTCAAATTATCCCAGTTTTTCCCATCTGGCCGCATATATTTTATATGTGCCATTAATATTTCTACTAGGCAAAGATTATTATAAGACAGGTTGAAATCGTTCAGTTTGTTCTGAAAATGTTCAGTCTGCATGTCCACTTCTGCCTTTGCCAAAGCCTTTATCGTACATTCATCTTAATAATGCTGCTCCTGCTGCACTCCACACATATTTTAAGACATGTATGAAAACAGCCTGCCTGCATTAACACTGTTAAACCAGGTCAGACGAACTGTCTCACATGGTTTCATACTGGACCACGATTGGCTCCAAACTAGCTGTGACATCGTAAACATGGGACTTTGCTCATACGTTCATGAGTTCATCTCAGATTTAAGGTGACCACAGAGAAACTTTCCTCCTCCAGCAGATGAATGTGAAGACAAACATCATCGTGCTCAGTGAAGTAACGCAGAGATACTTCAGCCAGTTACCAACAAACAAAAGTAATGAGCAGCGACATTAATTTAATTTTAAAAAGCTGTTTGGTTGTCTGTAAAATCAATGTTTTCCTTATTTTTGATTAATTGCTTCATAATTTAGTCCGTAAATGTGATGAATGCTGGTTTTTTTATTGCCTGTTTAACAGATTATCAGTTGTTGCTGATTATGTCCCGGCTGTGCTGTTTGTCCCTCTTCCCCTCCCGTCCTCTCCAGCCCTGCCCAGGTGTGCCTCGTCTGACCGGATGAGATGCACCTGTCCTGGGACGGCAGGGCAGCGTCTCGCTCTGGGACGCTGTGTGTTGTGTTTGTCTCTGTGTCTCCTGCCGGCTTTGCCTCAGTGTCTTTCAGTCAACACGTCTGGAGGATTTGGCGTCTTACAGGCGTCTCTGCGGTTCATTCAGGTTGTTCGGCCATCGCGCCGCCTGAAGGTAGTGAAAAACAGAAGAAAGCCTGCGCCTGCTGTGGTGTTGAGCAGAATGTGTTGCTCTTATCAGTGTTTATAATAATCAGATTTTTTGGAGTTATTTTTTTGGACTACTTATTGTTAATTAACGTTCAACTAATCGACCTGATTAATCGCTAATTGTTTCAGCTCCAGCAGATTTTCCTGTAATAAGACGCCCCATCGTCTGTGCTCAGTGAAGCTGCAAGTTCTTTTTTTTTTTCCTCTTAAGCCTCAAACTGAGCAGACAAAATGTTCTCCTTCTTCTGCAGTGAACCGCCTGCTCTGTTTTTACTTTTCTGTGCGCGGCCTCGTGCAGTCCACGCAGACAAAGACGGATGTGCGTCGCTGACGGCCTCCTCTGCTCGTTACTGGCCTGCGCTGAGCTCGCTGAGCGCGTGCTGTGCGTACCTGGCACACTCCTCTCTGGCCTTGGACGCCGCGGTCTCCTGGAAGAGCGAGCTGCTGTGTTTAAAGTACTTGTCGTATTTCTCTCCTCCCTCTCTGGGGTAGATCCTCTTGAAGCCTCCCAGGTGTTTGGCCTCGTACCTCTCCATCTGCTCCACCGTGGCTGCCTGGCACTGACGCAGCTCCTCCGACCTGGAGGTAAAACACACACACACACACACACGCAGGCGCACACACATGATAACAGTCAGCTGCACGTGTCTACAGGAAGCACACAGGAATGAGTGTGTGACCTTGGGAAAAATTCACACACCATCTGCATCACAGAGCCCTACCTGGCCTCTCTGGAGCTGTTCTGCTGCAGCCTGTCCTTCACCCTGCGCCTCTCCTCTTTGGTGATCTTGCGGCGGTCGCAGGCGCCCAGGTTGATGAGGACCAGGGTGTCGTACAGCAACGCGTCCTTCACCTCGCGGTCCAGCGGCGAGTCGGTGGTGAAACTCGGGGAGTGGTTCACCTGGAAACACACACATACCGAAACACTGACTGACTGAGACGTCGAAGAAGAAAACGGATTTCCTGAGCAACATTTTAATCATTTAAATCTTATTCTCATCTCATTCTGTGCAGCCAGACACAATAAACAACCTATTCGTCTGTGCTAAACTGTCCTGACGCAGATGCCTGATAAAAACCTGGAGCTGACCACAATGAATCTGCATATTTATGGCTGATATGCATCACATCGGACTGGGGTCTTTCACCTCGAGCACCCAGGGTCTGAGCCGGTGATCCAGCAGCACGTCGAAGCCCAGGATCTCGAAGCAGGCGCTGCCGGTGGTGTGGTTCGGGAAGCACGTGTGGTAGTTATGCTTGAGGATGGGGTGAGCAGAGATCAGAGTCTTTATGATCACGTCCTCGATGTCGCTCCACATCTTCTCTGTGTTGCAACTGATGGACTCCAGGAGCTTGTTCAGGGTGGACAGCTTTCTAGAAGACAAACGAACATGCAGTAAACACGCAGTATTTGAATGTAGTATTCGTAATGAGACACAAAGAGGAGTGTAGTATTCACCGTTTGCTGCCGGTGTCCTCGTCACGGACGAAGTTCTCACTGTTCTTGTTGATGGAGTAGTTGGTGAGATGCATGCACACGTCATCCTGACACGAGGAAGAAACTGGTGTATTGATCATTTTTAGAGCTGCGACACTTGAATAAACAATAACTGCATAATCATTCAAGCACATTTTTAAGCCAAAATGGCAAAGTTTCATCGCTTTCTGCTTCTCTAATGAGATTATTTTCTGTTTTTTTTTTTGTCTTATGTGATAAAAAGAACGATTTTAAAAAATCCTCATGCGCTCTGGGACCTCGTTTTTGGCATTTTTACCAATTTTATGACATTATGTTTTGTTCTGAAGGTTGAATCTGCCTATTTTATTCTTTTATTTCTATCCAGCCAGCGTTCCATTCATGCGTTTTATTTCATGTCTTATTGTTCCTTATTTCTCATTATTTCTCTGTAATCACAGCGATGCATATTACTGATAAAATATGAGTCTAACGAGCAGGATAACGATTACAATGACTCATGTCTGACCTTTAAAGGTGAGGCTGGTGACTCGCTCTGTCCTTGTTGTTATTGGTTCCTCTTTAAAAACGCTCAACATTAAGCATTTGTTGGGACTATTTTCAGCTGCGGATTAATACAAATTTGGTGCATTGTGAGTGTTTGCAGCAGCAGGATGGTGTGTGTGGGACTGAGTCAACATAAACCTCGTTGTGTGTGTGAGGAAGAAGATTTTCAGGCTTTGGATGCACACAGGTCTTTGTTGCTTCTCATGGGACAAGCAGAGACTGCCATCAGACTCACGCTTTGACGTTTCTTACCACGTTGCTGTGAGTTGGTTCGTTGTACTTAGTGGTGCAGAAGCGAGCCAGTCCCTCCCTGAACATGAAGATGCTGAACGGGTCGCATGACGTCACCAGCACGTAGATACGCAAGTCAAACTTGTATCCGTTGATTATGAACGGCTGAGGAGGGAAGAGAAAACACGGTTCAGCCCGTGAATATCGACCTGTGTGCGTTCCTGCGTCGGCGCGCTGTGCCTCACCCTGGAGATGTAAACCTGGCAGATCATATGCTCTCCAGCCTGAATGTCTCTACTTGACTTGGTGATGAAGATGCCTTTGCCTTGGCAGCCGGTGTCTGGCTTACAGATATACGTCTTGTTCTTTTTGGCCCTGGTGTAAGCTTGGAAGTCGCTGTAACTGCAAAGCACAGCGGGAGAAGGAGGTGGCGCATTGACACACACTGAGGACAGAGGAAATAAAATGAGAGTGAAACGTGCAAACTGACTCTGCAGGAAGGCACCACGTTCTGGGGAAAACGTTGTAGTCTTTGGGGAAAAGCTTCAGCATGCGGTTCATGTTTCTTGCGAGTAAGTCTTTGCGGCAGATCTCACTCATCCCTGGAAAATGATTAATTTTCTGCAAAGACACAAGAGACACACACGACTGTATTTACAGGGGAGGTACTCTGTGACTGCTGCCACAGGTATTCTGTAGTGTTTTTAAATGAGATATGAAAAAATACAGTGTTACACCTTTTTCATTCACAGAGGAATCGTTGGTGCTGAATAGTTCCTGCGCTGAATTACCCAATTAGATTACAAATTGATTAAGTGAGTTGAAAAACTGTTATGAGCCATGAACACTGTGCCCTGGAAAAACCATGCAATCTCATAATCTTAATGGAAATCTACATTTTTTATTATTTCATGGGAAGGCATATTGTGCAGAGGAATTTAAATTACATGTAACGACATTACAATTTGACAGAGCAGAGTGACGAGGGCCCTGATTCATTTTCAGCTTGATTTATATAATTGAATTCAGTTTAATTAGTCTTCTATATCGATGGCAGTCACGGGGGTGTTGGTGTGAGCAGATTCAGTGGAGTACCTGGTAACGCTTCATGTCCTTAACACGGTCTAGAGAGACAGAGCAGTCGGTCCAAAACAGCGTCCAGTCTTCACCCTCCATCGCCTCTCTGAGGCCGTATCTGCGACTGGCACGCCGCACTGAGACAAGCACACAGGAAGGAGCTTTTACTCTGATGAAGGATGTGTGCTGTGTGTCGACTGGATAGCAGGATTAACCACAAATCATACAACTATAAACAGTCTACAATTACAATATACTGCATGGCCAAAAGTATGTGGACAGCCGAACGTTACACCCATTTCATTCCAGCATCATGGGCATTAATCTGCAGCTAAAACAGCCTCCAGTCTTCCACTGAAAATGTAACCTGGCTGCAGGTTGAGGTCAGGGCTTCTTTTGGACATTGTGATGTTAAAACAACGATATCTAAAATATCATTGTCTGCTGTAGCATTAAAATTTCCCTTAAAGTGAACAAAGGGGCTGAAATACAGTGGTGTGCACAGGCGTGTCCACATACTTTTGGCCATGTTGTGTATCTAGTGCTTCACATACAGTCTCTGTTTTACTCCAAGAATTCATTCTACGTGACTAAAGTGTCTGTAAACCATGAACAGCTGGACAGTGCAGAGTACTATCAGTACACTAAATAACAGAGTAACAGACGTTTATGGCTTCGTGGTCTCTGCCCAAACGTACCGCTCTCATATTTGCAGTTGGTGAGGTTGATCCACAGTCATCTGGAAGAGAAGAGAGACAGAGAGAGGGACAGACATCTGCTTTGCTGCGAGGTCCTACAAATGCCTCATTACACTCCTCTTCCTTTCCCAAACGATGAGGACAAGTGACACAACAAACCTGGAGAGCCTCCAGGACCAGTTACAGTCATAACTGTCATGGTGCTCAGAGGTGATGCACCTGCAGTGGGAAATAAGTGCAGAGGTGCAAATGAGGAGATCCAGCAGTAAAGTACCTCTTCTTGCCTTTTCTCTTCTTCTTCATGATGGGCGGCGGGGTGCGGCTGGAGGTTTCGGTTTGGCTTTCACCCCCCTCTCCCTCTCCCCGCTGCTCATATTCACGTCCATCATCATTTCTGTCCGGGCCGTCCACAGGTAGACCCATCCTGGACCTGAAGGAACAACGACAGAGGAGCTCATCCGACGACGAGCGAACGCGAAAAGCTCATCTTCTCGTCTATCTGGTATGTTTTTAATGGGCTGCGCTGGACGGCCACAATGAAATTCAATCAAACAGAACAAAGTACATGCTGTAAGTGCGCGCACGGCGTCATGTTTCCGTTTCCATTTCTCTCATCAGGTGAGTGCTCTGGCTGTCAGCGCGCTGTCACACACCGGCATTCAAGAGTTATTGTGGCAGGACGGATACAAACAGAGGGCAGCAATGCAGCAGCAGCGAGGGGGAATCAACCCCAACGCCTACGAGCACTTGGTGTTGGGTAGAATTATGATTACTATTAATAGCATTAGCATTAGCATTAGTAGAATTGTAGTAATCCATTGATTTTATTCCAAACTCTCAACTGGTTCTCAGCTTGTGGTGACACAGTAGTGTAAACTGAATACCATTGATTTTTCAGTGTGCTGTCGATGGACACTTTCCTCCCACAATGCAATGCACAAAGGAAATGGAGGAGCTGCTCACAGCTGGCAAAAATGTAGATAATTTGTGAATGGTGTTTAAACTATTCTGGAAAGATCTTTTAAAACAAAAATAAGAGATGAATCTACAGAATCACATTTTTCTTTCCTCTGTTTGGACATTTTAAAGTCACAGTTTGATTGGTCAGCAGCACACACTGATTAGATGAAGTGTGGATTTAGGCACAGCTTAATATTCCATTGCCATGCTAGCAGCTTAGTGACACTGCACTTTAGCCAAATGCTAATGTCAGAATGCTAACATGCTCACCATGTGAACCAAATTTCCTTCTAAACCAATAGCAATTGAGATATTTCACTCTCGACCGGGGATATGAACCTCATGGCGGCGCTGGATGAAAAGTCAGAGGATCATTCATCCTCTGGGACCATGAATGTCTCTAAAAAACGAATGTTAATCGATTCACTGGTTGTTGAGATATTTCAGTCTGGACCAAAGAGGCGGACCGTCTGACTGGCACTGCCCTCTGATTGGCCCAGCATGGCCGAACATCTAACGTTAGGGATGATCCTGTGTGGGTTTACTTCTGTTATTGTCTGTCTGCACTCTGACTCCAGCACGGCGGCCGCGGCGTCTCAGCTGTTCGCCTCCGCCTCCTATCTGGTGTCTTGCAGGGTGAAGGTGAGTTCAAGTTAATACCTGGTAATGATGGTGACAGAATACTGGTGGGGGTGGTGGCAGTAAGGAGGGACATCCCAGGTACACTGTGGGAGGTTATGGTGCTAGGTAACAGTATTCTGATCCAATGATCTGGATAATCCTGGCCCTGAACTGTGAGCTTTACACTGGGCCGAGACGCCCCACTGACCTCAGGCCGGATACAGTTACAGCCCCCAAAGGATTTCTTCAAGGCTCTCCCTCAGCGTGCGACCTGGACAGGTACATGGATGATAATACCTTTGTCTTATCTGTCCTCAGCGAACAATGACTGGATTCAGAATGAACGACTCGTTAACTGCTCAGTGTCACTACATAACGTACAACATTCAGGCTGCACCGTAGCACGTCATGCTAGCACTTACTACTATACAATGTCCTAAAAAAAAAACCAACAAACAGCACAAAGCAGTGAAATGTTGCTTGTTCAGAGGGGATACACCTGCAACTTTACACTTTGAACCTTAGCTGATACAGAGGTTGACTACAGTTATTTTAAGTCACGTTGGATAAAAGAATTATCTTAATATAATGTACAGAAGAAAAGAGAAACCTTTAAATTCCATATAAAAAATCTTTATATGCAGCTTTGTATGGCACACTGTCTTTCACATGCAAACACTCAAAACTAAGGCTGCAACTAATAATGATCTTTATTATCAAATTATTTTATTATTCCAATATAAATTATTAAAGTTAATTTAGTTAGCAAAGCCCAAAGCCATGTCTTAAAACTGCTCATTTTACCAGACAACAGTCCAAAAAGCCCAGAGGGATTTACTTTGCATGACACAGAAAGGCCGTAATCTTTGCACATTTGAGTGGCAGAAGCACAAAAATACTCTCTATTTGTACTTTTACCTGAAAGAATATTACACAAATCACTACCAGCTAATTTTTGGTTGATTAACTAATCGATTGTTCAACCAGTTCTTTCAGCAATAATCCTAATCCAGCTGGTTTCAGTGATGCAACGCACACAGTTGCCAGTTAATTAGAAAACATCTCCGCTCATATGAAAACACAAAAACTGAAGCGCACAAATGAACTGAAGAGGTTTTTCCAAAAGCTCCATTTTCAGTGACCTAAAACTGCATTTTTGTGTAGACGGAAGGCCAAAACACATAGAAAAAGCTTCGTTTCTAAAAACAGCGTTCATGTGGACTAGGCAAAACACAAATCCTGCCTTCATCAAAGCTCTGATGTTCAGTTTTGTTAAAGGACGTGTTGATTTAATGAGTTTGTGCTGTTGAATCGAATGCAGTCTGCCCTCACTGACATCTCTATTTTGCTGCTGTATCACATTACTTAAGTTTTAGCTGCTTGTACTTCCTAAATTGGAGGGTTAGGGTGACCTTATTTACCATAAAGCTTCCACTGTGTTCTTTAAAAAATGGCTCTTACTCACCTGCACTGTGAAGCCTACATGTGTGAGGACAATGGTGTTGGAAGATGCTGCCCCCGCCCGTCTGCCTCCACACGGATCTTTGTCTCAGGAGGCCCTTAAGTCGCTATCACGCTCTTCAGCAACCAAACCAATGAGCCACATCTCACCCGAAAGCACCGTCTGCCTCTGGAGACTAAAAAAAAGAGTAGATTTGTATCAGCACGAGGACGGCTGGGTTCAGGTTGACTTACACACTCAAGCAACAGGCCCAGCCGTGGATCTGGTGACCAATTAGAAGCTGTGAGGACAAACACCTGATCCCTCTCGACATGATGGAGGGAAAATGAGCGGCAGACCTCAGCAGGGTGCAAGTGGAGAGGGATAATCCCTGATATTTGTTCACTGAAATAGGAGACGTGTTTTTCAACGCCTCCAGTTGTTAAATTTAAATCTGTGCTGAAAAGCGCGGCGGCGTGCGGTGTAAGTGAGCGGGCTGGACATCCATAGTCTTAGCCAAGTTGAAACGGAGTACCTTCAGCTGAAGCCTCGCCTTCCACTGAAGACATTAAAAATGGAGCGCAGGCACAAGAAGAAATGCTGGTCAAACAGAGAGCAGGCAGACATCTTTCCCTGCTGTCATGGCAGCCGAGCGGGTATCAATCTGAAAGACTGGACGACAACGAGGCCAAAGAATCTCACAAAATGACCGACCTTGGTGTTACTACAAGTCCTAGTCCAAAACACTTGGCCCTGAAATCATTTATTGATTAATCAATAAATCAATCAACATGAATTAATCATGAGTAGACATCCTACACCCTTCCACATTCACTGATCTGCCCTTGTCTTTCTTCAGATGCTTTAACCATCAGCTGCTTGGCTCCTCGCTCTGATGTACAGCCTGCGGTGTCGCTCAGCTTTGTCTCTAAACAATTACAGCTTTGTGAATTGGAAATAAAACTTGTTATTCTTGGTGATTTCTCTTTGAATTCTGCTTTACAAGATCAGCAACTGCCTTTTTTTTAATCAATTTGTTGATTTAAGAGCTGCAGCTGCATTAATAACATTCATTTCATGACCAGGTGTAGGCCGTACCTACGGTCTTGTTAAGAGACCATAAAGGTAAAGACAATAGCTCTGTAATCCCTGTGATATTAAAGTCTCGACTGTACAAAAAACTGCATCAGAGAAAACATCATAAGGATGTACTTTGCTGACCAGAATGTGGATTTCAAAGGCAAATACAAAACAACAGTACACTAATGAAAGTTAAATCTGTGAGCCCTCACATTCTGTCACAGTGGCACTAGATTCAACTATTAAATAACTATTGATCAGTGCAGTGTTAGTGATGTTCAGACAGTAATCTATACACCTCAGAATCTGATGGGTAACAGGACACGGTGCAGCTCCCTGCTCCTCATAGGCAGCAGTGAAAACTGCGTTTACTCAAATACTGTACTCTACTCTTTCAAAGGGAAATAGTACGCTTACTGCTTCACTACATTCATTTAACAGCTGTAGCTCCTGGTTACCTTTCAGACTAAAGATTTCATAAAGAAAACATATGATCATCTTAGAAAAGTCAATGTATTGTTATAGATTAAACTAACCAACAACATACAAATAAAAATGAAAATAAAAAAAAAAAAATAAGGTCCACTTTGACAACCTACAATAGTAAAATGCATTCATGAATTAGAATTAATAACCCAGTAATATACATGATAATAATACTTTTACTAGCTTCATTTAGCTGATGATATTTAACCATCTTACTGCATTTTTACGTGACCGAGTTTTTAAAGGTGTACTTTTACTTGGAGTATTACTCCAGTGTTTTGTTGCTACTTTTACTGAAGTAAAAGCTCTGAATACTTCTACTTGGCATCACTGCTTGTAAGTATGACTTCAATATGTCTCACCGGATTTAATAAGTTAGCACCTCGTTCTGATGAAAACAGCAGGTTAGCTTCATGAGTTTAGTCGTCGGAGCCGTACGGAAGCCAGTTAATCCAAAAAGTCTCTGAATTGAATTTTCACTCATCAGTGCATAACAACAGGCTAAACGACACAAGTTAAAGGTTTCAGTGAGTCAGTATCTTTAACACGAAGTCAAGCTAAAACTGACGGCTAACGGCATAACCTATAGCTAGCTATATGTGCTGTGCTGTTGCTATGGTAACGGAATGCTGACTCGCCCTATCGACAGCGCTTTCACGCTAACTGCCACTCGGAAGACTACTTTTAAAGGACTAAAAACGTCGTGAACCTGAGATTACCGTTAAGAAAATGATGTCTTCTCTTATTTCCGTCCGTCTGTGATGTTGTTAGTGGCCGTGGCTGCTGTTGGGGCCTCTGCTTTGGCGCTCAGAGGAACCGCAACCTGCAAATGTAAACATAAGTGAACTCCGGTCACACACGCGCCGTGCCTTTCACAGGGAACGTCCCCTTTCCGCCTTTAGCCAATCACAAGCCGGGGGCGTGAGAATTCTCGCCTCTGATTAGTTGTTGGCTCACCGAGGAGAAAAGATGCATACAGGATGATCGACAGGTGCACCTTACAGTTAAGGCGGTTTCCGGATAATGTAAACTATTTGAATCCTTAAAGAAAATTAAAATTTGTCTCTTTGAAAAGAAAATTCTGATTAGTCTTACCCTGAAAACAAAACATAAAACAACAACAAAAAACCCGTAATATTTGTCATTTCAACGCATCATTCAGAGAAAATAATCACACAAAACAAGTGGTGGGGTGCTGTTTTGTGAATCATACCTTCTTTGTTGGGCTGTGAATGATTGATTTTAAGACTATTTTAAAGGCTGGCTGATTATTTGAGAGCACACATAATGGAATTTACCACTCATCATGCTTTCGACACTGGAACACAACACAGATTTCCAAAAAACAAACAAACAAAAAACCTAAAACAGGCAGATAAATGGCTTTGGATTCCATTCAAAATAACAAATACTTTTAAATTCAGGTGATGCTTTAAACATTATATGTAATTATTTATAATTGTGTATATTATGACTCCTGTCAGCTTGTCTGTGTTTACAATATGTTGGTCTGGTCTCTTTCCAGTTGCTCCTCAGGTCATTCAAACCTCAATTTTAATTGTATTATTATTATTGTTATTATTATTATTATTATTACTAT
>JBBMOE010000047.1:2872918-3001351 GCA_037975065.1 Chaetodon trifasciatus | reverse complement strand
GCATCAGTTTCACACCGTAGCAGTGTTTGGCTCCCTCTTGTGTTATAAATCTCACACTGCAGAAGAGAAGCAGGCCTGAGATATTTGATTAGGACTACATTTCCCACAATACCGTCCACCTTAACGCAACCACTGGTGCCTTCATCAACAATTGGAACCAAAGCGCGACGTCTTTGATTTGAGCGCATATGAACATACGCGAAGCTTGTCAAGAAAACTGAAGTCACGTTTAGTTTTGATGCGATTGTTTCCGGATGGGATCCTCGTTTTGCTATTTTAGCAACTAAATAATTTTTACAATGTCGACTAAAAATAGTTTCTTTTCAGCTCTTTTTCAGTTAATCCAAATCTTACTTTTTAATGTATTTAAATTGTCAGCAAACACAATCCTGCTTAAAAATATAAAAACGGTGTAAAAGAAACAAAAATAAAGACTACAACACATTTCACAAACGATATAGAAACATTAAAGAAACAAGGAGTTTGCTGATTTAGATAAATAACAAAAAATATGTGAAAGTGTCTGAACATAGAAATAGTTTAATGTGATGTTTGAATTCCTTGAAGAAATCAGAGAAGATTTGTTTGGATACACAACAAATAAACCTACTTAAGGAAATACGTACTCCTTTACTTGCCCGATTGGCCTGAAGCGTTATGTCGTAGTTACGTGGCCGGTGTTGGAACTTTTCCGAGGAGCACCTGAATGCGTCTCAGCAGTTGGTCCTGGCGAGCTGACGGTTGATGTCGATGCTGCGACAAGTGACAACAAACATGTGAGTTGGATGTTTTTATCTCAACATTTCGTCAAAAATGCAGATTTATTTTGACAGCTTGTTGTAGAAAACAGTAACATCTGTCAGAGTAATCTGTCTCATTTTTCGGGTGCGGTTTTCTTTTTTGCTAGCTGACTTTCGGTTTCTTTATTTTAATGCTGTTTTTAAGCTAAATTCACCGCCTCTAAAAGTTCATTATTCAAGGCTAAATACCATCTGCGGGGGAAAGGAGTCGTTTTAACATAAAGTGTTAGCCGTTTCAGCGCTGGGAAAGTGTTTCTGAGTTAATTACGAAAGCGCAATCAGTTTGGAAACAAGTGAAACCGACGGTGTAAGTGTGCAAAAACAAGAAGACGGAAGCCCGTAAGGACGCCGGCGTCGCTTTCTGTTCCAGCACAGTTCATGCTGAGGCACCTGCTGTCATCAGTCACACTCACGACATTTCATCATCACTCTTTATTCGTTTACTGGCAGACTGTAGCCCAGCATGGAGAGCCCGGCAGAGGCAGCAGCCACCGACCCCTCAGCGCGCACCTTCTCCCAGGTGGTGTTCACCGACATCTCCCACTCATACCCACCTTCAACCCCCGTCACCTGCAGCTACACCCTCGCTGCCTCCTTCCAGCCCAAAGCCAGGGACTGGGTGGGCATCTTTAAGGTGAGGAAACCATCACAGAGGTCCGTTATGTCTGTGAGGCGGATTAAAAAACTCTGTCTGAGTCATGTCCAACTTTTCCCGTCCAGGTGGGATGGAGCACCACGAAGGACTACCACACCTTTGTGTGGGTGGAGCCATGTGTGGATGTGGAAGGGCAGAAGTCTGTGACAAGGCAAGCTGTTTTTAAGGGTAAGACACAGTCTGTGCTGCAGGGCCACGATGTTTGTAATGTACACTGAGAGTCTAATGTGTAAACCACGGAGGCAGAATTAAAGCCACAGCCCCGACGATCTGTTTTCCTGAGCTGCTGTGATACGAGTCTGATCCTCTGGCTTGGCGTTGTGGAAACAGACACCCTTCATATCTGGTCTAATCCTCTATGAGTTTTATGTCTACGTTGTCTTCTCCCCACTTCCTAGTTCGTCAGAGCTCTCAGGTATTTAGTTTCAGAGACTTTAGGCCTGTGATTCCCCCTAAAATGTCTGTTTGTGACCTTTCATCACAGGTTACGGCCTCTGTGTGGACCTGAACTGTTCATTTTCTCTGTCAGACAGTTTCATTTTACGCCCCAAAGAGTTAAAGTGTCCATTGTCTCACAAGAAATAAGAAAAAAGTTTAAGCAGTGTCTCATAACAGATGTGTATTTTTACTTATTTTTCCTTTTAATTATCTTATGACCCTTCATGTTTATGATGAGTCTCAGTGTGACTCTTAATCAGTGCATTATTGAAGGCAGCTGCTGAGTTGAGCCTACAGGATGATTCTTAAAATGAGGCCATATAATGAGATGATTTACTCGCCGTCTGTACGTTCATATACTGCACTGAATGGAAGTGAAGCAACGTGGACTGTGACCTTCAGCACAGATCACGTCCTGGATTCCAACTGTACAGCAGAGTATTAACAGTGAGGGAGTATTTCAGGGTGATTGAACGCTATTGATTAGCATAGCCGTGGTTATTTATTGATTAGTCAATAAGGATTTCAACAATCAGTTCATCTTTTACTTATTAACCAAAAATCCCAGACTTCTGCTCTCAAACATGAGGGTTTCCTGCTTTTCTCCACCTCATTTCACTGCAAACTGAACGTTTCTGTCTGTCAAACAAGCGATCTGAAGGCATGAAGCGAGGTTTGGAGACCCCTCTCTCTCTCTCTCTGTGTGTCCCATCAGACTACTACCTGCCAAAGGACGAGATCGAGTTCTACCAGTTCTGCTACATCGACAGTACCGGCCAGGTGCGAGGAGCCAGCACTCCTTTCTGCTTCAGAAACCCAGCGGAGCAAAGCATGGAGAGCAGCCCGGACGACGACCTCCTGGTTATCACAACACAGGTATCCGAAGCAAGCAAGCATGTTTGATGATGAGACAATAAAGGCCTTTTTAGAAATACTCAGAGCTAAGTGAAGAAGAGCTCTGTTTATATCCAGTGACAACAGGCGGCAAAAGCAAATAGAGCCTCGTATTGACTTAATGTGTTGTTTTGAACCCAGGAGCAGGTCGATCAGAGCGTACGAGAGAAGGCTGAGCTGCAGAGAGAGCTGCTTCAGATAACGGAGGAGAAGGAAGCCTTAAAAAGAGCTCTGGAGAAGGAACAGCAAGAAGCCGCCTGCCTGAAGGTCCGCTTAACTCATTTCTCACGACGTCTCAGTGACAATGTGCAGATCTGCTCGTTGTGCAGTCGAGAAGATGGCTGAACTTTGAAGTTTGACACGGCGTGATTTGTTTCCACAGTCGCAGGATGAACAGAAAGAGAAAGAGAAGAGCCAGCTGGTCAAAGAGCTGCTTCACACCAGGGAAGAAAATGAAAACTTGACAGGCACCTTAAAGCATCAGCAGGAGGAGCTGCACCGCTTAAAGGTTTGTTGTCAGTCCACGTGTGAATTCTGACCTCAGTGCTGCGGCGCGAGCGTGAAAAGCTAACCTGATGTTCTGCTAGGAGGAGATGTTGACCCAGAGGACGGAGCAGGTGGAGGTGCAGAGAGACAGCGCTGCTGAGCAGAAAAAGGTGAGTCCCGGTGTAAAACCGTCCCATCGTGCCGTCAAAGCCGCTGACCAAATCTCAAACAGTCTCTGTTCCGTGTTTTTCAGGAGAAATACGAGCGAGCTGTGATGAAGATCAACCAGCTGAAAGAGGAGCGCGAGGAGCTGAGGAGGACGGTGGACGCTCAGAGCGACGAGATCTCCTCGTGAGTCTGCACGTTTCTCTGTTTTCATCGTTAAAGCCAGACTTTTCAAACTCGCTGTGTTCTGGACTCCAACGGACGTTTTTGTTTGTTTTAGGCTAAATTCCAAGATCAGAGAGGCAGAAAGGGAACTGTTCAGGATGAAAGACAGCGTCCAGCTGCTGCAGGTAAACCTGCTGCCGTCATTCAACACTTTCTGGGTTCTCCTCCCCGTCTGAAACACTCACACCAAAGCCCCTTTCTTTCCCTCTGAAGATGTAAACAGCTAAAAAGCATAGCCTCATTTTAAAAAGGCCCAATAATTTCCTCAAACAGCTGCTTCAGCAAAAGAACAGAGGAACACAGGAAGTGGTGCATTTGTTTGGGACTATTTTTAGCGGCGCATTAGTTCAGTGAGTTCAGCCGTTCTTGGTCCACTTTACAAGCTTTGTCCACGTTCTCAACCACATTTCAAGGACTTCATAAGGAAGCGGCTCAGGTGTCATCATGTGACCTGATAAGCAGTGGCTGCAATCTGGGGGGTTCATCTGTGAACCCCACCTCAGTGCAAAGATGGTGTTTGGCGTCAGATGACACCTGAGGCAGCTGCTTTCACACACTGCGCTCATGGTGATGAAGGTCTTACTTCTGGTTTTTATGGGCTTTGTTGACCTTGAAGAGGAAAAATCTAGAATAGCCTGATGCTTTAAGAGCAGACAGTGCAGGTGACAGTATGAACTATGTTCAAATGTGTGCTTTACCTTTCGGCAGGTGGACCTTCAGAGCAGCGAGAAAGGGAAGGAAAAGCTCTCTGCAGAGGTGCAAAGGTTGCAAAGCCTCATGCACAACATGGACGACGTGAAGAGGGAGAACCAGGAGCTCTGCAGGAGGCTGTCGCAGCAGGAGACGCCGCGCAGCTCTTCAGACGACGAGCTGAAGGTGGGAACAAATCAGAGAATGACATTCTTGTCATTCCAGACAACGGCGTCTTTCCTTTGTGCTAAATGCGTCATGTTACATCCTCTGCAGGTGCAGTGCCAGACTCTGCTGGTCTGCCAGCTTCAGGAGGAGCTGGCGGCCGAGAGAGAGGCATCCAGAAACACCAAGAGAAAAGCAGAGGCCCTGGACAGAGAGCTGCTGCACGTCATGGAGCAGCTGGAGAAGATGGTCGTCTCACACGAGCAGGCGGAACGGAAAAGTAACAAACAAGAGGTAAAGTCACGTATCTGACAACATCGAGGCCTGAGTGTAGGTCGACTATGTGGCCAAAAGTATGTGGACAAGCTGTTTAGATTTGGGGCTGTTTTTGTTATTTTTAGCTGAGGACTTAGTTCCAATGAAGAGAAATCTTAACACTCCAGGACTCAGTGACTCTGTGTTTTAGAAGTTTGTGGAAGGTCCTTTCCCGTTACAAAGGGAGCTCACATGTCAGTAATCACACATAATGTTCAGGTGTCCACATACTTTTGGCCATATGGTGTCAGCCAGGTTTGTCTTCTTTGTGTGTTGAAAACAGTGCTTTGTCTCCCCTCATCCTCCTTCAGCTGCAGCTCAGAGAGGCGCATGAGGTGATCGCAGATAGAGACAGCGTCATCGAGGATAAGGAACACCTGATCATGCTGCTGACCAATGAGAAAGAAGAGCTCGCTAAAGAAAACAAGGTAGATTAACACCAACGCCGCCTCCGTTCAAAGGCTCACTGCACGTTTGCTCAACTGTGCTTCTCGTGTCAGACTCTCTGCAGCGACATCGAGGGGCTGCGCAGAGTTTGTGCCGACCTCCAAGCAGCAGCGCCGTGCATGCAGCCTGACACCACCCCTCCAGCTGGCGCCGCTTCACCCACCCGTGAGTCACCTGAGCAGGCTGAGCACCTGTACGAGGCCATAGGTGAGTGACGGGCTCTGAAATTACTACATTAATTAAATTAAATACTCATCAGCTGCCGCTCTGGAAGGAATAACTGTTTTAATGATTTTCTCTTTCCTTGCAGGGAGTGCCGCAGGCCCAGAGGAGGAGGTGAGTCAGATAACTTCTCCAGAGTGATTCGCACAGTATCAGCTGAGTCTGGAGGCCACGACCTCACCTGCTCCTTCACTCTAATGATTCCCACCCAGAACCTTTGACACATTTTCCTCTGACACTATGAACAAGTCGTGGTGGAAAATGGAAACTTGGTGAATTAACTGAAAGCAGCTGGACTGCAGCGACTCCCTCTCTTTCTGGAGATCCGCCATGAGCCCGAGAGCGAGCGACTCGTCTGTTTACAGTTTATTTTCGAAGCGGACTTTAAACATAATCCGCTCCCTATTTTGTTACCGCTTCTAATGCGCTGCCTCTATTTCTGTTCGCAGCCGTCGCTGGTGTGCCGTCACTGCCAGGAGAGTTTCCCCTTCATAACCCGGCTGGAGCTGGAGCAGCACGAGCAGAGTCACCGAGTCTGTCCCTTCTGCACGTTGATCTGCGACGGCATGGAGCAGTCTGAGTTTGAAGACCACGTCTACAGCCACTAACGGTGACGACGGCGGGCGTCCAAAGGTCCAGCTTAGGTGTCTTTTGTATGTCTGGAGGGAAAAACGTCTTACAAGTGGGGTCACGTTGCTGATATATTTGCACCTTTTTACTGATTTACTCCAAATTATTATTTTTTAATACCTTTAATGCAGCCATTGGTGTCCATCATGTGTGCAGTATGCAGCAAGAATGAGCTGGCAGAGACCTGAAACCTGCCTGAGTTATACAATCCGTCACAGTGAACAGCATGTCCTCATTTATTTTGGTCAGATGTTGTCTGTCGTCATCGCTCGGTGATGCATTTAAAGGTTGGGACAGTTTGGAAAGCTCAAAGCACCACACAACTGGACTGACAGCTGACACCTCCAGAATTTCTTTACTGATACCCAAATACACAAAACCCAGATTTCCATTTAACAAAACAAAACACAAAGCCCAAATAACAGTCTAAAATAGTCAGTTTCGACCTGCTGGGCTCAAATTGAGTTCCTCATGAGTCCATTTTGCATTTTGAGGGTAACGACTTGATTGGGTGAGGTTTGGCATTCAGCTGTGATGGCTAAGGTGAGGGTCAGGGGCTCGTGTCTCTGCAGGGATACTGTTTACACTGAGCTCGACTTAAGCCTTCAGTCACCACAAATCTTCAGCACTAAACAGTCTCAGCTTCCATCATGAGGTTTGGATGCCGAACGTTAGTGTGTGTGGTCTAGATTTAACAAAAAGATGTCAGATTAAAGTTTGAGAGTATTTTAATGGACGTTTGCTGCTGGATGCCGAGTGCAGCCCCCTGAATTTCCCTGAGGGGTCCTCCCAGAGGGATCAATAAAGTTCAATCTAAATTTAAATCTGAAGAGACTCAGTATTAAAAGTGAGCTATTGAAGACGTTCGATACTCAGCCCTTTATAGGATGACGTCAACTGTCAGGAATTACTTCAATGAAGCAGGTTGAAAACCTCTGAAAGCTGATTTTAATGCGTTAAAATGGATGACAATGATTTGAGTGTAGAGGAACGTTTAAAAAGCTAAACTAAGATGAAATCCTCTGGTGTGTGTTGGGAAATAAACAGCAGTGGTCTGCACATGATTTGAGGTAAAGAAATTGAAATCTGAATTTAAATGACGCATGGCACATTTAAATCTTAATATATTAACTGCAGTATTTTATTTACAGCGTAGCTTTGCACCTATAATGTCTCATAGGAAATCGTACCGACCAGTTTCTGCAGACTCAAGTGTTTATTTCTGTCAGTTTTAAAATGTAAATGACAGAATGAAGTGTTGACATGAAGAAGAGTGACTGTACGTAATCAGTGAATTTATGTCAGCGAACAAATGAAGTGCATTTAAAAGGTCCTGCTGACTCAATAAACATGGGGTTTAACTGGTAGAAGCAGATGATGTAGTCTTTTCTTTAGAAGTTATCATTTATGCATGAAAAAAATACAATTCCACCTTCTGTGCACTGAGAGTAACCCACAACCAGCCAGCAGACACCAGCAGGACGACAGAAGATCTCACTGTGAGGCTCGTGTGCTGGAAATCAGAGCTCCCTCAGTGACTGACAGCATGAGTGCACTCGTTGCATCACTGAGGAGCAGATGAGGAACGTTTTCCCTCCTCGTGTCCAGAAAATGATCCGCGAGGGAGTTCACCAGCCCGCCGACCCCGTCACGAGCCTCCAGGCCGCCAGGCGCAGTCTGTTTACCAACATGTCTCTGAGGCTGGCGTCATTTCCTAAGGTGTCATCTGATTGGCCTCCTCCGGTGTGATGTCACGGGAGGTCAGCTCAGAGAAGAGAGCGGGCAGCCAGTACTGAGCCTCTCCGGCTGCTTGTGAGTCGAGCCAAGCCAGGCCTTCCTTCAGCAGGTGGTCCTGGAAACATGAGAGCGAGGGTGAGGGTGAGGGTGAGGGTGAGGCACGTCACAGCGTTTCTGCACGTCAGGAGGGGATTTAATACTGATTTCACAATCCTATCGTCCACAGTTTGAAAGTGTGGAAGAAAAGGACAAATAGCCCAGAGTTCTTTAATAATTCTGTTTTTTAGTACAATATAACAAGTCATTCAAGTTTAACTTTACAGGAGTGTAACATCTCCAGACTGCCCTCAATCAGACACGAAGACGTTTTATGACTGACATCACTGTCCATACTGCAGGCAAGAGAAAATGTTACTGATATTTGAGACTTTTTAATATCTTCTAAAGTGTTTTTCAAGACGTGCAGCAGAAGGAGCAAACTGTCACACGCTGATCTGACGTGAGCTGATATGCACTTACCAGGACGTGACAAGCTCGTTCCTTCTCCCATTTCAGGCTGTCTTTGATCTCACTCACCGTCACGAAGCCCTTTTTCTGCCAACGAGCAAAGACACAAACAGACGAGATCTCAATCAGGAAGCTTTCAGACAGAAAAGCTGTAAAACTGCTGGATACATCTACCTGTTACTGAATTACCTCAGAATATTGAAAACATCAGTCATAAAACACCAGGAAGAATAAACCTGAGTGGAAACCCTCAAAGTGAGCAGAGCTAAACTGAATCTGTGGAAAAAACGAAGCTGTGACAGCTGCTGTGATGAACCAGGAGCTGCCTCTCACCTCAGCCAGCTGCAGAACCACAGTGTGATCCATGTTGAGCTCTGCTGGGACCGACTGGACCAAGTAAGACCCGCCGACAGGAATCATCCCAAAGCCATTCCCCATCACCTTCAGCTTCTTAATGGCTCTCACCAGGTCATCCCTGGAAGCACGAGTCAAGAGATTTTAATAATCACACAATTTAGAACCAACGAGAATGATCCAAATCCAAAACTGAAATGTTCAATCAGTGTCGACACTTACTGGCTCACGTCCTGAGCGTATTTCCCTCGTCCCTTCAGGACTCTCTGATGGAGTTCATCCAACGTGATGAGCCCTGAAAGAAGGAACACACGTCAACATTTAAAAGGCTGCATCTACGTCATGCAGGTGTTCACGGCAGGATTCACTGAACATTACTCTGTTTGACATGCATGATATCAGAGCTGGACAACAACGACACAAAGTCCAGTCAAACTACAAACCTCCATTTCTGTGTTTGAGGGCCAGGCACACTTCAATGATCTGCACGCCGAGTTCATAGTAGAAGTCACCGACGCCGAGCATCTCCGACCAAAAACCTTTTCCAGCTGTGGAAACAATGAGGAGATATAACATATAACATATAACAATAATAAAATACGTATTTTCACTGATTATATTCCAGATGTTTCTCACAGGCGAGTGGGTCGACTCCAATGGTGGCACACATTTCCTGAAACTGAACCCTGAACTGTGGGTTCTTCCGGATTTCTTGTTTATGTTTGCTGGCAAACTCCTCCAGGTTGGACTTGAACGTTTCCAGCTGTTTAGACATCTGGCAGAAGACACAAACATTTTACAAAGAAACCTTCCTGCATTCTCATTTAATATATTTTCTTTTTTTTATTGCCAGCTCACTTGGACAATTTGGTCCTCTGCAAGGACAGTCCCTCTTTCTTTATATTTGGCCTAAATAGAAAAAAAGAAAAATCACAGGTGAGACATGAAAGTGCTTTACCAGGACGCGTTAGTGTGAAAACAGAACAGCTGTACTTCACCTCTGCCAGCTTCTTTTTGGCAATAGCTCCCGCACCGACGCCTCTCCGATGCATTTTACTGAAGTCTGCTCCAAACTTTAGACGGAGAATCTGAACTACGGGTGTGTTTACCGCTGAATAAAGTCAGGTAAGACAAACTGAAGGTAATAGCTGGGTCAGATTTAAGCTAACTACCGAAACTAATGTTAGCTACGAGGATATTTGTTGTTTATGTCAGCAACTCTCACAATTCTCCGCTCAATATGCAATTCTTCGTTAACGTTAGCTTCACATTAGCACTGCGCAATGAAAGTAAACACAAGAAATGGCTGAAAAGTATCATTTTTGGGAAACGCAGGTTGATTAATGCGATATGTAAAGCTACTTCCGTATAACTGTTTCCATTTTGATTGCAAGGAAGCGCCCTACTTCCTGGTCGGTGACGTCAACAATTTTTCTCATATCGCCCCCTGGTGTCTGGGCGAATATAACAGGACAGTGATTTTTAAAATCCACAAAGAACATGTGAAATTCAAACTATGAAATACAATGATGACAAAAGAATAAAACACTTAATACAGATGAAGAGTTGAAAGTCATAGGAAAAGGAAAAATTGTAAGAATCTATATAAGGGGATAAAATATAGATAGAATAGACAGGCTGTTTTTGTTGTGTCATGGCAGGAAAGCCAGATAGAAAAACATTTTAGTTCCAGTTCAATAAAGCATTAATGAAACACACATACACCTGTGACTACTGATACACAGCGCTGTCATAAATGTGGAGCGTGAGTTACTTTCTTGAAGAGTTGGTGTTAACAACCCACAGATTCATGGGCCATTAAACTAATGAAAAATGCACTTTAGCAGCAAATGAAAAGGTAACTGTTGATGACACATGAAGATAACGATGGAAAGTGAAGGCGTAAATGTTCAGAATCAGGATGTGTGACTGAAAGTGATCTTTGGGCAGAAAACTTACTTCTATAATCACGTTAATAATATGTCAAATATAGCTGCTTACTTCCTTTCCTCCATTACAGATATGTCAGATGTATGTTTTCAAAATGAAAAGAGCTGTTGAGTGTTTCTTTTACATAAAATTTAAAGTATAAAGTAACATAAAATGTTCATACTAGGATAAAGTACAGACCATGCAGTAATCTGTACTAAACGTTATTCTCCTTCTCTGTCGTTGCATAATTTTGTGTATGGTCCTCCACACTGCGGCTCTCTGTCGCCCCCTGCCGGCGCCCCTCAGATCTAAACCTTCAAAACACAAGAAATGGCCATCCAACAAATTACGCATGCGCAGTAGAGGGCGCTTTAAAACAAGTCTTGAGGAGGGAACATGAAGGCTCATGCAGGTGGACTTGAATTGTAGTCGAGGTAAGCTCGGGACGCTTAAATGCATGCGGGTAAAAACATGTATGTCCGAACTACGAGTGTTTCGACGTGGTCGTTATCGCCGCTTCGCGCCGGACGCACATTTTGTTGGTTAAAACTAGCCGGCTAGCGTTAGCCGGCTAGCTAGCTGTTATTGTTTTTCATGATTTCGCGAGAACCAAAATGGAGGAGATGGCTGCTGCCAGTGTCCTACACAGCCACTCCCGAGTCCTTGTTTGAAGCCCTCACACCGAAATGTCTACCCTGACGCACCACTGAGGTTAAATCCTCCTAACGTGACTGGTTTGTCTCCAAATTAGCGGCTATGCTTTTGTACCGCAGTGCTAATATAGCTTAGCTTGAATTTCAAACCCGGTGAAGGATTTTAGGGGAAGGATGCCCGGGATCAGACAGGCTCACTGCTGGTGTCTTAGTTTTCTTCGGTTAGTTGGTAGTTGGTGCATAGCTTTGACTCACAGCTCGCGGGCAGCAAGCGTCCAGTGAAACAGACAACAGTAACACGATAAATGCCTTTATTTTTCTTTGTGCTGTAGGACCGCAGCTGCTGACTTCTCATGGGAGGTAGCTGTAAATCGCATCGCCGAGGCGTTGCGGGATGAGAAGGCGTCGTGTTCGCCATGACTCTGAGAGCCACACTCTTTCCGAACACAGGGTTCAAGCAGGACGCTGACACCGTCGACTTTGACAAAACGCACTTCAGGACCGCCACCGTGAGTCCTGTCAGCCTCAAGAGGGAGTCCTGCGACTTTCTTGTCGATGTTCAAAACGTGCAGGGGGGCGAGATCCCGAGCAAATCCAAGGACTTAGACCAGAATTACATGACAAGCAAAGTTCCCCTCGCTGCCACAGTCGCAGAACTAGTTCAAGGGGACAGTAAAACTGTGGGGATATTGTCCCCTGTCAGACAAATGGGGGGTGAGGGAACCCCAGTGAAAGGCAAACCCCTCTCTGCTGACACTATGGAGAACCCTCAGATGGCTGTGAACAATAACCCAAAGGATGCCGGTGCTGATGACAGCGTGAAGGGGGTCGTCCCTGGAGTCCTTGGCACTGCATCCATTGAACTCTCCTCTGAGGGCAAGTGGAGGAACATCAGGAAGACCCCTGCTAATCCACACACACAAGCCAACTGCCTCCGGCAGATTCTCCTCCTCCAACTGGACCTCATCGAACAACAGCAACAACAGCTGCAGTCTAAGGACAAGGAGATAGATGAGCTCAAAGCAGACAAGGAGACAGTATGTAAAAGTTTTTAAAAATAAAATACTGGTGTGTTATGTGAGGGGTTGATTTAAAAAGCTTTTCTAATTTTTGTTTTTTAATGTCTTCTTCTGCAGCTGCTGGCACGCATTGAGCGCATGGAGCGTCGCCTGCAGCTCACCAGGAAGGACCCGCCGCGTGACAAACGCCTGTTCCAGCCTCTGGAGCCATGGACCCCTGACAAAGAGGACATGTGGGACCTGGATGTGGAGGAGAGTCCACAGCCCAACCCGGCCACTCAGCTCCCCTTCAGCCGGGGTGGCAAAGGTCAAAAGAGGTAAAATAAATAATGCATAGCAGCGCTGGGCCTAGCTTACATGCTGAGTGGTATTAAATGAAGCCACAGAACTGCAACGCATGCAGCAAATGAGAAATCTGCTGCAGTTTGTTCAGATAATAAAACTCTAAAAGTAATCTATTTTGTTCTGGTCAGATTTTATCTGTGCAAAACTCAAAAGACGTACAAGTCATGACTTAAATTTCTTGTCCTGTTTCAGTAACTTTGATTCTTTTCTCTGCACACGCAGGAAATCTTGCTTTGGAGATGCAAAAGTCCAGAAATCACGAGGCAAAAGTGCCAAGCTTAGCCCTCAAAAACCTGAGATTCAGCCAGGCTCTCCCAATCAAAGAGAGCTGCGCAGTAAGGAAACCCCAGAGAAGACCGTCCCTATGAGGTCGGGGACAGAAAGGGACATTATGCTCCCGTGCAAAGAGGAGCCTGAGCTGAGCTGTCAGATCGAAGATCTGCCCTTCATGTCTACTACTGAGATGTACCTCTGTTGCTGGAACCAACCTCCTTTGTCCCCTCTGCGTGAGACTTCCCCTAAAAAGGAGGAAGAGGTGGCCAGTGAGTGGACTCCTCATGTAGTACATGATATGCTGATTGTTTGTAAGCCTAACCTATATCCCATCTTTAATCACTATATCCATCAAATGTACAGAAAACACTATCTCTGAGTAACTTCCTGTCCCTCCTTCCTTCCTCCTGCTAGTTCCGTCTTGGAGGGAAAATCATATAGAGCCCTTGGAGGAGGACTCGTCCTTTAACCCCCCTGAGGTGAGACTCGTCTTCTTAATTCTCGTCCGTCACATTCAGAAGCCTTCAGCTGGTGAATGACGTGTTAATGTGTTTTCCCGTCCAGCCGCTGGATGACAATGTGTTTCTGAAACGCCACTTGAAGCTGGAGTTGGATGAGAAGAGGAGGAAAAGGTACCGACAGCGGCTGAAGTCATTTGATCTGAATAGATCTGTCCGTGCTCCTGAGTTTGGACTGAAGACGGACAGATTCTGAAAGCAGGAGTAAAAAAAAAAAAAAAATCTGACATAACTGGCCAGAGCTGTGATCAAGCTTCACTTTTTACAGCGGTCAAAAGCATTGAAGGCTATAACGGTGAATTTAATTGGAAAATAGATGTCAGAAACAGAATTATTTCTATTAAAGCTGAGAAAGGACCTGTGATAAAGAGAAGACTCCACAGACATTAAATGAAGTAGTTCTGGTGAGGCCACGCCTGGAATATGAACCGTAGATACATTTTTTATAGTTAAAATATCCTCAAAAATACATAATTTAACCTTAAGTTCTGTCTGCTGCTGCTTTATTTCTGTCTGTGCAGTGCAAGCGACAGGAAGGCTTTTTCCAATCGTTATAGTTTTAACGAGATCTGGATTTCTTTTTCAAGAGAGCCGAGAATAAAAAATGTTCACAGTCAAAAACGGCTTTTTAAATCATAGTTGGCACATCTGCACTTCGGTTTGTTTTGGCCTTTTGTCCAACAAATGAGCCAGCACTGATAAATGTGTCGTCAGGCTCGAGGTTTGACCCTCTCTGGTCTGTAGATTTTACGAGGTCCCACCGTGAGGATGATTTTTAAAGAAAACAGACATTTAGGTCATTTGAATCCAGGAGGGTGGAGCGGGGAAGCCTGTGAAGCTCTGTTGTGACTCCTGAAATGTCATTTTTACTGACTGTCTCCTTGTTGTCAGGTGGGACATCCAGCGAATCAGAGAGCAGCGCATGTTTCAGCGCCTGCAGCAGCGCATGAACAGGAAGAAAGTCGTCCCGGAGACCGAGCCCGAGCTTTCGTCCTTCTATCCCGACACTGAAGACGGTAACTGAACGCCTGACGGCTGCGTCTCAGAAACACTGACGACATGTTTTTAAAGAGATTTTAACTGGATTCTTTTGTTTCTGCCAGTTGAGACGATCGTGATCACTCCCTTCTTGCCGGTGGTGGCGTTCGGCCGGCCGCTGCCCAAACTGTCCCAACAGTAAGTACTGAGTAACCGATCCCTCGTCTTCATCACTCGCTCTGAAAGTCCCTCATTTGTAACACGCAGCTCTGAACTCTGTCTGAAGGCCAGAGCTGAGGTCCATGTTTCATCAGACGTTCAGTGAGATCTGCTTCATGTTTATCCTCTCAGGGCTTTCCTTCAACGCTCTGAACCCCAAACAGTTTGTGTGTTTACTCACTGCGTGCTCGTGTTTCACTGCGACAAGAAAGTCCTGCAACTGTGTGGAAACAGCACAGTCATGGCTGAGAGAAGAATCCTCTCTGTGCAACTTAACACAGCTATGATGCCATAAATCATACAAAATAAAGCATTTAATGCATTTTATTGTAACCCAAAGCCTCCCAGCTGCACTGAGGAGCGCAGAACGTAATGTTTTTACACGATTTTGTTCATTCAAACGTTTCATTTTTGGTGAACCTTTACATAAAACATGTAAAATATCACTATTCTCAGCTGAGATTTGGTTATTTTTCCTGACAAACGCTTGACGATAATTTCCATTTTCAGTTTGGGCTTCCTCATAGAAAACCTGCTCTTGAAGCCTCCCAGCACACTGTGCAGCTCTGGGGGTTAATTCATCTTTTCTACAGATCAAGTTTATCATTTTTAACTAAAAGCGACGTTTCTTCTTCTTCTTCTTTCTGCAGGAACTTCGAGCTGCCTTGGCTGGACGACCGGAGCCGATGTCGCATCGAGGTGCCCAAGAAACACACGCCTCACCGGACCTGTCGGAAGTGAAGCCGGCGTGGCGTCACCAGCGGAGGGAAGCCGCTCTGCGCCCAGATTAGAAAATACTACATTTGTCTTGTCTGGGGGGGGGGGGACAAGTCACCAGTCGCTATGTATAACTGCTGTTGCTTTTGCTTTCAGTCTGTGGGAGAGCTCATGCCTCTCCAGTCTCAATGCGTCACCACAGACCAGCTGATCTCCTGCAGAACGCTGTAAACGGAGAGCGGAGCGCCGCTCCTCGGGGGCGTCCTTCATGTTTTTGCTCTTCTCAAGGGGAGATTGAACGCCTGACGCCACAAGATTACAGTCCTCCTGCTCGCAGCTGTTGAAGATTATACATCAGTTTGTATCTAAAACAATGAATGAACAGTTATGTGCATGTTCTGTAACATGTTTGAAGACATTTTGTAGCAGCCGTTCCATCCAGAATAGATTTTATCTCACAGAAGTGGACTTTCTGTCGCTCTTTGTGCATCCTCAGCTGCAGGCTGAACCGGACTCTAATCTTGAGCGCTCTCACGGGGGGGTTTGGTTGCCATTTTGACTGAAAAGTAGAGCTTGAGCTGTAAATCATGAGCAACGCGGCGCCGACTTCCTGTCCTGGGTAGTCCTAGCTACCACGCTCATCCTCCCCGCCTCAGTGGAAAAAAGTGTCCAGATCTGACGTATCGTGCTGTGTATTGCCTATATTGTTCGCACACAACTTCAAATAAGATTTTATCAATGTTTAGTGTGATATCGGGAGTTTTGAGCCCCACTCAGCATGATTTCATTATAAAAAAAGCTGCATTTCTAGCCAATTCAATGTAAGAAAAAACTTAAGAAAGGCAACCAGACGACTGTTCCTGTCCTGCCTCGTGACGTCGAGGCTGGACGGCGGCGAGCTCGGCCTTGACGCCCAGTGTTCTGTTCCCCGATTTGTTTCTGTTAGTTATTTTTTTATGTGAGTTGCATGGACTCTATTTAGCCGTTTCAAAAGAAAAAAGACAAAAAAAGACTGTAGCATGGCTTCACCCCAGAATGGAGAATAATCTCTGCTCACCGGGCGACAACAGCTACAAACTCTACTTCCTGAAAGCATGACTTCTGGCTGCTGCGGTCAGCCGCCTCATAGGGCCATCAGATATTAACAAAGTACAGCTATGACCTTCATTTTGGTGTTTCCAATCCTTACGATACGCTTACATCCAGTAAATATTAGGCAAGCTATGTGTATGCATCGGCCGCGGTCAGTCAGCTGACGTCCGGGGAGCCGTTTTAGACGATAAGAAGCTTTCTAGCTGTAGCTGTAGCGATGCTCGCCCGTCTTTCTCTCCCTCTCTGAGCTCGTCTCAGTGACTTCTGGCTGCGTTTGCTCGACCTGTTTTACATATGATGCGATGGCTTTCTGCAGCTTCAGTACTTGGACTGCCGGCCGAACGTGGAGGCAGATTTTGGAAATAACAAAGTTGATTTTTTTTTTTCTTTTTTTTCTGTATATAGCTCTCAGAAACAAATGTACATAAAACATGGCTGTTATTTTTTTATTATTTAATGTTGGAAGTGTTGAGTACATTCAATATTGTTCTATGATTGTATGTTGACAAATTGACAGTTTTGAAAGTTAAATTCTTTTGGAATAAAATTAACATGTCTATGATATTTGGATCTGGTTTGTGTTTGTTAGAAACTAAATCTAGATGACCTTGTTACACGTGTTGACCACGACAGCTGGTCTGGTTATGGCCTCTCTATCTTCTCTGTGGATGAAATGGGCTCAATAAGAGCTATAAAATAAAAGTTCACATGAAAATAATCCTGACATGGATATAACAGAGTGTGGATTTAGATATTTACTTATTCCTTTGATTGACAGCAGAAGCAGCCTGAGGTTAAAGGGCCAGTTCACGTCTCTAAATCCAGTCTTTGCTCTAAAAAACCTTTAAGTTCTGCTGGAAGATGTGCTCAAATCCCAGAAGTAAATCCAGTACTACCACAGTTTAATAATACTCCATTATAGTATTGAGCCAATGAAAAGCTGTACCAGAAATGTGTACTTGCAGCAGTGGCCCTTTAAGAGTTACATGATAAATGTTATTACCACCAATTTATTAATGAATTGTATATATAATATGTAACTGATGAATGCTAGAAAGACACAAATATAATATTCCCCTCTAAAATGTAGTAAAGGTGAATAGTGGAAAAATACAAGTACCTCAAAACTGTGCTTAAGTTCAGTATTTGGGTAAATGTACTATGAGTTAGTCAAATCAGAGTACTGTATCAGGACAGAGACTACACTTCCCATAATGCAACCAGATAACATCTTTGACGAGAGCACTCCCTGTCTTCACCTCTCACCCTCCACACCCACAGTTTGGAATGCAGACTGCACTTTAAAAAGCTCCACAAATAACCCCGATGACATCGCTGTGACATCATCTGGGTCGTTTTCTCCGCGAGGACGAATCAGCTGAACGAGCTGTTAGTTAAATCTGCAAAAAATGTTTATTGAATAAAGAAAAGAAGAACAGGCGAAATAAACACCAGTGAAAAACACCGCTGACAACCAGGAAGTGGACCGGAGACGCTTCCTGTCAGCTCAACACGCCTTTCTTTCTCCGTCTGTCTCCTATTTTTGTCAAATCAAAAGTCCTGTTAGTGAATTTAGACAGAAAAGAAGAAGAAGCACTTTTTTTCCCATCTTCAGCCGGACCCCAACAACTGACGAGAAATACATCAAGAGTCATCAAAAAGCTTAACTCAGGACTAAAACTGTGTATTTTATATGACGAGGTGGATAAAGAGAACACAAAACCAGCCGGATGTACAAAAAGTCAGCCCTATAAAACAGCCGCCTGTCACGACACCAGCTTTCGTTTGGGCTCGTTTCCACATTTTGCTCTTAGTGTTAAACTGTGAAACCTTCGTGCCTCCAGGAGTTAGTATTTACACAGACTGTGAAATAAATTTACACTTCCAAGAATTTGTCTGGTCTGGCAGCGTCCGACATGAGACAGAATTTGCTCGACCTGTGAAGGATAATGACCCCTGTGGGGTTTTTTTTTTTTTTTTTGGATAAAATACATAATACACGCACAAAATGAAAACACCTCAAACAGAAAGCCAGACCCCGACACGACTGTGTGAAACAGCTTGTGTTCTGCCAGTTACGCCTTCAAAAGAATCTAAACACAGAGATTCGAGTATGTTTGATTCTGCATTAACAGCCGCCGCCGCCGTGCGCTCGTCTGACAGTTACTGTGCCTCAATCTCTCCGGAGGTTATTCAGCCTCTCCTCCAGGTCGGCGTCTGCGTCGGCCAGGGCGGCCTGGGGCTCGGCCTTCTTTCCGCCAGCCGCCGACAAGCTTCCTCCGGTGGACGGAAGGTCTGAAACGAACACACGACGGGCAGCCGGTGATATAACAAATCTGAAATTTCAAACGGAGCGCGTGCAGAGGTCACATGACTGTGTTTGACTTTCTTACTCGACAGTTCGTCGGACAGGTTGAGACCCAGCTCGTCCAGCACTTGGGACACGATGGCGTCGCTGCAGATGAAGCAGAAACATGCGTCGGGTTAGTCACATCAGATTGTGGAGGGTGAATCAGGGATTTGGGGGTCAAAATGGATGCAACAGAATTACCTCTCCTCCTCGTCATCCTCATCGCCCATGGCGTCGTCGATGGCGTCGTTCATCATCTCCTCTTTCATGTCCATAATTTCACTCTGTCGCTCGAACTCCATCATGATCTTCTGGATCTGAGGCAGTTTCAGCTGTGGGGACGGAAACAACGTGAGGTCGTGAACGCATGAGGCGCATCGTCGGCGTGATGCGAGCGACTGTCTGACCGACCTGTCTGTTCATGGTGGCCATGGCTTTGGTGACGCCCTTCATGGCCTGAGCCATGCTGTTGTTGGACTTGAGCGTCTGGATCTTGAGGCTGACGGCCTGAATGTTGGCCTTCATCATGATGAACTTCTTGACGTAGCGCCGCGTGCGGACCAGATCCTTGGCCATGATCTTGACGGCGTCCTGCAAAGATTCAAACAACACACGCAGCCGTCAGGCCTCTTTAGAAATGAGTCTCTCATCTCATACAGCTGACTTCCTGTCCTCCCTCTCACCATTTGTCCCTGTTTGGCCATTTTCTTAATGTCAGCGATGATCTTCTTCTCCTGCTGCTCCAGTTTCATTCGCTCTCGGTCCAGTTCTCTCATGGCTCGGTTCAGCGCCCTCTGATTCTGCTTCAGCATCTCCTCCGGAGTCTTCCTTCTCCCGAACAGGAATTCCATCTGTTCCAAGGCAACAAGAGCAGAATGTCACTACGGGCAAACTAAAGACATTCTGTTGAAAACCAATCAATCAAAAGTCCTAATCAATCAGTTGATTGACATAAAAATCAATCAGCATTCCTGCACTTCTTATCCTTTTTCCTTGTTAGATGGAAAAGTCAAAACTTGATAACCCAGAGAATTAATGCTGGAACAATTAGTAATTAATTGATTAGTCACTTGGTAAAACAGTTTTGACAATCAATCAACTTTTTAAGGTATCTATCAGTAAAAATGCCAAACATACTCCGGTCACAGACACTCAAACGTGAGGTTTGACAGCTTTTCATTGTTCTATATCACTTTAAATTGAATATCTTTTGGGGTTTTTGACAAAACAATTAATGGAAAAAAAGCTGGCAGATTGACTCATGGTGAAAACTCATATATTACCACCTTACATTTAAAATCTTGTCACTTCACACACCAACAGGCCACAGAGATGTTTACTGTGATTCAATGGAAAAGTTGAGGAATTTTAAACGGAACTTGAGGAAAACCGGAAAACAAAGAAAGATCAATCAGTTCCTATCACTGATTCCGCCTCCTTCGTCCAGCCATGACCTCTTTGTTTCGTGGAAAACATTACTCAGCAGGTAGTTATGTGACTGGAGGCCTGTTACGAGCTCAAGTCTCTTCCCAGCCGTGTTTTAGCTCGACTGTCCTGTCAAATCTGTCTCAACATCTTCCAGAACGACAGTTAGCCGTTAGCCCCTCCATCACAGACTAAACCCGGCTGTCAGACAGCGAACCCCGCAGTGTTGCTCTCACCGTGTCCCCGGCTCGACGTCAGTAAAGGTAATCCAGAGGCTAAACGGAGCTTAGGGCGTCTTCTCCGACTTCAACTCGACACTAATTTGAACGATTATTTGTTTTCGTTCTCAAACTTCCGCGTTGCGATAGTTTTCACTTCCGGGATATGACGTATTGTGCACGTCTTGGGCGTCTTTTTTTAAAACCGGCGTCACAAGTGTCGAGTTCCTCCACTAAAGGAAAACCAGAGGAGCCGCCCTTTCAAAATAAATCCTTCAACGGTCACATTTTTGAACACCAGTGGAAAAAGTACTTCCATCCCTTAAATAACATGCACATGTATAAAGAAGCCATGTAGCTTTGGGGGAATGTGTAGTAAAATGAATGTAGGGAGATTATTTCATTGGGTACATTTTTAAATAACAAAACTCTTTGCATTTGTGCATGTGATGAAACCACAGAGTCCAGATGAATACCTTAATCTTACTTGTCACTTTTAAAATTGACATGAATAAATGTGATATTTATTCTTTTTTACTTATTATTATTACTACTATCTACTTGATATTCATTATATTTTTGTATTTCTTCTTCCTTGTATTTCTTTCCATCTTCCTTCTAAATATCAGTTTTATAAATACTATCTTTATTATTAATTCAGTGATGTTGTCAGCATTCTCATATCTTTTGTGTGAATTGTTTTTTTAGCTTATGTGGTATGTGCATTTGCTTTGTTGAAGGGTTACATTTTTTGCTTTTTTGTTAAAATTGGGCTTTTATTTTATAGATTAAAGCGCTCGACATCCGGTCATAATCTCTGGTGCTTTATACATCTGAATTGCACATGTGCGTCTTTCACGTAAAGGCCACAAACACAGCAGCTATGCAGGGAGATTATAGATGTTGGCGGTCGAACAAAGGAGACATTTTAGCAGTTCTGCCTTTGTGAGAGGACAGATGGACACTCAACGAGATCTGCAGACACATCTATGGATTAATGGACTTGTCAGGCATTTGACCAGCTGAGGAGCGTTGAATCCAGGGAAACTGGCTTCAGTTGTAGAAACTTGAATTTGTTTCAACTCTCATCCGAGAGGATTTTTCAGTTCCACCTCACTGGCGACGAGTTCCAGGTATTTTACCTCTGTGAGATCGTTATCAAGGTCATTGATACCACCTGGGTCATTAACTTACTGCTCCAGGCAGTGTAACATCACCTGAGGCCAAGAGGGCCAGGTGAGGCAGCTGCTCTTCTCAGTGCCTCTGGATGCATTTCCAACTATTTCAATATGTGGGTACTGAGTGTTGCGCATCAGCAAAAGTTGCTGCTTGTCTGGACTAGAAGATTTCAGAACCCAGTATCCATCTCAAGAGTGGGCGCTCAGGTAGCTTCTTACCATGTCACACCTACTGTCCTGAGCCCAGAGGACAGCAGCAAAAACCCTGTGACGAAGAGACGGCGCAGAGTCCAACACATGCCTGTTGAATCCGACGGGTGGCAGGAGCAGAGTAAATCCTGGAAAAATGAGATCCCATTGTTGCATAAGAAAACTCAGAGGAGGGCAGACGACAGCAGGGTGTCATCTGAACTCAGGAAACTGTGTCTGGAGGATTTCCCTGCAGAGCGGGACAGGACAGCGAGACAGAAGTCAACACTGGACTCCAAAGCAGAGAACCTTGAGATTATTTTTGGCGTCGCTCCCTGTCTCTTGGCTCTGACTCAGGGCAGAAGAAAGGCCCGTAAACTGTTTGTTAAAGATGGAGAGGCCTCTCACAGGGCCTCTGTGTTAACGGTGTGTGAGGAGGCTCATCGGCGAGGAGTACAGATCCATCGAGTCAGTAAGAAGGATCTGGACAAGATGTCTTCTGGGCGAGTACATCAAGGGTTGTGTCTGCAAGCCAGTCGCCTGAGCTATCTCACCGAAAACAGTGACTCTGCACCCAGAAGGAGAGACAACAGCGTCCCTCTCTGGCTTGTCCTGGAGGGAATTCAGGACCCGATGAATCTCGGCGCCATCCTGCGCTCTGCCTATTTCCTGGGTGTGGACAGAGTCGCCAGCAGTCTTCACCACAGCTGTCCATTGTCTCCAGTGGTCAGCAAGGCCAGCTCAGGCATCATGGAGGTGATTGGAGTGTATGGGTATGAAAACCTTGAAGACATGCTCCGGTTAAAGTTGGCGCAGGGCTGGCAGGTGGTTGGCACCGTGGGAGCTGAAGCAGGGGAGTCCCAGCTTCCTGTCACCCAGTGCTCAGACTATCAGATGACCAAACCCACGTTGCTGCTGATGGGCGGTGAGGGGGAAGGACTGTCCCAGAGGCTGCTCGCTCTGTGCCAAACCCTTCTCACCATCCCAGCGGGCAGAAAGCTGTTCCCTGGTATAGAGTCTCTCAACGTCTCTGTAGCTACAGGCATCCTGCTGTACTCCCTGCTGCTCTCCAGGAAGTCGACCAGATGACGACCGCCTTAAATATCTGCCTGAGATCTGCAGGCGAGCTGAGAATTTATCAGCTGTATGTGGATGACAGAATCACATGGGACATTGACACCTTCACTGCAGTCTTCAGAAGTGGCTTTAAAGGATAAGGCTGATGATATTCCACAAAAAGCCCAAAATTAACATGTAATTGAGTTTGTCTGTGTATCCAAAGTGCGATGTGTCTCCTCCCTCTGTGCCGGAGAGCTTCACTGTTATCAAAAACCATTAAAAACTCATCAATGAACCACCCTGTCGCACTGGATGACATGTTCCTTCATTACAGTGAACACACACACGTTTATTTTGACTCTGTTCCACACACACACCGTCCTGCTGCCACAAATATTCACCACGAGCAGCAGATGTGGATTAATCCACAGCTGAAAATAGTTCTGAACAAATACAATATTTACTCCGGGCTGAGTTATATTTGCTAAAAGCTTCAGTGAGCAGCTGTTTTCAGACAGTGCTGAACCTTTTTAAACATTTAACAACATACCTGTGAGCTGTTCCAGTAGGAGCCTGCGGGTTTGAGGCCGCAGACGTGCTAAAGAAGTCTGAAAATGGTCTTTTAATAGGATCTGTTTACAGTAGGAAATGTAGAACAACACCAGGCTTATCCCTTAAAACACTCACTTGATATATATCGTAGTTGTATCACACAGGACGTCTGCCTGCACGTAGTGCTTCTGCCAGAATGTACCGAGTGTGTTTTTTCCAGGCTTTGATTGTGGAATTGGTTGGAAGTTTTACTGTGAGTAAAATAATACTTGATCATATTGATTTTTGTACTTCTTTGTTGTTTGTTGTTGTTCTTTGTCTCCACACACACTCTGTGGACATACCCTGCCAAGGTCATAGCTACCACTGAGGACACTGAGGTCATGTTCTCAGTATTGTTTCTGGGAATTTGAGGCTTTCTGTAATTACACGTAAAATACAAGTAGGTGGTTTTTACAACGATTTGACAGTTTGTAGGCAGGAAAAAAACAACAACAAGTATTGAGTATCCACCAGAATTAAACACCATAACATTGCGGAGAAGCATTCGAAGACATTTTTGGTGGCCAATCAAAACTTTCTTGGTTTTGGTGGGAAATTAGGACTCATGACCAGCATCCTTTGTGCTTTTGAGTACCCGACCATTTGCACCATATGGCCAAATGTGTACAGACACATGAACACGTCAACATATTTCAAAATAATGGGCACTAATCTGTTTCTATAACAGCATCCGCCCCTCTGTGGAAGCTTTCTGCTGGGTTTTGGAACCTGGCTACAGAGATTTGCTGTCATTCAGCACCAGAGGTCTAACAATGGTGTTGGGTGATCAGGTCTGGCTCACAGTCAGCTTTCCACTTCACCCCAGGGGTGATGGATGGGATTGAGGTCACCGCTGTGCACAGGCCAGTCAAAGTCTGCATCACTAAATTGGGAAAACCATTTCTTTAAGGATCTGGCTTTGTGCAAAGGGGCGTTGCATGTTAACCAAACTGTTGCTGGAAAGTTGGAAGCACACGATTGTAGCATTAAGATTTCCCTTCACTGGAGACAACCCAGGAAAACCTGAAACCAAACAGGACACATGTGGACAAGAGTGTCCACATACTTTTGGCTGTATAGTGTAAATGAGACAAACAATAATGCTCATTTCTAAATGCTCCAGTGATAAAAGAAAGGCTTGTAAGGCCGTGTATGTTTCTGAAACTGAGTCCAGTGGTTCCCTCTGTAATTTGTCTTTTATGTCGGACTGTAAAAAAGCCATTTGATATCTGGAAAGCTGACAGAGGAGCTGGAGAGAAGTTACTTGTAGTACCGAAGAATAACTGAGCAGACACTGTCCACAAGGTGGCAGTATGCGCCAGCAGAGCTACCAAGCACCCAGCCGCTGACTGAGGAAGAAGAGTGGCGCACACAATGCACTGCACGGCTGACAAGGGTTGTGTCTCCCTGATTTTCACGATAAATTTCCAATTCAGTGGAAACTTGTGAAACGGCAGCAGCGGAGCCGTTCTGTTTTTCTCTTTACATATTTTCACACTGGATTGAGTGAGAATAACAAATCGGTGACCGGAAACGTCGGCGAATGGTCCAACTAATCCTAAACATTGGATTACACAGTGAAGGCTGCATGAAGGAGCTGCCCAGCCCAACGGGGGCTTGGCCGACACCCTCGTTTATGGAAATCGACACCGAGGCTTTGATATTTGGGCCTTGATTTTTTTTTCTTTATGATGGAGGTGGAACGAAAGAAGAGCTGTGCGTAAAGAAGCGAGATATCATTATTTTGGGGCGATTGGTTGCGAAAAAAGCTTCCGTATTCTTCCTGCTTCCTTTAAGAGAATTGAAAGGTTGATGCTTGTGGTTTAGCTGGCTAACAGCTGGATCGGCTAACGCTAGCTAGCCGGAGTGCTAGCCTTACGTCTTTCTTTTGATGTGATGCGAATTCAACCATTACTATCGGCCATCAACATTTCGGCAGGAGGAAAATTTGTTCTCGTGGATACGGAATATTAGTTAGCTTCACACTGTGCTGTCCGGCGTGTCAGTCTTTACAGACGCGTTTTAAGAATATAGGTTTATTCTTAGGTTGCTGGTTGAATATATTGTACCGTATTGAGTTAGCCGTGTGCTTGCTATCCAAATGAGCAAAAGCTAATTGGCTGGAGTCAACACTGACCTAACGTTAGCTAGCATTAGCATTAACTACGTGAACTCTATCAGACAGCTCGTTTTACTCCTTAGATTGGGAGTAATTTACTGTAGTTGTCAACAATAATACTTAACATTTCAGCTTAACACGGAATCATGTCACGGCCGCCGGTGTGTTAATGTCGGATATCTGGGTTATTTGCCTTGCTAACTGGCTAACCGTGTAATTTTGCTAACAGGCAAATAAATTTGTCAGCGTGTGCAGAAATTTAGGAAATCCTGGACTCAAGACTTGTATTGAGCAATGCCAACGTTGGCGTGATTTCCATTTTGAAATCTATCCAGGGGCGATTTGGCCTGCTTTGTCAGTGACACAACTAGACTTGTCTTTTTTGTTTACATGCGTATAACTTATGCGGTTGTCGGTTGAATTTCTTGCTAGCTAGCTAATGTTAGCCTCAGACGAGACACAATCTGCTATGTCCTGACATTTGTGTATGTTGTGGCTGTTTTAAATTTCGATGTGGATCCAAGTTTGCGTTCATATTGACTGAAATGACACTAAAATTTCGCCGAAAGAAAGGCACTGATGCCACTAGACTGTTGTCAAAGGACGGTAAATAATAGCCACTGGTTCCATTAACGCCATTTTAACAGGGCTCCCTGCGAGGGCCTGTGTGGTGGTGTTTTATTTGTGGTTCGGTGCCTTCCGCCGGACCGGGACTTGAATAAAGTGCCTTTGGTCTCACTGGAGTTACAAAAGGAGGTGCCGTTTGAACATGGAGGGCCCGAGCCGAAGCACTGGATTCAGGCAGAGCCGACGGTCCCGTTCACAGCGCGACAGGGAGCGGCGGAGGAGAGTGGACCTGGCGGAGGAGCGGGCCACATCCCTGTCCTCGGGCTCCGATCGGGAGGCTCGTGGGACAAACAGTGTCCTGGGTCCCGGTGGTCGAGAATGCCGGCCCAGTTTTGGGAGACACAGGCCTCCACGCCGGAGGAAGAGGGAGTCGGTGTCCTGCGAGGAAGATGTCATTGATGGCTTCGCTATTGCGAGCTTTATCAGCTTGGAGGCACTGGAGGTAAATATCTTGGTATCTACAATCAGCTGTCAGCCATCAAACATGATGTATTTTCTACATTAGAATAACCAGAGTGATGGATCCCTCTTTAATGGAGCTTGGCAGGCAGTCGGCTCGACGCTCTCTCTCCTTTATTCGATTTGATTGTCACGCACAGAGCAGAACACCTGAAACTTGATGCCTATTTTTTAATCATTTTTCTGTTTACTCCTCTCCATCACGTCAAATCAGGCCTTACTCCCTCCAGCTAAAGGTGTGAAAGAGCTGCAGATTGAACTCCTCAACTCTGACACCGTTTCTTGCCGGGAGAGAGCAATCCTCTCTGGCCAACCCCAAACCCCAAGGCATCCCTCTGATGGGTTCTGGAGAGGCCTTAATTATTCATGTCCTAATTCTATGAGGTGTTGATGGGCTGCCAAATGGCCTCTCAGAAAAAGAAAGAAAAGCCTAATCCACAGGAAAAAAGTCTAATTGTGTGTAACTCGACAGCAGAGGCTGTGTTCGGTTTTTGGACTCTTTGCCTGATACTTTTAATTTCTGACCTGCTCGGATCAGGTGTCAATCCATCAGGACATACAGGAAATTGATTTGTTAGTGTGAAGTTTCCACCATGCATTTAGAGCTTGAATACATCATATTTACATAAAAGCACACATACAGATTATTACATGATGTGGCTGCGTTGTCAGTCTGACGGAGAGAACATAGTTAATATTAGTGAACGAGCCCTCAGAGTGAGTCTGACAGTATGTGCCTGAACTTCTGCATCAGGAGAGGAAATCAAATATTTTGTCAGTAGGTTGTGTTGTAAAACTGCCTCTTTACATACACAAACAGTTCCACAATTCTCTGGGGTAACTTCATTTTACAGTCAAATGAACCAGTGAGTGCAAACATTGACGGTTAGTTACTATCTGAAACTGCTAGTGAGAAAAACTAAACCTCCCAGTGAAAATCTACAGGGTTTACTGGTTACTCTTCACGAATTTTGGATTTCCTGCCTGAATTTGTTTACAGTAACTGCTGCAGTTAAGTTAATTTATTTGAAAACTGTTCCCCCAGTTTGACAGACAGGCTGTGGTGATCTTCATGTTGCCTCCACTTCATGCTCAGTTTTGTATATTTATTCCAAATGCAAATATTCATTTCAGCTACTGTACTTAACTGTAATAAACAACAGAAACATCATAACTTTGAGGGATCCGACCAAAACGTAGTGGTTGTGGAACAGCAACAGCACCTTGTAATTTCTACATGTTATTTCAAATCATTGCTCTTGTTTTTTGCATTGGGCGTGTCTCCGTTTGGATCACCTATACATTTCACTTAATACCAACAATTCCTCTTCCTTGATGTTTAACGGCCCTTTTTCCTCCACTGCTCTCTTGGGCTTTGAGGAACCACTTTGTGCTCAAACTGTCTTTCTAAACCAGTCACCGGTTCTCAGCCTTTTTAGCTCGTGGCCCTTTGTAGCCGAGCAATGCCTGCTCACAACCAAACTGAACATTTTACCTTTTTAAGTGACATAGTTGTAGTAATTTTTTTTGGGGGGGGGGCTTAAGAATTAATACCTTCCAGCATTTAATGAGAAAAAGGTGTAAAAGCAGAGGCGCTTCTTCCTGTTTTCTGACTTGTTAGTCTTCTCACCCCTCGGGTAGACGGTGCCTCTGTGCCCTGCACTGTGCTCTAATACAACCGTCCTTTTTCGCTGTGGACATTTGTCACAGGAGCGTGTCTTGGTTTGTGTCTTTGAATAGGGTGGACAGAATATTAGAATCACATTTTAGGAACAAGTTCAATACAACCCAACCACAAAATACAGTCTCAGAACACACCATGTAATTGAGTCTGCACACAAACAGCTGAAGTAATAGCCTCGTGCAGGCTGCTGTATTGCATTACATCATTCAGTTGTTTCTATTTTTGCGATCACTCAGAGCACAAGCTATGCAGAAATTAGGTCTGTCAGGACATTAATCGGCATGTAGCTAGTCTATGGTCTCTGCCCTCAGGCGTACGCATTCATGTTCATTGACAGACATGAAAACTCGACAACTTAATTTCTTTTCTCCTTATCAGATGGACTGCTCTCTGATGCCCAGTCAGCGCACCGATATGCTGGGAAGGAGGAACAAGGGGAAGAGAGGGCCAGAGGAGAACGGCGGAGGGCCGCTGTCTGAGCCGGAGGAAGGAGCCCCGCACAGCTACTCCAGCAGCTGTTGGAACAAGAGTCGGAATAAGAGAAGACGGATAGAGGTAAGCTGACGAGTCGCGACTCCACTGAGCTGCATGTTTTGGTTGGATCTGCAGTCGTCTTGTCATGTGAGATGTTGAGATCGAGCTCCTAACCAAATAGCTATGTTTACATTTGTGTAATGCTACTGACCTGCAGATCCTGCTATTGATAATGACCTAGAAAAACTGGTTTAGAACACCTGTCATTCGAAGGTGTTTCCACTCAGCCAAGAAAGGTGGTTTTACGTTTTTAAAATGCCATTGCTGTAAATTATACATTTAACCTTATCTGAAACCTGTTTAACAACCGCTGGTGTTAATAATGTGTATTTCTTTCCAGGGACATCCTTTGGAGACTGGCTACATTGTAAGTTTCTTTTCTAATATCGTGGCGAACACGATGTTCTGATGTCCTGGAACACTGTGCACCCTTTCTGCAAACTGCTTCAAGTCTGTTCATTGTTTGAAATATTCTAACAAAACTGAATGTTTTATTCCCTGTCTTCTTTTAGTGTGACACTGAGAGTGATACAGGAGACAAGGTGTGTACTCCCTCTTGTTATCTTATCAATATTAATTTCAGGCTTTTCATGTGAGGTAATGAGGGTGTGAAACACAGTTTGCACTTCTTGGCAGAAGAAGAAAGAACTTTTTCCATTAGACTGTGTTGTTGAATGGGAACACACGAGATGAACTCAAATTCTCATTTGTAAAGATATTTTGCTCTCACACCTGATGTAATCTTGATACGACATAAGTTGTTGAGTGATATGTTGACTCTTGAGTACAGATGAAATTAAAGCCTTGTTTTGTGTCCCCGTCCAGGCCTCCGACAATGACATGGACCCAGTCTTCACAGTCAGTACTAGAAAAGGTAAGAGAAATTCAGTGCTGCCAGTCCACCGTCTTTCTACTGCTGCACGATCCGTGAAGACATGAACTGATGCGTCAGTCAATGGACCTCACAGGCCGACATGTAGAACATTAGTAAAGTAGCTAGGATTGTTTTCGCTCTTGTATCAGTCAGTTGGACACTGGTGCTGATTTTAATCAGTAGTACACAGCATACTCTGCTCTGTTCAGTGATGTGTGACATGAAAGGTCAGCTGTTCGGTCGTCCATGATGTGGGTTCAGTCAGTAATGACTTGTGAGTTTCCAAGCTCTGACTGTCTTTGGAATTTGGATTTGGACTCTTGTTTTGAAAATGTGTCGAGATCCCGAATTTGGAACTGGAGAGCACTTATTTCACATTTTTGGTTTGTGGTCCCTCTGTGGACGCCCTCACTCGTGTCATCCTGTGCTGTGACGGACAGGAAAGACGAAATGCTGACCCATGTTCTCTTCTCTAGTTGTGGAACCTGCCCCCTCAAACATGGGCGCCTCCATGGGTAAAAGCTGCCCGCCTCTACCTGCCCGCTGCGGCGGTGTGTCACGGTTGATGGTGACCCCGAGAGTATCTGGCCTGGAGCGAAGCCAGGAGAAAAGCTTGGAGCAGCATTTCCCGGAGCCTGTGTCTTCTTCTACCTCTTCTGTCACCTTCTCCTGCCTGCCTTCCTCGGTCACGGCCTCTGGCACGGTCCCCCGGTCCAGCCCGCTCAATGGCAACAGCAGCCATCACAACGGCAGCCCGCCGCTCTCCAAACCCACAACCTTCCTCACTTTGCCTGGACGATCTCACTCCATCTACAACATCAACAACAGGTACCTGTACCTGTGCCTCGACAAGAGTTTTAAAAAAATCAATCCCTGCTGCCTTTTGTTTTCTATAAATGGCGAACACGATTCATTATTTACACTTGCTTTCTTTCCTCTCAGGAGCAGCACCCCTGTCAAACCTCCCTCATCTGCTTCATCTGTTGCATCCTCCTCATCCTCCATGCGCCCCCCGACTCCCTCCACCAGTGTGTCACTGACCTACATCAGGAGCTCAGGATCCTCAGGGCCCCTCCGACCCCCATCCCGAGCCAGCTCTGGGGCCCTGTTCACATCCTCGCCCGGCCTGCCTCCACCTCCACCTCTGCTTCAAGGTCCTGCAAACTCCACTGCAGCAGGTAAAGTGAAGGGGAATGCTGCTCCTCGCTGCTGTTACAGTCTGCTTCAGCTGTTCATGGGAACACAGTGACTCATGTGCTACTAAAAAAAAACAAACCCAGACTTCCTCTGGCGGTTGTCTGGGTTTGTCTCAGTGTGTTGAGGAAGTTATATATTGATGAACTTTGGTTTGATCATAGCAACACTGCAAGTATTGCATTCCCTCTATAAAGCAGAGGCTGCATGTTGTACTGAATAAGTAGCATTTGTTTGTCAAATGAATCCGAGCAGGCGTTAAAGCAGGCGCCATCGTGTGTCAACATTTGGCACTTCTTCTGCGTGAATTTAAGAGGCACTCTGGTGTCATTTTGATGAGTTTTATTTTCAGTAATTCACTTTATATATTTTCTCCCCCTTATTTTGACACCCTCAGATCAGGAAATAATGCGTCATAACTTAAACTCCCACTTCTTGAATTCACAAGAACGCGAGGCCAGACGCAGTGTCCCGGGGGCTGAAAACAGCGCAGCAGCCGCGGGCCGCTCCACTCCCGGTGGTCCGTCGGCATCGAACTCGGCGCCGGGCTCGTCGGGCCGGACGTCTCAGAACCAGCCGAGCATCCCGCCCCTGGCCTTCCAGTTCCATCAGCACAACCACCAGCACCAACACACGCACACGCACCAACACTTCACGCCCTTCCTGCACTCCACAGCCACCGCACCGCCTCTGGTGAGATGCTCTGCTGTTATGCTGAACATCTGTGTCGTACTTGAAATTCCACTGTGGCTGGAATGTGTTTTTTGAGATATTTTAACCCACGCGTTGCTTTTGTCTTTTAGTTTGATAAGTATCCCGGCAAAATGGACGGGCTGTACCGACACCCTGTGAGTACTTTTTGAATCTTGCTGATTATGTAGGTGGTGGTGATTTGCAGCTGGTTAAACAGTAAAGAAGCCAGACTGAGGATGCGTTTCAGCTCTGTTTTCGGTCATCAAACAGTTTGAACAATGAAAAAATGGCATTTATTTATAACTTTTTCAGCTGTTTTCAGTGGTCACTGAGCCGTGTGCGTGTGTTTGTGTCTGTCATTGTAGTTCTTCCCACAATACCCGCCGCCCTCAGTGCCGAGTATCCAGCCTGTGATTCCTCCCACTGGGCCTTTCAGCTCCTTGCAAGGAGCATTTCAGCCAAAGGTGAGCAAAATTCTCTTTATATTAATTATTCCTGGACGTCCACTAGACGTTGTTCTGTCAGGGGACATCTCACATTGCCCGGTGTAATTTTAGTCCTGATGGAGTGTTTGATAACAATTAGGACTTCCCAGACAATGCTACAAGCACTGCAGGGTAATTTACGGAGGAGCACTGACCCTCACTCTGCATGAACGCCACAAGGCTTCATAATGACTCTAACATGGTGAACGTGTGTCCTTACTAAAGGGATTTCAGACTCTGCTGTGATGTAGTCAGCTCTGGGTCCTGCCGGCTTTAGTCGACATGAAGAGCGGCACTGAAAGGGAAAAGAACAATGTCAGATGTGAATCAGTTGTAGATCAGTAGGCTGTGGCTGATGTGTTGTGCTGTGTGTGACAGCCTCTTGTCCCTCAGGGAACGGGTCCCGACATAACTGCACGTCTTGGGGTTGTACCTCACCACCTGCAGCCCAAAGACCCCAGGGTAAGACCAGCATGCTTACTCAGAGCCTGACGTTTGCATCATTGCTCGAGAAGATGTCCTTTTGTTTGCGTAGAACTGTGCACAGATGTGGACAGCCGTTTTAGGCTAGGATGTGCTGCAACATGGGCCTAGTCAGTGCAGTAAAGACTGCAGAACTGTTCCTGGAAAAGAGTGAGAGATGTTGATTAAAAGTGGTTTTACACTTCTGTTCTCTTGTAGCTAACTGATCCATTTGGGACAACGTTGAAAATCAGTAATGTAAGCAAAAACAGATGTTTTTGAATCCCTTGGCTCCTTAAAACCTTCAGCCTCTTTTACTTTCTCATTGCTTCACTCACTCTTTGCACTAATCTCACTTGTAATCTTGACTGCTACTGGTCTATTCTCTGCCCTTGCACACCCAGTGAGATATTTCAGACCCAGAAATTACCCTGTATATAATGTATGCGGTTGTTCTTTCCCCCATGATTTTCTTGTGTCCCTGCTTTATGCATTTTCACTGACTTTTTTATTTTTCCACACTTATACTGAGTAACATTATCTCCAGCTGGAAACCCCAACCTTGTGTAGAGGCTAGACGAGATATATCTGAACACCAGGAAGAACATCTGACTCTGTGTGCAAAGGCTTTCAAGTTGTACATGCAGGATTCATGGAATAACATAGTAAACCCCTGTGATTTTTGTGCTGTGCAGAAACCAGGAAAATGGTGTGCTATGCATGTATATGTGGCCTGGATGATTCTAAGCCATCAGAAAAAAGTAAAGGTACGTGTTTCTAATTAAATTATGCGTTGTAATTTCCCTGATTGCAAACTGAGAAAATTAAAGTGAGAAATTCCCTCAGAATGAAAGAGTCGTGACCCCTCAAACCTCCAGCTAACTGTTATAATAACCCCCTTCTTGCAGCTGATGCAGGCTGATCCTCACAAGTTGGACTTCCGTAGTGACCTGCTGGCCCGTCTTCCTGGAGCAGGGGGACTGGGCCCTCTGGGGCCAATGGGAGGAGCCCTGCCTCCCACTCATGATCTGACCAGACCTCCCAGTCTGTTCTCAGCCACAGGTGCTTGCTCACACTGTTGACAGAATGTCAAGGAGTGAAGTGATGGTATTCAAGCTGTCTGGGCTGTTTGCTTTCATATTTCTAATTATTCCAGACAGAACTAATCAATTCCTTCTTTTACCGCCTGTCATTTTTGGCTTTTGATCCGTCCTGTCCTCTTGAGTCGCAACATGAAGTGTGTGAGTAGCTCAATGCACTTGATTTGATTACTCGTGACTTTTTTTGTTTCTTCTTTCTCTCAGGTCCAGTCAATCCGTCCTCAGCTCCATTCATCTCTCCATCAACGCCCCACTCCTCTTTCCTCGCACCGACTGCACACTTGGGTAAGTGCAGCTTAAAGACACATCTGACGCCAAAGTGTCCCTTTGATTTCACTTACAGATGCATTGAAGTGTTATCACACAGTCTTTTTCACATGTTGTTGTGCATCTGACTGACGTTCGTACAACTGAGTGGAGACATTTCAGAAGTTTCAGCATAGTTTAACTCTTGTGTTCATGAATGTTCGTATCAGCTCAGTATTTCTGACATTTATCTGCGTCTGTGTTTTAGATCCATATGGCCGATCCCCACCCTTCACCCCGCTGGGAGCCCTTGGTTCTGGTGCCTTTGGAGGACTTGGCAGCCCAACGCTGGGTCAGTCTGATAGTATCTCTACTCTTGAAACACAAGACTTTAAGGATCTTTTCACGTTTGTCTTAAAACAGTTCTCATGTTATATGAGTGTTAACGTGGTTGTGGTGGTGTGTCGCTTTAGGTACTGGTGAGACAATAACGTGATGCAGGAAATCCAATTTTAGTAATAAATCTGTGAATTTGAAGGTTTATCAGATGCCAGAACACTGTACAGGGCTTCATGATACTGTGAGACAGGATTTTACAGGTCTCATCTCTTGTGATTTGATTGGCCATTTCAGCCTTGCTGTGTTGTGGCAAAAGTTGGAACGAGGTTCAGCTTTTTTGTTGGAGGAATTGGTGTCACATCCATCTGAGTCGGGGAGTAACGTAAGACACACAAATTTACTGTGATTTGAACTCCTATAAAAGCGACGATGAGCATGTTGAGGCTTGTCGAGTGGCGCCTAGCCTGGATGACTTCGCCGATCAGCTCTTTAAAAAACAGCCGGGGCACAGAAACGCTGCGTATTACACTATGACTATCCAGTGCTGTCATGCACGAAAGCCTGAGCTCACCAGTGTCGTGCTTGATGCTAGTTTACGCATTTCATAGGTTTTGCAGTGGCCCCCGCAGACTCCTCTACAACAACACTGACACCTTTGCTGTAGAGCAGCCTGTAGACATCTTGACGAAAAATCATTAAAGAAGTCAAATGAGCACTTGGGAAGATGATCAGGTTATTTTGAAGTGCTGGTGAAGGTAAATGACATTCAGCAGCTAATCTGCTAAAATGGTGTTTGTTGTAAAGCTAAGCTGAAACAGGAACTGGGAAGGTGGCTGCCTCTAAAGAAGCTGACAAACCTTCACACTAACCTGTTGTTCCGATGAGAGATTTATGACTGTCGCTGCTTATCTTCCTCTAAGGCCATTATGAAGTGATAATTCACAATGAGCAGTGAAAAGAGAGAGTAGATGTATTGTGAGAGTTTTTTGTGACCGTGCAGTAGTTCATGGTTTAATAGCAGGATATGAGTGAGCTTAAATAAAACCGTGGACAGCACGGTGTCGCTTTTCTCAAAAATAGCTGATGACATTTCAGTTTCCACAGAAATCTCTCCCTGACTCGAAAGTCACTACAGTGGATATTTTGTGAGGAACTGAGATCTGGTTCTGATGAAGCCGACAGTCTTGAATGCATGTTTGAGCTTTAACAGGCTGTGATGATTGCCTCTTCCTGACTTTTCTACTAGCAGCGCCGCTTTGATCTCGATCCGGGGTATTGTTTGAATTTCTTTAGAAATCCCGGTGCTTGAGGTCAGAACAGTACTTTTGATTGTCACATTACTGAGCATAAACATGTTTTTCTCCACAAATGTTTTAAGAAATGCGTCAGGTGTATAATGTTTAACACAAACAGCCCGACAAGAACTTTTGGATTGGACTAAACAAAGACTAACCAAGCGCTCAGTGTCCTGACACTAAGTTGGTTGATGAAATGCTGAGCTCTATGTCGACTTCTGAGCAGGATAAGCTTGTCGGCTTTGGCCGCGGCGTTTGTTTGCCATCGCTCGCTGCTTTTCTCCTCTCTTAATGCTTCTCTCTTCTGTCTTAAAGCGCAGCTGCAGCTCAGCTGTCACTGTCAGAGACATGCCATGATTGGCTGTGCTGGCCTTTGTCACTGATGCACAAGGTTCGATGCATCAACTCGAGTCGCTTTGAAGACTGAAGGAAGTCCAGCGTGAAAGCATGGGCTCCACGTTTCTATCAACTTGCCAAAAGTGAAGAATTTATTGGGAAGTCGTCCCATCATTTAGTCGTGTTGCAACAACTAGACTAAGCTGGGAAGCTGGGAGCGATCGTTCATTAAAGTGCTCAGTGCTAAACCACATCAATTAAAGGGTTACAAGAGTGTGATCATTTAACAAGGACCGACTTGTTTTGATCAAGAGTTCCTTTGTACATGCTGCAACAGAAGTTCTTCAAGTATAAAATGCACATTTAACCGGAAAGAACTGTGACTTGACAATCATGCTCTCCTGGATAATATTAGATGCTAACAAGAAAACCTGGTGAGAAGCTTGTGGATTTTACTTCCACAAGATGGCACCAGCAGTTCTGTAAGATATTAAATGTGACAGATTTAAGGGTTGTTTACAGCGCTTCTACACATTTACCACAAGGCTGTTTTTTTCCTGACAAAAAATGTTTTTTGGTCCACAGCGAGCTCCGTGTTTGGCCCGAAAGATTCACCAGCTAACGTGGTTGGAGGCTTGCCCAACCCCAATCATCATGAACCATGGAACCGTCTGCAGGGTGGCCCATCTGGGTTCCCCGCTGGCCCCAGCTGGGCTAAAGGGCCAGACAGGCGGGACGAGCGGGAGCGAGGGAAGGAAGGCGAGAGAAGAGACATCCCCCACATCAAGGACGAAAAGGACAGGTATGATTCAATACTGGATTCATACTTAAAGAAACAGCTTTTTTTTTTCTTTAACATGAGCTGTTGTCACTACCCACGTTACCCCAGGCAGTCATGTGATCACAGATCTCCCAGTAAGACGGGGACCAAAAATGATCAAAACTAAGAAAAAAATCCACAATAAAATGCATGCAGAATAGATTTAACACAGCAGAATTCAACAAATATTTCCTCACCGTACTTACATTTATGACAGCCAATTTACTGGTAAAAACTAGTTGAAGTGGCACGTGAAAGGACTGTTTGTTATGAGCGATGTCAGTTATGTAACTTGTGCACATCATGTCTTGCAGGGACAATATGCTGTATGGCCGACAACCTGTGAGAATGTCTCCAGTTGCCCCCTCCTTCAAGCCCCGCAGTAGCACCCCAGTTTCCCACATCAATGGCCACAGCAGTGCCCTGGGGGCCAGCAGTGGGCCTATCGAGGACCTGACGCGCAGCTTAAATAGAGACAGAGACCGCGAGCGAGACAGAGACAGAGACGGAGACAAGAGGTCGCTGCCAACAGTGTCTTCACGGGGGCTGCCTCTTGGCTCTTCATCTTTAGTAGCAGACAGGGACAGACCACGGTCTTCCTCATCTTCTGCGCTCACTACACCTCCACCTTCCAACCGCTCAGCCCCGTCTCCTTTGGACCTTTACCCCCGCCAACTGGCCCCGACAGCACATGGCCTCCACAACGAACCCTCGCACTCTCAAAGAGACGGCAACCTCTCTTCTTCCTCTGCAGCGACTGCCTCTGTCACTTCTTTGTCTCAGGCCAAGAAGTCGGACCGGACCACAACACCTGTCTCCAAACCTTCCCTGCTCCTCCTGCCAGTTAAAGTCAAAGAGGAGCGGAAAGAGGAGCCGGAGCACATCCCCATCACCCTGCCTCCTCCGGCGCCTAACCACAGCTTTGACCGCCCCAACAGCCATCCACACCACCCTGGTTCTGGTACCCCTTCCTCTTCTTTATCACTGACTCCCACTCCTGGTGTTCCTCTCCTGACACACACTCCAAACCACCCTCCTACCCACCAACACCTTTCCCTGCTGGACCACTCCAGGGCCATTGAAGCGTATCTGGGGAGCACGGCGGGTGCTGCAGGGTTGGTTGTGGGTCCAGGAGGAGAACATTTTTCCCATGGTCCAGGCCAAGGACCACCACAGGGTCCACATAGCTTCACCTGGGGCCCCTGGAGGGAGCTTGCGGCTCAGCAGCAGCATCATCATCGCAGGGAGGCTTTGGCACTTCGATCAGACCCCCACCTAGCCCTGCGATCCGATCCACATTTGGCCCGACTGCTCCAGCATCAGCGCCTTCTGGAGGCAGAGAGGGTTGCAGCTGTAGCAGCTGCAGCCGCAGCAGCCGCCCCTCACCACCCTCCAACATCTACCTCTGCTGCCTCCACCTCTGGAGTTCGCCAGGAGTTCGGCCTAATGGCCCATCACTTTGACCGCCTTCCTCACCTCGGACCCCCAGGAGGAGGATTGATTGATGAGGAGCAGCGTGCCCAGATGAGGGAAGACTTTGAGCGGGCTCGCTACTTCGGGATGCACTCGCATCTCCCTGCTGGCTCTCACCTCTCAAGCCCCTCTCATGCTGCTACTGCCGCTCACCTGGAGCAGCTCCACCCTGGCCTTCTCTCCCACTCGCTCCCCCCTGGAGCTTCTCCTGCTTCCCAGCACCACGCTGGCCTGTACGCCCGTCTAGGCCCACTGAACCCGCACCACGCGGCCAACGGCATCCTGGGAAAATCCCCTGCAGGTTTGGTGGGAGCTCTGGCAGTGGGGGCGCCGCCTCCACTCATTCCGTCCATCACCAGCCGGTCGTCCACGCCTCCCCGCAGTTCTAGACTTGGAGGGCCAGGTGAGCTGGCACTGTACAGCGCCCACAAAGACGCAGAGTCCAGATAGTACAGGGACAACACTGGAGGAGATTAAGGGAAATGTCAGGATCACTGTGCTGCTCTCAACCTGCCCCCTTTTTCCGCTTGCAGACTACTAAACCCCACCCTCCCAGTTACACAACCAAAACAGCTCCAGCCCCCCCAAAAAAGGGTCGCCGTGACTGGCTGGAGGTGACGGTAGGGAGGGAAATGCAAGACTTGGAATATGCGCAATGGTTCTATCAGTGCAATTTAAAGGTACATGGTTTCTGTGCATCCTTGGTGTATTTTTATTTTATACTGGCTGTTGGTTATTACAGTAGTCAATTTCAGAAGCTGTGTGAAGAGGCAGAGGACAGCTTTTTCCATTTGTCAGGTGAATTTTGATCCATGCTTTTAAGCAAGCCTTTTCCGGGTGGATTGGAAATGACTTCCAGAGGGATGTACACTGTGAAAACATGTCGAGTTCATCCTCAGCTTGGTTTACTCATGGGATATTATAAAGCCCTCCTCTACATCAATCAACCCTGATTAGTTATTGTGGACGAGGGTCTTTAGAAATACAGTGGTAAAGTGGTGCTTTCTGTTCTGTCTTTGTGTCTTCTTGTCATTGTGAAAAGACAAATTACTGATGAGACCATTTCATGAAGATCGGTAAGCATCGCACCTCAGTTTCCTGCTTTACCCAAAAATCCAAACCCAAACCCTCAGCTTCACTGATAATGAGATTCAACCTTTTTTGGCTTTTTTGTTTTGTTTTCAAAGGATGAATGGCGAAATGAACTGTGCTACACTGTGTGAGTGAACACAGTATTTTAGAGCTTCCTGTAACTGTTTCCCAGTCTCCTCTTGACTATATGTGCAGGACCAGATTATAGTAGTCTAGAGAAATTGCCTTTGTAATTATTATTCTTAACATTAATTATCTTCTATAATAATAAATATATTCACTGTTATGTTATTTGTCTTTGTTTCGGGTATCAACCAGTACTCTCTCCCCAGGTAATCTGTTTCAAACCATGCAAAAGACAAAAGGCTTGCTTCACAGAAAACTTTTAATGCTTGTGAACATCAAGCCGCATCCATTGCAACCTCTGGCCTCTTCACGGATCTCATCTATGACTTTATTGTGCTGAGAGGGAGGTTTGCCTGTGTGTCACTGGTTGTGTGTTCTATCCATTTGGGACTTCGGGAGCCTTGTACATTGAACTGTCGAGTTGTTTCATCAACAAGAATAAGTTATATACATGGATAAGTGGGACATCTGCTGAAGAACTGAAAAAAATATATGTACTTGTGTCAAAAGACAGCTAGACAGTGGGTATCCTGAGAGGGAAAAGACTGGGTCGATTATTTTAATATGACCATTTTATACCTTTCAAACCCCTCCCCTAGAGACCACAAAGATTAATTATTAAATGAATTGTTGTTTACTCTGTTGTGTGGGTCTTTTGTTCTAAGTCTTTAATATAAAGATGGCAAATGTTATATTACTGATTCATCAGCCACTTATTGTCTTGATTAATCAGTTGGTATATAAAATCAGTAAATGGTGAAACGTATTAATCATGATTTTCCAAAGGTGACATATAAAATGATTGTTGAGCCTGAGCATCACTTTAAGGCAGTTTACAATCTGAGAATAACTTAAAAACAGCACATATTTACACTTCAGAAACTGAATTTTTGGGCTGATTACAAATAGTTCTGATTATTTTTTTGTCAATTGACAAATAGTTTCAGCATAAACAACAAATATGACAGGTTAGTACTGACATTTGAATTTCTATTGTCAAGAAACAAAATTTTAACATTAAACCTGCATTTAAAGGGACTGAGCAAGAAAGAACTACATTTATTTTCTTTATCAATATTACCATGCTTCAAATCTGCTCATTAATTTATTACAAAGGGAAAAACAGTTTATTACTTCTTACAGCTTCCTCACCATCTATTTGTCACTTAAGGATCAGTCTAACTTACCACGAAACTGTTGTTAAATCTGAATATAGGAAAAAATACGACCCATTTTGATCCTCTTTCTGTGGCCTATCACAGTAACGTTAATGTAATTCGCCTGCCGACCCGTAAAACCGCAGTTAAGGTGAAAATAAACCGGTTAACGTGCAAATATCACATCAAGCGAACTACAATCACAAATATTAGCATTTCAAGTGGCGCGCTTGTCGATATCTCGCGAGATTTCCGTGTGTTCTGTACTTTGTCAGCAGCAGCGGTCCTCCACCATTTCGCTGCGTAAAGTCTCCTCCCCGCGACCGCTACATTCTGCGCCGAAACCCAGTCTCTCCCGGTCCGTATTTTAACTTCTTCCCACAGACCAAGTGGTACCTCGTTGGGTACCGGGAGACAGTTTGGATTACTGGCATTACGGATTGAGTGCGATTTTACACGGATGACGGCTCCTTCAACGAGAATTTAGTAAAAGAAAATTGGTCGGAAATTTCAGGTAGGTGGGAACTTAAGATGGCGGCCTTGAGAGGGAGGGGGGGCAAGGAGGAAGTAATGGGGGANAATTAGTTGACATTAGACTGATCCAAGACAGGACGCCGGAATAAAAAGACATACAAACGAATACATTTAAATTTCAGTTGTGCTAAACGAAAGCAAAAATACAACGGAGCCATCATTTCCTAACCGTCGCTTTTTAAGAGCCAGTTGTGGACCCTTGTGAGTCCCCCTAAATCCCCCGTATAATCATTGCAAAATTTATATGGAACTTTGTAACATTGTTTTTGTTCTTTGATATATTTATGCGGGAAGTAATCGGTGTTAGATGTTGAAACTGAATAATTTTTAGTCGTTTATTTTCGTAAAAACAGATTTGACCCCACGCAATGACGTCACGATGATTGTCCCCCTCTGTAGTGCATGCAGAAGCGGGTTTTAATGCGACTTCTCAGGTGTTTTTGTCTCATTGCGAAGTAACTTATCAAATGTGTCGGCATAAATGGGCTTCTTTGAATCTGGACCATTACATAACTGCGGGTGGGATGGGGCGCCTGCGCATCAAACGAACGCACCCTACTAACTCTTCTACCTTGCTAGTTAGCAAGCTTCCCTTAAGTGCCACCCAAGCAGTGTTTTTGTAAAAGCTAACGTTAGCTAGCCAGCCACACTAGCCAAACCGGCAGCGTTAGGCGTTAACGTTAACCATTTAATCGTGTGGCTTTTATAAATAACACGACTGGAAGCTTGTGGCATCGTTACCACACTCAGATTGGAACGAAAAGTCGATTCATATTTCATTTTCTCATGTCATGCACGCAGCCAGTGCACACAAAACTACTGAATAAAGATGTAATTTCTCAAGGGAGATAAATACCTACAAGTTCGTGTAGCTACAAGTAGCCACAGTGAATAATATTTACATTTACGATAGCTTAAAATGAATGACTGGAGGCCCGCGCGCTTGGTCACCGGCTTTTAGCTGTAGAGCGCGTGCTGCAGAATTCCTAACATCTTCCTGTGGGCGACTGCAGCAAATGCAACTTGGAGCTAGCTAACGGAGCTGCCCGTCCAGTGCTGCTCTACGGAGTATTTTTATTACCGCTGCAGATACCCCACCAAAGCACTAGCAAATACACCAACTGTAGTCCTAGCAGTACTTTGCTAGCATAGCTACAGTCTTCTTGAGTGTTGCTGTTGCTCTCGTGACGTGACATGCTACTCATCGTCCCACACACTGTGGTATTTTTGTTTACTAATAATCATATGTTATAAAATTTATGGCAAAACTCACTGTTATTCTCACACGGTTGTGCAGTGTAGCTCGCTACATCAAGAGTTTTTTATTGTCAAGTCGGAAGATGTGCAGTTGTCATTTGATTTCAGTGATAAAGTTACCCTACGTTTCTATTTTCGCTTCCTCAGAATATGTGGAGGGGACCCTAATTTCAGCATCCTGGAAGTAGAAAGCACAGAAGATCTGTGTCTCACACCACAGACAGGTGAGAAGTTGTTGCTTTGCACACATGTCCAGTCTGTACTGAATGTAACACTGTGTCCAACATTTGATGATGGCTTGTTTGTGGAATTTTTTTTGTTTTAGTCATTATGTTGGTAGTTTGCTACCAAAAATTAGATTGTTTTGATGTAGAAGTTGATGTATGTTGAGCTTTTTGTAAGAAAATGAGTCGGATGGATAATAGGTGGTGAGGAGAATACAATGTCTTGTATTTAAATTAAAAACACACACACAGAAACAAAGCAGTGACTTCCTACATTATCTCAAAAGATTACTTGTATATGCTGAGTATATGTTTTCTGTCCCTGTTCCTTTTTAACCTCTCAATGAATTACCCACTCGGTCCAGACACTTTGTTAACCACCTGTATCGCCCACAGGTGCAGTGTGTAGCCGGGGCAGCACAGAGGAAGGAAGCTCTGGGGAGGAGGCGGCGCGGCAGCGTGCCCCTCCGGCTGTGGATGTGCTGGGTGGCAACCCCCAGGCTGCACAGAATGTGGCTGGGGAGTCACCTCGGCATGCCCCGCAGCCGGTCGCAGCTGCCCCCCGCCCAGTCCCTCCGTTCACCAATCCGTCCACTGTGCCATTGCCGGAGAGCAACAACTCAGCATTCCTCGGCATGGAGGACGCCCCTCCAACCAACTTGCCTGAGACTCACCCGATCAGCAGCGACTCTAAGGACAGCGTCTCAGAAGAGATCCCAGCTGAGGAGAGCGTTGCCGAAGTTGTCAGAGTTTCAAGGTCTCTACCATCATCCCTCAATGAGGACTGTAGTTCCTCTGCTGAGATGCAAAGGCTTCCAGCCCCCCTTTGTCATCCCCTCACACCAGATACACAGATTGACAGCACAGTGCAAAGGCTGCAATACGGGTCACAAACTGATAAAGAGACAAGCCACTCAAATAGTCAGACGAACCAGATTCAGCCACTTAGAGATGGTGCTGGACTTGTGGTTATTACGGGGACAAAGGAGGAACAGTCCACCACATTGGAATACAAACCAGAGACTGGAACAAACACAGAACTTGGTGGAAAAGAGCACACAGGTGGAAATATTCTCGCTCAACCCCAATCCCAAATCTGTTTCACAGCCTCATCTCCATCTTCCCCACAATCAGGTGCTGGTTTCAAAGTCCAAGACACCACAGAACATGAGGCTATGGAGCAGTCTGACAGGGAGCCACTTGTCCACACAAATCAAGGCAGCCATATACCTCCGCCAGGTGCTGCAGAGCAGGCGGGTGGTCACGAGAACTCGAAATTGTCTCTACTCCCTTTACCCTCATCTGACGACGGCGAGATTAAACAAACTGACATGTCAAAAACACAACCTAAAATCATCAACGCCATCTCAAACGATGCCAGAGAAACACAGAAAGATAATTCTTTGGAATCAGTTGAGATGTTTGAGCATGTTAAAGATCTTGTTGACACTTCTCACAAAGAAACACAACCTCCTTCAGATGAAATACTTGAGACCCCAAAGGCAGGAGACTTGCTTCCTGGATTATACGGGTCCCCTGGAAAAGGAGACTCAGTGTCCAACAAAGCAGCCAGCAGAGAAGACGGCGACCTCCAGAGGAGCTGCAATCCGGTCGAAGGAGAGCAGGTGGAGGGAAGCACGGGGGATGGACAAACTGACACGGCCACCTCCTCATCTGACTTTACAATGCTGTCGGAGCGCTCTTCAACTCAGGAGAGTTCCTCAAAATCCTCTGCTGCACCACCTCTGTTTGACACAAGCCTAGTTGTCTCACTGCAGGCGGAGCAGGTTGTTGAAGGACAAACGTCTCATCCTTCGGACCAAGTCCTCACAACAGAGACACCACTGACCGCTGAGCTTGTGCATTCGGCCGATGCTCAAGGAATTGTGGTTGTCAGAGAGGATGCTCAGGCCAGTGGGGACTGGTCGAACATGCACCTGAATCAGAGTTACCTCCTGCAACGAGAAGACGGCACTGTCTGTGAAGCTGCCATTGTTAACGAGCTGAGTTCTGAACTCTCTGCTGGAGAACCAAAGCTGTATGAAGAAAGTGTTCAGGTTGAGCTACACTCACAACCCGTGGAGGTGTATGAGTTCTGCGGCCTGGTCGAGGAGGTTGCTGAGGAAACGGTCTGTGCCAGTAGTAGTGCACAGATGCCTCACTCTCCAGGATACGAGGTGAACTTGTTCAATGCATTACTAGAAAACTCGGATGAGTACACTGTCAAAGAGGACCTAGAATCGCATCTTGAACCAGCCATTCACACAATTAACGAAGGTGACACTGTCATTATTTCCCAGCAGCCCTTGCCTTCATCACATGATGCAAATCAAATACTGGCTTGCTCTAACAGTAATTCCCATAATTTGTCCACGCAAAACAGAAGGGTGGCTGCGGTCGGGCAGCATTTGGTATTAGATGCTAACCAAGCTGTGGAAGTGGCTAACTCAAGTGGGGTTTGCTTAGTTGAAGTAGCTGCTGTTACATCTGACTCATTCACTGTTGAACAGACACACACCAGACTAGAAATTGTGACACCTCGCTCAGAGGTCGATGCAACTGTCCAAAACCAAACCGAGGCGAGTGATTCTCCTGTAATTCAGACAGTTGCCCCAAAACAGGACGCAGAAGCAACAGCTGGTGCATCTCTCATATCCCCAGTGGGCACTGGAGAGGACATGGGGATGGAATCATCTGTTGCTGTTTCAGTCCATGTTTCTCATGTAGAAAACCAGCCCTCTCTAAATCAGACTCCAGGAGTCACTGTTGTAAGTGCCACACAGCCTGCTTTGACAGAGACTCCATTACAGAGTATTCAGAATGTTGTAGTGCCCACAGAAACCAAACCAGAGGCTTTCTGCACCACTCGCCCCGCTGGTATTATAAATCCAAAGCTGCTCCTTCTTAAACCGGGAGAAGCTCCTCTCCTGAAACACCCACCCTCCATTTTGGCACAGGTGTCCAAGCAACAGAATGCGGCCGGCAAGCTGGCCGGTGCCCACAGCTCTCGGTCTGGCACCGTGTCTGAGGAGTGCCTTCCCCAAACTGTCTCAACAGCAGACTCTTTATGTGCGTCTGTGGCTCGTAGCAGCCAGAAAGATCAGACGCAGTGCTCTGTCAATAAAACTTCTGTGACAGCAGCTCTGCCCGTCAAAGTACAGCAGCCGACAATGAGCGGTAGTATCTCGCTTCAGGTTGATCAGACTGCGGCGTTTGCCCCGACAACCTCACCTAGCAAATCTGACAAAGAGGCCTTAACTGTTACTAAAACTTCAACAAGTGAAGCATCCCAAGATGTCGTCACACCAACAGAAGCCACCCCACCTGCTACGCCTGACACCCTTTACATGATAGCATCAGTGGAAAGGGATGGTGCTGTCATGGCGTCCACCAGTCCTAATGACCCCGTCAGCCAGCCTGACTCCCTCTACGAGGAGGAGGAGGAAGAGGAGGAGGAGGAGGATGATGAGGAGGAGGAGGAGGAGGAAGGCGAGGACATGGAGCAGGATGAACTGATGGTAGAAACGGAGGCTCAGGAGGCCACTTCAGGACAGGTTAGCAGTCCAGAGGAAGGCAGCGATGAGGAACCCGACGGCGACAAAACAGAAAGCGAGATGACCACCCCCAGCTCACAACACAAGGTATTTCCACAAAGAACAGGATGTCGGTTTATAAAATCCATTTTGCCAAAGCTTAGAAAGCTGCAGACAAGAGTAGACAGAGGAAAGAGTTTGGCAGGGCTGCGAGTCCAGAGGCAGGAAGACGATTGAAACGGATTGAAAATTTGTGTCTGCGTCATCAGAAGTAAGACAAACAACATGGCACATTAAAGCATCGGGCCACATAATACTAAAGGGTTTGTCCTTGAAAGCCAAGATAAATCAGTCGTATCACACTCCACACAACAAGGGCAGAGCTGAAGTAACCGCAGTTCTCATGTTGTAACTCACATCGTGATTGCGGCGATGCTAAAGCGTGTTTATTAGCTGTTCCTTTGTGTGTCGTCTTGTTTCACACAAAGCTGATATCACTCTCTAATCTGAATGACCCTCTGAAGGCCACGCTAAAGCATCTCCACACAGGAGCTAAAGAGGAGGTCAGGGCTCCCTTTGCATCCTGAGGAACATTTCAGGCTTCGGTGATGTGCCGCACTCTGGAGCTCTGCTTTCATTTAGTGCAGAAGATTTATCTTGGCTGAAAACAAAAGCAGTACTTATTACACCATGATATCCACCATCATGTCATTATGCTTCTGTGGCTCCAATCAGATATGCTGCCATGGTTTCACCGTCTAAATATGGCCTGGTTATACCCATCCTCCTGCATGTCCTTATTGATGTCACTCATGTGAACGGTGTTGTTATTATTTAGTGATTTATTCCTTTTAAGTTGGCCGCATGCTAAGCCATGTGTGTTTTCCAGCATGGACAGAGCAGGACAGACAGAAAGGCACTGTTCCTTAAGGTAAGTGGTGGTTGTCAGACACCCAGATAGATTCCTTTTCAACAGGATATTCACCAGCACTTAGTAGTGAGCCACTGTCACTGTTGGAGCTCTTTGACTTAAGAAGACATTCCACTGACTGTTTTCTGATTATAATTCTGCATGAAGAGAGCTGACAGAAAAGTCTGGAGCCTGTTGCTTCTATAAACGCTTGCTCTAATTCATGCATGTGGCTTTTATCCTAGTCTCACTGCTTTCCCCTCGCTAAGTTCATCTGTAAAATGATTTCTTCATCTTTCTCCTCGGCCTGTAGGTACGCCAGTGGATAGCAGACAGGGTCACCACCAACTCGTCTCCGCTCTCGCCCTCCACCTCCTCTTCTTACCCGGGTCCCTCGCCCACCAGTGATTGGTCCACCCCGCGACGGGAGAGGTCCTCACCTCTGCGGGGTCCACATGGGAAGTTTGTTTCTCCTTCGTCTATCGGGGGCTACGGTTCCTCCTCTTCCCCACCCGATCAGGCCACCCCTCACCGCCCCCGTGGAGAGCGTCACACAGACATGGCGGAGCTAGCTAAACATGTAAGTGTTTAAGGCACAGTGTATGAATCATTCTAATACGAAAAGCAAAGCAGCCGCTCGAGCTGAGAAGAACACAGTTTTAATAGTCCACAGGTGGTTTGAGGGGCAGCAAAAGGCCGCCAGTGTGTGACTGGCGTGTATTTGGAAATGACGCATGTCGAGCTCCCTCTCCGTTCCTTTTAGGCTTTCACTACACGCTCACACTGCTGAGAATAAGTGCGCTCAGAGACCATTCGCTCGAAGCAAGCAGTCCAAAATTTCAATCGCTTAAACATATCGCTTTGAATCTGCAAATATTCCTGGTTTACAACAGAGAGTTTAAATCTCCGGGAGCGGGGTCTCAGTGATGTGAAAGCCCCTTCCCTCAGAAACACTTTTACAGGACCAGCCTCTGGTGTTTTGGTGCATCTTCACTCGTTAATAAGAGCTGGATATCAAATCAAAATCTGATCCTCATTAGGGATAGATGCAAGTTTTGACCAGTCTTCTCTATCGACCGCTGGTCATTTTAATGATCCCCTCACTTGTAAATCCTGATTTAACCCCTGATGGCCTTTTTGACTTTGATTTTTCACTTTGCCTCTGGCCAGCTGGATTATACTGGAGAGCACGTAAACTGACTCTGCAGTGAATAATCAACAAAGTTGTTGTGTTCAAGTGTTGGAGACGCTCTAAACTGCCACTGTCACTATTTTCCAACAGAAATTATCTTACTGGTAGGGTTCGTACTGTGTATTCAGGCTGAGTCCTTACTGCAGCGGCCTGGTTTGTTTCCAGCCCGGACCCCTGCACTTCATTTTCACTTCAATTTACTGACCATCAACACAAGTTAAATGTTTCTTGTACACATAAGTTGACAGTATTGTTATTAATGTTGTTTCTCCATTCGTAGAAAGCAGCCTCTCAGCTGCAACATCAGCTCTGTCATTGTTATCTAAGACTCTGTGCAGGCGTAGACTTTTGAAATGAACTTATTTTCTTCAGTTGACCAAAGTCTGGTTGGTTGGTCTACCGGCACGTTAGCGCTGGAGTTCGGTGCTGCGCTCCACTAATGTTATTCTCAGGGTGATTCAGTACAAACTACCTCTGCCTCTCCTTTCAAAGTCACTCAGTCAAAATGTGGCCAAATGCTTTGCTTTTTTTTTAAACAATGAACTAGAAGATGACTAGTGCGTGTGCTGTTTTCCACCCGAGCACTGCAGTTTGCCCGCATGGTTAAGATCTGCTTTTTCCTTCTGTCAACACAATGTTAACTAATGCTATTACAAAAGGAGACTTTTGGTGAATCTGAATCATGTAAAATGAGAGTTTCAGAAACGTTTCTGTAGCACGCCGATGTGTCGGCAGGACTTACTGAGCGGTTTATTTGTCGTGTCCTTTAGGAAGCAGACATCGAGCATCGAACCCAGGCGCTGAAGCGAGAGGGCTTCTGGTCAACGAAGCGTCTCACCCGCCTGACAGAACCGCCACGGCCAAAAGTTCACTGGGATTACTTGTGTGAGGAGATGCAGTGGCTCTCTGCCGACTTCGCTCAAGAGCGGCGGTGGAAGAGAGGAGTGGCCAGAAAGGTGAGTTATCCAGGAGTGTTTCTGCACCCAGAAATGTGTCACTGCTTCAGCCTCACATTTCTACTAGCTTGTTCTGTTGTATTTCTCATGATGTACACTGCATACGTTCTACATGTGTTCTGCTGATGTGTTATCAGGTGGTACGAATGGTGATGCGACACCACGAGGAGCTGAGGCAGAAAGAAGAAAAGGCCAAGAGAGACGAGCACGCTAAAATCAGAAGAGTCGCCTCCTCGATTGCGAAGGAGGTCCGCGCTTTCTGGAGCAGCGTCGAGAAGGTACAGACGATTGACAGGAGCGTTCTGCATCAGTGTTCACAGTGGAGTTTGGAAGGATCAGTTTTTAGACAATAAAAGACACACACTCACTGAACAAGTGACATTATCAACCGCTTTCACGTATAAACTTGTCATTTAGGCTTTAGCTTCTGTTAATATTCCAGAGTAAAATTGTTAAGAGTGGTGGTGTCTTGTCTTTTGTCCATAAAGGTGGTGCAGTACAAGCAGCAGTCCAGACTGGAGGAGAAGAGGAAGAAGGCTTTGGACCTTCAGCTGGACTTCATTGTAGGCCAGACAGAGAAATACTCGGATCTCCTCAGCAAGTCACTGGCACCCACCAGGCCTGCTGAAACCGTCCCTCTGACTCCCCCCAAACCTCCGCCAGCTCCCGTCGATGAGGATGGTGAGAAGTTATTTTATTTTGATATATGTGAGACCTTCACCTTCTCCATGTGCTGCTGCTTTCAGAGCTGAATCATTGGTTCAGAAAGGGACGTTGTCATAGCTACACACCAATGAGGTAAAATGTTTCATGGAAAAAAAAAGCTGTTTTCTATTGTCGTTTATTGTCAAGGTTATTGCATCTTTGAGAGAATCGACCATTTCTGTGCAGATCCCACCTGATTAGCTGAGCTCAAAGACGTCTCATCTTGACTGAGATGATGATGCCACTGCTTGGCTACGGTTAAGCTTGAGACTCGTCAGACCTGTCAGACTTGTCTGCTGCCCGTGTCATCAATGGCAGCATGGAGGTGGATAGTGACATGGTTCAGTCAGAAGGACAGACTTGACTGTGGGTCCATTCTCAACTGCAAAGACCGGCCGCTTAGTTATCAAGAATATCTGTCATTGCAGCAGACTCAAACCTCCACTGAACGGGTGTGAAATGTGTTTAACCAAAGACTTCCTGAGGCCACAGAGACTGAAGCCGGTCTTGGTGTGAAAAATGGAGTTTAGCTTCTGCATGGTGTCTGTATGAGACTCGAGAAGTCTTTGTGTTTGTTTGTAGTCAGGAGACAAGTCTTTTTCAGTACAAATCTACTCTGTCCTCTCTGCAGACAGAGACTTTGAGCCTCCCTGTGAGGAGGAGGATGACGAGGAGACCATAGAGGTGGAGGAGCAGCAGGAGGGCAATGATGCTGAGAGCCATCGGAGGGAGATTGAACTGCTGAAGGAGGAGGGCATGCTGCCCCTGGACCAATTACTCAGCACCCTCAAACTGCCACAGGTACCTCCATAAACCTGATGGGACTGGAATTGCCGTCTGAAACCAGAAGACCTCTGAACTCAGTTTAAATTATTGTCACAAGTTCTTATTCAGGCTTTTACTTATAACTTCAGAGGTTCAAATGCAGCTCAGTGTTGGTGTCACTTATATTCTGTGCACCAACTTGCTTTGTCTTTATTTACGACGGTTCAGTCCTCAGACCTTCATGAAGGGAAACTGGCGAATTGAATTTTAGTGAGCAGAATTTTTGAGTTCTTTCAGTAAGAAGTCATGATGCTCCTCCAGTAAAAGTGAGCTCCATCGTCATTAATCACAGTGAAACTGACGGGAGCTCTGTGCCGCGCTCGCTCTGAAAATGCTGACAGTCGCAGCAGCAGTAACTGTTGCAGATGTTTCCATCAGAATGTTTCACCACAGTATATCTTAAGACCTTTATGCTGTCACGTAGCTGATGTCTGTCATGTCCATTAAACACACATGCTCATGCATTCATTTCAAAGCAGATTTTAATACAGATAACGGCTGAGTGCTTGTGATATGGACCGCAGATGTTTGCATTTCATTTAATCACTGAATCATTGGATTGCACAGGAGTCAGGCTCAGATGAAGAATGCTCTGATGAAACCTCTTCATCGGTGGAGGAGGAAGAGGAAGATGGCGAATTCACTGCCAATGAGGAGGATGGTAAGATGTGAAACAAAAACATACTTCTGGTAAATAGAGAAAAAACATTCCTCAAATCGAATGACATGAAATTAAATATTTCCCTTGTGATGCAAGTCCATGAATGTCTATTAGTGATGTAATATTTGTTTTCTCCCTCTTCCTGTTTTCAGCTGAGGATGAGGAGGACACGATAGCGGCCCAGGAGAAGGTTGAGGGGAATGTGGACCATGCAGAGGAGCTGGATGACTTGGCCAGAGAAGGTAGATTCATCACTGTGTGGAGGAACTTCTTGTTTTTTGTGTGTTGCTGCTTTGAGGTGTTAAAAGTGCTTTCCATCGTTAAAGAGTGTTTGTTATTATTTGTTAAGACGAATAGTCTGGCTGTGTCCTTAAATGTTAACTTTGATAAAAGTAAGAAACCTTCCTACAACGTGGAGATGATACCTCAGCATATGAGTGGATGGCGCTTGAGGCAGGGCTCTGCTTGACCTCGTGTTTGTACTGGAACTGTTTTCAGCTGCTGGAGCTTGAAATACTGCTTTTTAACTGGGCTTCAGTAACGTAACCTTGGCCAAAGTGAGCCAGGGTAACCACACCCTCCAAAAGTGTGCTAGAGCCACCTCCCACCATGTTTTTAAATGCTACAGAGAAGCGAGGGAGCGATGACTGTCGGAGGCCTCGTGGCGACATTGTGTGTGTGTCATAGAGGGTCACAGGGCTCAGTTAGCATGGACAGTGATGTAGAGCTGATAGTCAGCGCTAACCAGCCTTAAGAAGCTACTGTCAGACTCTGTGTCTCTGCTGGAAAGACGGAGGGCGCCTGTGTCGTAGCTAAGCTAGGAGCTCTGCTATGAAAGGCTCTCCGATGTCTACATGTCTGAGGGGAAGTGTCAGTCCATTCCTGTTCATATAAATGCCCCAAATATCAAACAGTGCAGCTACCGGCGGCCTCATTTGTTGTGTTTACTGCCACGTTAGAGGAATAAATCTTGTTAATGTACAGTGTTGTTTTTCTGACTGCACTTATCAGTCTTGCTAATGCTAATGCTAGCAGCAGCTGTGTGTGAGAGGCACACACTGGGGCTACAGTTAGCCGGTGTTCTGCTTGTTATGCTTGCCGTGGCTACTGCTACCACAGGCGAGGAACCTGCCGACTTGGTCACAGTTAGGGGTTAGAGAATTTGGCTGAACTGAAGTTTGAACTCCAAGCAGACACATACAAGCCAGCTTTAGCACAAAACACCTAAGATATGATTTGTAGGGAAAGTCATGTTTTCACTGGAGTTTTCAGGCCTGATGTAAACACCAGACTGTATCAGGGCTTGGGCGAGAAATTTCATGGAAAAAATTACTGGTTTCCTCTGGAATATTTTGGAATCTCCCAACACCAGAGGACAAATACCAGATCTGAACTGTGCAACCGAAGATCTTTGGCCGCCAGTTAAACGAGATATAAGATATGATTTAAGGCCAAACCTGTGTTTGATATGCATATATGTCCTTAATTTGGCTTTGGCAAGATATTTCTAAACCATTTCAATCCTCAATAAAAGCTTATTTTTTAATAAAGATAACATTAGAACACTGAATGAGGATCTTTTGCTCGTCTGTCTTCTGCCATTTTGGTCATACAGTTCCATCATTTCACGTTTCCTGATCCAGAATTGGAGGAATGGGAGGAAATCTATGAACCCCCTCTATTGTGTATAGAGTCAGCATTTTTAGATCCTTTTACGCCTGAAGCATAGTTCAATATAGAGGAGATGCATCATCGTAAAGTTTGGTATATGTCGAAAAATCAAGGTTTGTTAACAGTTGATCTGAGAGCTCTCACGGCACATTTCGTGCTTTTGTTTTGAGTGCAGGCGTATTGTGTGTGTGTGTGTGTGTGTCAGTCAGCTGCTTGTCAATAAGCGTTTCGTTCATTTTAAGCAGCGCGCTGTTTAAAAACAGGAGCAGTAAACATCTACCCTAACGTCTGTCTGTTCTCCATGTAGGCGATATGAGTGTTGAGGAGCTGCTGGAGAAGTACAAAGGAGCGTATGCCTCCGACTTTGAGGCTCCTTCTGCATCCGGCTCTAAAGCGAGCTCTGATTCGGAGGTGTCTGGGGATGAGGAGGAGGAGACTGAAGAAGATGAGAGTGATGCAGAAAGCAACACTTCCTCCTCAGGTATTTACCAGCTCACAGGGAGTCAAAATAATCTCATGTAAATTGTTTATCTGCTCCCACTCTGACAGCCAGAGATGCAACAGCTTCTCAGAAGGGGAATGTTTCCTTCTCCGTCAGTTTTAAAGATTGTTCACTGCTTTTAAGACACGCAGCTTGAGTTTATCCGCAAATTATTCCCTCTTTCAAATGTGCGTTTTTGTCAGATTCACCAGGAGACAGTGCAGACGACGATGACAGTGAGAAGGATGAAGACGAGAGCGAGGAAGAAGACGGCGAGGACGACTGTGGAGATGAAGGGATGGAGCTCTTGCTAAAGGAGGGAGACAACAGCCCACCTTCCTCCAGCTCACGGCCAAAGAAAGAGATCAGCCATATTGCTGCAACTGCAGAGAGCCTGCAGCCTAAAGGCTACACTTTGGCTACCACAAAGGTCAGCCTCGAATATTTAGCCTATTAAGGAGAAGCTTATTAAAGTTTTTTAGTGACCAAAGATGAAGTTAGTGCTCATCTTTTATTCTAAGAGCCTCAAGTAGTTTAAGAAGTCAGACTAAGGAAACTTTAAAGGGCAAAAATGTAGTCCTTTGCAGCTCTGAACCATGATTATCTCATCTTTTGTCCACTAAAAGGTCAAGACCCCCATCCCATTCCTGCTTCACGGCACATTACGAGAATACCAGCACATTGGGCTCGACTGGCTGGTCACCATGTACGAGAAGAAGCTCAACGGCATCCTGGCTGATGAGATGGGTCTGGGCAAGACCATCCAGACCATCGCTCTGCTCGCTCACCTCGCCTGTGAAAAAGGTAACAAACCCGGTTCAGATGCTTTCAGTGCTTTTTCTATTCACATCAGTTAAATGGTATTGTTCATTTTAGCTCATTGGTGACAGGAGGTGACACATTTGAACTCAGATGTTCCTTCTTTCATGTCCATTGACCTGTTCAGGTAACTGGGGCCCTCACCTTATCATCGTCCCCACCAGCGTGATGTTGAACTGGGAGATGGAGCTGAAGCGTTGGTGTCCTGGGTTTAAAATCCTCACCTACTTTGGCAGCCAAAAGGAGAGAAAGCTAAAGAGACAGGTTGGTTTGGAAAGCATGATTACCTTTAGCACAGGTGTGTTTTCAGTCATTTGTACTGTATGTTCCCTGGGTGTGGCAGCATTTCTACAGAGCGACTGTGGGTTTCTTGCTTTATGTTCCCTAAATACCTAATGGTGACCCAGATTCAAGCTTTTCTTTCCACTATAGATGTGGAAACAGTTGCTTTTCTAAAATTCACAAATCTGAACCACATTGAGTGTCTCTTTTTTTCTTTCTCAGGGCTGGACTAAGCCTAATGCTTTCCACGTGTGCATCACTTCGTACAAGTTGGTGCTGCAGGATCATCAGGCTTTCCGACGCAAGTCTTGGCGGTACCTGATCTTGGATGAGGCGCAAAACATCAAGAACTTCAAGTCTCAACGCTGGCAGAGCCTGCTGAACTTCAACAGGTCAGTAGAGCGGGTTGTTCTGTTTTCTCAGAAAGACACATGTGCAAACTGAAAGGCTCGAAATGAGTAATTAACGTGGCATCGCTGATTCAAAGCTCCAGAATTAAGGAACACCCAAAGAAGATAACACTGTTGTTCCAGACACATGATCAGTGATGTAAAGTAGCCTCATCTGCTCTTTGAACATTATGCAAACACAGCCAGTGGAGCCAGCCAGGAATTATCAGTCCCCGTCTTGTGTCCAAGGGTGGTTGCTTAAGGCTCGAACGTGCTTCAGCACATGCACCCTTGCCTCTTGCAGACATGCACGAGCTGTCTGAATCCATTGAGGCAGACGTTCTTTGGTGTATTTTGTCCCTGCAGTTTAAACCGGAGAATTGTCCTCTGAATATAAAGATCCTGCTTTGTCAGAGACAAGCGAACACAATGTTCTTACGATCCAGACACTCCCTGAGCACATGGTTTTAAAAGTCACTGACGTCAGCAGTGCATGCAGCGCAGAAGCAGGACAACTTTCACTTTTGTTTCCACAACAGGCTGGTTGGCCTTGTGCAATATGGTTTACTGTGGCTGGAGCAGGAAGAAGGGACTCGTCGCATTTTAGCTGAAAAAACAGCTTTGACGCAAATATTTCTGGCATTTCCAGATCAGTTTATTTATTTATTTACCTTGTTTTCCCAAAAGAAGTGTGCTGATGTGATATATTGCTCACTGTGTGACACAGTAACCCAGTAGACTGATCATAGCGCTTGTAGGCAGAAAATCTGAACAGTTGTCACAAGCGAGTATTATATACCAAGTAGTTTTGTAAAACTAGTAATGCTCATTGTAAAAATCTCTCCTGCCTCTGTAATGTTTCCAAGCACATTCAAGGGTGGCCCTCTGTCTCGTCTGTAAGCAGTTGCTTGTCACAAAAAGTCAGTGTGCATTCAGCTGTAGAAGACAAGCCGTCATTGAGTATTAGCCATGTTTGACTTTAGATTCATCCCGAAAATACGCCAAACCACACTGCCATGTCCACGGGGCACAGTGGTGTGTGCGTGTGAAGGTTTAAGCAGCTAATCTCATTTTTAATGTTTTCTTCTTATCGAAGTGGCTGTAATTAGACTAACTTGCCATCATTTGGCTGGTGGCCTGTTCCAGCTGGTGGTAATTTCTCACTGTTTCACGGAGCTTCAAAGAGTCGTTTCTGCACATGAGGAGGCGCACACACTGTTTTATTGCATGTACGCTTTTAGTCCTAGATCTTGTTCAGGCGTGCAGGGCAGATGGAGGATGAGAGAGCACTTAAGTGTATGTATATATGGACAGTCAGTGTGAAACATTTGTGTATCTCAAATGTAAAACCAAGGGCGTTGTTGTCCTCTCAAATGTGATATGGATCACAAGCATGGAGGCTAAGAGACCAGGAAACACTGAAATACTCAAGTGATGCTTTAAAATGATTCAACCATCAGTTGTTTTGTATTTTTATGCGCAGTGTTCGATTCATTTGTAGAGATTTGTTTTCACATCACAGCTGTTATAATCATCACTTTGATCGATCATAGTGAACCCACAGGGAATTATCAACAGACTGAGGCACCGCTCTTCCCATCAGCTCTCCTCTTTATAGCGTCCTTCAGCTCATTGTTTTGGTTTTCCTCCCCCTAACTTCACTGCAGTCCAACAGCTTTCATCAGCTCTGTTTTCAGCAGTAGCAGGCAGCTGTTTTCAGACCCAAAAAACCTCATAAATCAACTGTGTGCTAACCTGCTCAGCACTAAACAGCAGGCAGGCAGAGTTAGCAGCTAGTTGATGAATACAGTGGAGCGTTGAGCCAGATATTTCCCTCAGGACTTGGTGGAGACCAGAATGAGAAGGAGACTTCAGATGGTCACAAACAAAACTCAGAATAAATGTTTATGGTTCTGCGTATCTGCTGGATGTGTAAGGAGGAAACTGTTTTCCATGCAAGCTTTATAAGGTAAGAATATGTCAGCGTTGTGCTCACAGCTTGTTGTGACCAAGCAGCCAAAAAATCAGTCAATGCAGGTTTAATGAGTCTTAAGCAGCAGCTTTGAAATCCATTTGTCTGAGACTGCCCATTTATCAGAGCTCTACTTCTTGTCCTTTTTCAACTGTAACCTTAATTATAGAAATCAGCATGTTTACATAAACATCTCCACTGTCCTCTTCCAGCCACCGGCGCCTGCTGCTGACAGGGACGCCTCTCCAGAACAGCCTGATGGAGCTGTGGTCTCTCATGCATTTCCTCATGCCCCACGTCTTCCAGTCCCACCGCGAGTTTAAGGAATGGTTCTCCAACCCGCTGACGGGAATGATCGAGGGCAGCCAGGAGTACAACGAAGGCCTGGTGAAGAGGCTCCACAAGGTGCTGAGACCGTTCCTGCTCAGGAGGATCAAGGTTGACGTGGAGAAGCAGATGCCCAAGAAATACGAGCACGTGGTGCGCTGTCGCCTCTCCAAGAGACAGCGATTCCTCTACGATGACTTCATGGCACAGGCCTCGTAAGTTATTTGTTATTATGAGATATTAACGGGGTTTTTACGCTTATCTTAATTATTCCCTATAATTACAGTTATTTTTGTATTGTTCATATTTTTAACTTGGTCTATCCCTTCATCACCTTTTTGTCTCTGGTGCTCAGGACCCGGGAAACTCTGGCCAGCGGTCACTTCATGTCTGTGATTAACATCCTAATGCAGCTCCGCAAAGTGTGCAACCACCCCAACCTGTTTGACCCTCGACCCATCCAGTCCCCCTTCATCACGCAGCCCATTGTTTTCCATACGGCCTCCCTGGTGCAGGATGCCCTGGAGGTCTCGCCTTTGAAGGTTAGAATCAAAGAAGAAATACTTCCACACTTTCCATACAGTTAGTGATACTGAGGACTTGATTCTTGATTTGTGTCCTCAGCGCTGCGACCTTTCTATGTTCGACCTCGTCGGCCTGGAGGGCCGTGTGTCCCGATACCAGGCAGATGTCTTCTTGCCGCGCCACAAAGTCAGCCGCCAACTAATCCAGGAGATCGTGGAGTCCCCTGAACCCCCTCCAAGGCCCAAACCAGTCCGCATGAAGGTCAACAGGTACACAGTACAACCACTGATGCTTCAAAGACGTCTGTAAGCACAAAGCTGCATCAGTGTGCCTCTGGTTTGAACAGCTGCACATACTCTCATCTCTGCTGTGAGAGCAACTTGGGTGAGGGGCTTTACTAAAGGTCAGAAAAGGCTAAATTAGGAGGCAGAAGTGGGCAGCGGTGCATGGCCGGTGGGGAATGAAACCAGATGCTTGTGGAGTGTAAAATGCGTATATTAATGCAATGTTTGATCTCTTGCATGGTCCGTCTCTGCTTTAGGATGTTCCAGCCGCCTCCTAAAGGTGATAATCGGCCGGTCCTGCTGATGAACAAACCTACCTGCTCCGTGCCCCCTGCAGCTCAGACCCCCAAACCTCCTGCGGTTCCTGAAGTCACCTCGACTCCTGCACCTGCTCCTGTAGTTCAACAAGGCAAGTGAAGGAGGGAAACTGCATGTGAACAAAAAGCTCGAACATGGTTTGTAATTGCTAACCTTTGTACCTTTTTCTTATTTCTCCAAATGCTTTTCTGGTTTTCTTCTTTTAGTGGTGTGTTCGGTGGCGACGACGCCCCCTCCTCGCCCTTCCATGCATCTCGCTGCTCAAACTGCAGTGAGATCCAGCGCTCCAAAGCCAGTGCTGACCGTACGGCCCCCCACTGCCTCCTGCACAGCCAGCATCCCAGCTCATCCGAGTCCAAACCCCGGAAACATCATGCCCCAGAGGGTTCTGCTCAGCCCAGACATGCAAGCTAGGTTGCCTTGTAAGTGTACACTGATGCCATGTTGATGTCGTTTTGGTTTGAGAGAGTTTTTAATCCTCATCTCTCTGTTTTCCCTCTGAAGCCGGTGAGGTAGTGAGCATAGCGCAGCTTGCCTCGCTGGCTGGGCGACCTGTGTCCTCATGTCAGGGCAGTAAACCCGTCACCTTTCAGCTTCAGGGCAACAAGCTGACTCTGTCTGGAGCGCAGATCCACCAAGTCCCAGCAGCTCCTGCACGGCAGGTTCAAGGTTAGTGTGGCTTAACGTGACTGCCTGTACTTACTGCGGGGGAACAGTTTTTCCTGTCATTTAAAATTACTTATGCACCAGCACCGTTTGCTAGTTAGAAAATTGTTGCTTTCTTTATCAATAATTCTATAAATATATTGAAGTATTTCCGTAAATACCCTTTAATTCCAATAAGGTCGCCGAGTCGTCTGTCATGTGCATCATTTGTGCGTGATGACCCTCACATGAACGTCTGTGACCAAAATAAAAGTTAAAATATAGAAGCAAGCAATTTTTCCAGTAACCCTCCACAGACCATCGCTGGATTAAAAGTAAATATAAATTTGTGTTTTAAAGTTATGTGAAGTTAGTTTAAAGTGGTTCACAATATGTCATTTGGGTATTCTAAGGCTTCACACCAGATGCCAAAGTACAGATTACAGGAAAAGTTAAGCTGAGCCACAGAACACTCAAGTACCTATTACTTTTTATACTTTAGTTAAGCCCGACTGCAGTATAATTTATGGCATTTCAAGTGAAAACAAGACATTACAGTTGCTGCCTCTTCAAGATATAATGAAAAAGAGTTCTAAAACTGAAACACAAAATGGTCCCAATATTAAACAACCTAACCAGGATCATTTCTTTATTCTTAATTGTGCAGCTCAATGTTTAACGCATTTATTTAAACCTGATCGCCTAATGAAGGAATGACGTGTGATGAGGGAAAAAGTCCCTGCTTACCTGTCTGCTTCCCGCTCGTGCTGCAGGTAATGTGATGCACCTGGTGTCCAGCGGGGTGCAGCACCACCTCATCAGCCAGCCTGCACAGGTGTCTGTCCAGAGCGCAGCCAACACGCATCCCGCAAGCACCTCCGCTGCCCTGCCTGCCAATCGGCTGCCTCACAGTACCTCCTCGCAAGGTTTTTAATCCTTCATCTCTTACTCTTTCTTTCATGTTCTGCCTCCGAACAGACTCAGCTAAGTATTGAATTATACATTAAAGAAAATGTCATTTTGCCTGAAGTATTTTCTGTTTTAGGACAAGAAAAGTCTTTTCTTCTGACTTTATCCTCCGACGACCCATGTCAGTTTAAATCCTGTCTTTCAGAGTTGTCAGAATTGTATCTGCTCCTCTGGAGGCCTCGTGTCTCACAGCTGATGTGGTTCATGTTTCCTCAGTGACCCCCTCCATGGTGAGCAGCCCCGGCGTGGTGAAGATCGTTGTGCGTCAGACAGCAGGCAAGGAGGGCGGGCCTGTGCCCACACTGGCAGTGGCCCCTTCCCCTCGTGTTGCTCCTCAGGCATCCTCTTCCCCGCACCCTCACGCCAACACCGCCCCTGTCAGAAACACTGCTCCACTGCAGATTACCCAGCGCACCCCCGGTCCTGCTACTGCCCACTACACCATAGCTCCTCCCGGCAACCATAGCTCAACCCTGAACCAGCCCCACCCCCCTCGCCCTGTCCTCAAAGTAGTGCAGCCTCCTCCATCAAGCACAGAGCAGCCAGGTGAGAGAACGAGCTCGAGTTGTTACTCTCTGAGCTATAACCCATAAGGCCGTATGCATGCATGACGAGATTAGTGCAATAATGATCTGACCCAGTTCTGCTTCAGTAGTTTTCTTCTTTCCTACACTCCCACTCCAGTTTTTTAATCTGCTTAGAGCACCAGATGTGAGCCGAGTGTAGTGTAAGACCAAACATGCGGGGAAGTTTAGATGGTCCCAGCAAAGTGTCTGGAAGCCAGTTTAGTGTATTGAAAGATCTCCCCCAGACACGCTTTGAATATATAAAAATGATCTGCTTTAAATAATTTGCGTCTGATGCGGTTTTTCCTTAAAAAAGCTAAATCACCCGGAGCGTGACTGTACATGCACTTAAGAAACCTGCTTACGACTGGCTTCCCCCGTCTCTCCTGCAAGTCTCTTAAATGTCACGTGAATGAGAAACCTGATTTTGCCAAGTAGATTTCTCCAGTTCTGTACAGAAAACTGAGTTTAAAGTCTGCTTTTTACAAGAACGCATAACAAAAGACTGCAGACAAGCAAGGTAACAGCAGGGAGGCTGAATGGAAGGAGAGACAATTACGCCGAACTATTCATCCTTTACAATAACTGTCAAAAGTTCAGCTGAAACTGACACAAAGTAACCTGTACTAGGCCAAATGAGTGATCTCTCACTGCCGATCATTTGACTGTCTTCTACCACCAATACAGATGGAATAAGTAAGCCATGGGTCCAATATGAGGTCAGAGAAAGGGAGAAATCTGATCACTGACCTGCTGCATGTGTACACAGATTTATAGTAACCAGAATACTGCATGTAAACATGTTCACCACTTACCCACATAACCTTGTGTCACAGAGTAACCACATAAAGTGCACATAAACACAAACTGTATGAATTTCCAAACACAAGACGTCTCCTGCTTAAATTCAAATTCAAAAAATCTCATCATGGTTTAAGTTGCATGTTGGACCACGACTGGTTTCCAAACTAGCTGAAACGTCACAAAATTGCGCTCATGACACAGCCTTTTGGTGTCAGCCCTGCTCATACATGATTCTGCACAGTGAATGTCAAACCTCTCGTGAGTCCACGGTCGTTTGTACTGCAGAACTGAGTCACAGCAACAGGCGTGTTCGCTCTGCTTCCTCCCCTCAGCTCCAGTTCAGGCGGCCTCCTCGTCCTCTGCGCCCAAATCTTCTGCAGCACCACGTGACAGCAGCAGCAGCAGCAGCAGTCAAACACCAGTTACCACAAAGTCTAGACCCAGTACAGGGGCGAAAGCCTACCCTCCACCCAGGAAAGTGCCTCCACCACCTCCTCGCTCTCCTTTCTACATGGTAAGTATGGAGCACTTCTTCCATCAAGTTTTCTGTTACAGCGATTGGAAACATGAGTGATGCTGTTTTAGCCCGTTTTCAGCGTCTTGTGTTGCAGCTCTTTACCTCGCTCATGTTTATCCTCCCACTCAACAGAAATGGCTGGCAGATAGCCTTAAACAGCAGCGCGACAGCCGGCTGGACTTCATCTTTCGAGTCAACGAGCGCCACTGCGGAGCAAAGCCCATGTATGGCCGGGAGGTTTTGGACTTCCTGACTTTTCTACCCGGTCCCCGTCCCTCGCCGGCCGCCCAGAGCTCTCAGGGGGAGTGGGGCCGCTCGGGCCAAAGCAGCTGCCTGTTCGCACAGTGGCAGAACAAGTACGACTACTGGTTTCAGAGTCATGCTGTGAGAGAGGCCATCCACAGCATTGAGGACCGGCTGGGGCTGCTCAGCGACATTGTAGACAGGTAGATAACTGATCCATGGATTGATTTTCCTGCAGCATACTTTCTCTGGGACTACGGGAACTTTGACAAAGACAGATTATCTGTGATTTAACTGTTATTTATTGTGCCCATTTTAGGTTTACATTTGGGATTCCTCCAGTGGAGGCTCCTCCAATCTCCATGCACTGCTGCCATCCTCCTCCCTCTCTGAGCCACAAGCAGGCAGCCTTCTCCTCCATGCTGTCAACTCAAGTGGCTCCGCTCACTCGCAGTCTCCATCGTATTCAGTGTAACATGAGGACGCAGTTCCCAGACCTGAGGCTCATACAGTATGATTGTGGTAAGGTTTCAGGGTGACTGAGAGCAGAAAGAACATTTCTTTTCTGTATTTGGCCTTAATTTAACAGCAGTTTACTTATTATTTATCTACAAAATCATAAAGTTTCCTCCCTCTAAAGCTCTGATCACTCTTAGCTGATGCTTCAGAGAGTCAAATAGAGGTGATTCAGGAAAACCCTCTTTCAGTCTTAGCTCATTAGCCTCATAGAATAATCTGCCAAGTCACCTAACAATCAAACCACCACACCTGACCCTAAGACCATTCGCTGTAGATGCAGAATACTTCCCTGTCTTCATATTCTCTGTCCTGCCAGTTTATTTTTCCCTACTATTCCTAAACAATATTCCTAAATAACTGGTATTCTTACTGTGTGCCCCCTGCGTGCAGGTAAGCTGCAGACTCTCCACACTTTGCTGCGGAAGCTGAAGACAGGAGGCCACAGAGTGTTGATCTTCACTCAGATGACACGTATGTTAGATGTGCTGGAGCAGTTCCTGAACTACCACGGACACATCTACCTCCGTCTGGATGGCAGCACCCGCGTGGAGCAGAGACAGGTTCGTACTGACTGATTTTCATCTTATTTTGGACACACTGCTACCACGTGGTTTCCCGGCATCCTTTGCCTGACCTGCTTCCACCAAGTTACAGCAGAATATTTAAGCGTTGTCTTATTCTGCATCTCTCTAATGCTTATTTTCTGTGCCTCTGCTCACTTCTCCTTCAGGCCCTCATGGAGCGCTTCAATGCAGATCGGCGTATTTTCTGCTTCATTTTGTCAACTCGCAGCGGAGGTGTTGGGGTGAACCTGACCGGGGCTGACACCGTGGTGTTCTACGACAGCGACTGGAACCCCACCATGGATGCTCAGGCACAGGACCGTTGCCACAGAATCGGCCAGACCAGAGACGTGCACATCTACAGGTGACAGCATAGAAAAGTGCATTTACGTGAGCAGTGCATTCGTGATGCTGGAGTGCTGCTCATGTCATATATGGTCTGTTTAAAGCTGCAGCTACACTTGCATTTTGTCCTTAAACACACAAGTATAATCTCAACCAGTGCTTAGAAAAGGTACAGGGATTCTGCAGGCTAAGTTTTATGTGTCAGTGTAGATCCCCAGATGATTTGTATGGAAGGTAGTGGCGCCAAGAAGCCACGATTTACTGCTTGAGCCTTCAGGAGGAGTTGTAGTTCTAATTTCAGGAAACCATACTGGGAAGTCCCCAAACTCCCATTTTCTCGTGGCAGACATTTTGATGCTGTTGCAGGAGAAGCACATGTGTAACTAATAACATAAATGAGGCTTATTCATTTGTGTGTGTCAGTCAGCATGCTAGCAGCCCAGCATTCACAACAGCAGGGTCCTAGATCCCCTACACATAAACAGAATGCAGCCACTGTTTATTACAGAGGATAAATCTTTTTTGAAAAGTCAAAATGTCAGTGAAAACAGTTCTGTGTGTGTCCTCACTGCAGTGAAACGACGACTTTAAAAACAATGAGACTCTAAATAGCTGGTGCATGATGGAAAAAATGAGGATTGTGGGAGTGAGAGGAGGAAATGGCTTTTCATGGAGCTGTCAATCAGCTCTCGTGTTATTTTAATGCCATGGTGTTTCCTTCACAGTGCTGATTAACTTCAGCTCTGCTTAACGAAGAAATGTGATTTCAACGACAACAACATGTTAATGTTCTTTTAATGTTCCTCTTCAGGCTGATCAGTGAGCGCACAGTGGAGGAGAACATTTTAAAGAAAGCCAATCAGAAGAGGATGCTGGGAGATATGGCAATCGAAGGAGGAAACTTTACCACTGCCTTCTTCAAACAGGTGGGGACCAACAGTGGACACACTTTGCACAAACAACAAAAAAACAATCTTTTTTTACCAATGCTCCACCTGATGAAAGCACACTGTAAATGAAATCATTTCGTATGGCACGCAGGATAACATCTATTTTACCACCATGTACCACATCTCTCTGTTTCTATTTATCATGTGAGAGTGCTGAGCACAAAGTAAGAAACAGCCAAATATGTTAATTTGTCTCTCTTCTATCACCTGCTACCTCACATGTAACTGCGTGTTAATGATGTGATGATCAATCATTGTTTTATCCAACTGAACGTGTTGTAGCTGTGTGTTTGATGCCTGATCGACTGCAGCCCCTGAATGCACCTAAAGAAAAAGCTGTCAGAGACGAGCAGAGGAGGACTGAAAGTCAATATAAAAGAATAAATAATAATAATAAATAATGAAAACTGGATTTTTTTCATTGCAGAATCAGTCTATGGCCTCTTCACCTTTAATTAGATGTATTCAGAGCTACCTTTAAAGTAATACCTATTGTGCTGTTTGAAGTACGCCGACAGTGCAGCATTTTCTAATTAATGCATTAAATGAATCACACGATTAGCATAACTGCTCTTTTTGAGTGTATCACTGTGGTGATGTCAGGACATTAAGCAGTTCAAGTGCCTCTCATTGTTTTCGTGTTCACTTTGTTCCTCAGCAAACCATCCGAGAGCTGTTTGATATGAACGACGGGGAGAAGAGGGAGGTGGCGGTGGAGCTATCAGTGCCTCAGGCTGAGGAGGAGGAAGCTGTCAACAAGCAGAGCACCACCATTCTGGAGCAGGTTAGATGCATCACACACCTGCATAGTGACGTATATAGCACCTAGAATTTGGTAAGCAACAGAGCTAAACACACTTTGCAGCACAGGAGTTGTTTACAAAAAAAAAAAAAGTTCCAAAGTAGTGTAGATGCTGTATTATTTTTGGGAGTTGACAAAGTTAAAATCAATCAGCCACAGCATTTCTGATCAGTATGATGGCGTACAGTTAAGCTGATCATGTTGAAATGATCCTCGCAGGCCCTGTGTCGAGCCGAGGACGAGGAGGACATTGTAGCAGCCTCTCAGGCCAAAGCAGAGCAGGTGGCAGAGCTGGCGGAGTTCAACGAGAACATACCATTGGATGACGGAGGGGAACAAGAGGAGGTGGAGGAGCTATCCAAGGCCGAGCAGGAGATAGCTGCTCTGGTGGAGCAGGTGAATAATCATGCAGCTCTGTAATTGAATTGTTCGTCTAAAATCCAGAATAGAACTTTGGATCGAGCTCTTGAAAAGCTGGAAAATATCATCTGTTGTGTAGAAAATAAGTATATCTATAGCTGAAGTGGTAACATCTGTGGGGCGTTGTTGCTTCCACTGCCGGTTGTCAGTGCAGATGGGCGTGTCTCAGCTGTAACCAGAACAGTTGCTGTTTATCTGCATTACATCTACAGTTATCCTACGCTCTGTTAACTTACGTAATCCCTGCCTGTCCCCAGCTCACTCCCATTGAACGCTACGCCATGAACTTCCTGGAAGCCTCGTTGGAAGATGTATGCAAAGAAGAGCTGAAGCAGGCTGAGGTAACACCACACCTTCACCTTTAAAAACAGGATCTGCGTCTGAACAGCTTTCTAAAACTTTGATTTGCTAAATTCAGTGTCAGGCTCGTCTTAATTACTGTCTTCAACACAACTAGTGGTTATTTTATTTTTCGTGCGATTATTTTTCAAATTATTGATTCGTCCTTTAGTCTGTAAAAACAGTGAAAAGTGTCCTTCATGCTTTGCCGTAGCTCAAGGTGATGTCCTCTGTCTGCTTCACACTGTCACTGATTAGTCCATTAACTGACTCATTTAATCGTTTCAGCACCACTGAATGCTAATCTAATGAAACTCTTCATTTTGGTTTTGACTGCACTACTTTTACTTTGTATTATTTTGTAAAACATCCAATCGTGTACTCCTACAAAACCAAAAACATAACTTCTGTTTCTTTGAAAGTGTAAAATCTGTTCTGCTTGTGTGTCTGTTTAGGAGCAAGTGGAGGCTGCCAGGAAGGGCCTGGACCAGGCCAAGGAGGAGGGCCTAAAGCTTCATGCTTCATCTGATGACGACGATGATGACTTTTTGTCACCGCCAGCCTCTGTCGAGCCTGCTCAGCCAGCCCCAGCCCGGCGTGGCCGCAAACCCAAGGACAAGGACAAGATGGTCACCTCTACAAGGACTAGCGGTCGGCTACGTGGGGCATCGCCCGAAACTGAGTCTGAGCCTACGACCCCGAGAGAAGTGCCTGAAAGACTCCGCTTTGGTCTGAGAGGACGAGGAGCTGCCAAAGACACTGGTAGTGTGTCTACCACGCCGTCCCGCACAGACCATCACAAAGCCTCCTCATCAACCAGGCTTCAAGATTCCTCCAAATCTTCAAAAGCCTCATCTCCTGCCAGAGATCACCAGGCCACCAAAGCCAGGACTTTACCAAACCGCTCCCATCCCAGTCCAGTGCCTTCCCCTCCTACAACCTCTCCTCCTGGAGCGAAACAGTGTGTTGGGGAGACTGACAGTAAAATCTCCAAAGCATGCCGAGAGGAGAAAGAAGGGGAGAATGAGAGGAGGGTGTCGGAGTCATCGCTAGAGTCCAGCTGTCCACCGGACCATCAGGCAAAAGATGACGACAGCAGAGACCACGGTGCCATGTCTCCCCCATCCACCAGCTCCAGGTCGCCTCGCAAGCGTCAGTCAGCAGATGGTGAAGTCCTGCGGGGCCTGGTAGAAGACTCCCCATCAGCCAAAGTCCTGCGGAAGCTACCGGGGAGGCTGGTCACGGTGGTTGAAGAGAAGGAACCAAGAAGGAGGCGGCGGCGAGGAAGCGGCACTGGAGGTGGAGCTTCTTCAGAGGAGGCAGCCGTGGAGGAGAACACTGCTGGATTCATTGACGAACCAAACAAAGACAACACATCACCGAGCCCTGACAGCAAAACTAAAGGGACCATGACCAAATCTCCTCAGGACCAAGACTCTACTCCGAGTCCGTCTTTGCACCCGCAGCCTGTCAGAAGTTACCCTCCATATTCCCCACCCCATCTGTCTCCTGACATGCCTGTGCTGAGAAATCTTCCTGTGCGGCGCAGGTTGGAAACTGAATCTCGCATGGCCGCTCAGCTGGGAGAGCAACAGCTGCATCTGGGTAGAGGAAGAGGAGGGAACCAGTCCAGAAAAACGGACATAGCACCAGGCAAAGATGCCACTTCAACCTCTACAGAGTCCAGCGTGAATTCTCTTGAGATACCTTTGAAAAGAAAGAGGGGCCGGCCCCCTAAGACTCCTCCTAGGTTACCTGAGTCTGACAACACAGTGACCCCCTCCCCACACCCCACCTTGCCAAATGAGGAAGGGAACCCCCCACTCTCCCCAAAACGTAAGAGGGGTCGTCCTCGCAAAGAGTCCATAGCCATGCCAGAAACTATTAGTGAAGTACAGAACTCTAGGACTGAGACTACTGGCGTGCCTGGTATATCAAAAACTGATGCTAGCACAGAGCCAACAGTCCCATCGCTCCATAAGTCAGAGACCCCCACAACTGCTGTTACCACCACAAGTCAGACCACCCAGTCTGCCAAAGCTGAGGAAACAGACACCAAGCTTTTAGCCCCAGTTTCACTCCCTGCTCCAAATCCAGCTCAGGCCTCCACAACAACAACAGATCAACCCTCCACACCAGTCTCAGCTTCGGTCCAAGCACCCACTGCACCTGCACCTCAGGTGACCCCACCCCATCCTATGGCTGCCAGCACATCAGCCCCAGCCACAGCCCAGAGCTTAGACACAGCATTGACCCAGGTTTCCTCTGCATCCTCCGTCACACTGACCACGTCTGCCGCTGTCACTGCTACCCCCACCACCACAACCCCGCTGCCGCCTGCCAGCACTGTCACATCAACTCCCCCAGGTGTAAAACCGACACACACGGCTTCTAAAGCTCCCACAGAGCCAAAACCTTCAGTTTCTACACCTGTGAAAACACCAGGACCAGACTCTGCCAAAAGCACCACAGCTGCGACACCAGCTGCTACCGCTCCATCCGCCGTGTCATCACCTCCTGTGGCTGTCAAAGCAGTTCCAGCATCAGTCGCTGCCACGGCGGTCCCAGCAGCTCCAAACGTAACATCAAAAACAGTAAATGTTACACCAGCAGTCACCACCACAGTTAAACCAGTCCCAACTGAAACTACTGCTGTAAAGGACACCTCTGCTCTGTCGTCTTCAACATCTGCCCCAGCTGTGGCAACCTCCGCCTCACCCACTGTAACATCCACCCCAGCCCCCCAGAAGGTTTCAGCTACAGCTACTAGCCCACTTACAGCTTCACCAAAACCAACCTCGGCATCCTCCCCCACGACAGCAACAACTATGACAGCAACACTAAAAGCCAGTCCATCAGACTCAACAAGTCCAAGCACAGTCGCTGCAAGTCCAGCCATGTCTGACAACACTTGTACAGCACCACCAGCACCAGCAGCCTCCTCATCTGCTGCAAACACAGTTACATCTTCTCCAGCCCAAGGAAGGACTGATGTGAAAACTACCAAAGTTCCCACCACACCATTCTCAACCTCACCAACAGTTCAAGTGGCTGCACAGGCAACAACTACTTCAGTGGCTGGCACCTCCTCAGCAAAACCTCCTGCAGCACCTGTCACAACCTGCACTCCTTCCTCCACTGCAACATCCACCAGTTTAACTCCCACAACCAAGGCAAAGACAGTTTCAGTAACGACATCACCTCCAGTCCTAGTAACAACCACTGTTGCAGCAGCCCCTTCCAAAGAACACACTTCAACTACCCCTTCCTCAGCTGTACAAAATACTGTCAACAGCCCACCCCCAGTAACTTCCACAGGTGCTACGTCAGCCCCATTACCAACCGTCACCACAACTACATCATCCCCACAAAAGTCCACAACAGTTGCTATCGCTGATGTCACAACTACGCAAGTATCCACTGCCAAAGCCACCCCTGTGTCAACAGCAATCACAGCCGCAACCACACAAACAGTTCCTCCTGTGTCCACCACACAGACCTCCATGCAAGTACAAAGCTCAGCATCCACAGATGTTTCTCCGGAAGTGTCCACATCGGCCCTGATCTCGGCATCTGCTCCTTGTAGTGCTTTATCTGAGAAGGAATCTGTAGAACCAACACAGAAAACATCTAAAAGTGAGCCCGACAGGGTGACAGAAATGGAGGTAGATGACGTGGAGGCTGAAGCAAAGACTCTCATGGAGGATGATGACAAAAAGCAAGACATGTGTAAGCCTCAGTCTAAAAAGAGAAAGTTGGAGAGTTCCTCTGAGACCAAAGACTTTGAGTCAGGAAGGGAGGGAACAGGCGGAGAGACACAGTCCTCAATTGCACCTCAGAAAGAAGAAGCTAAGCAAGAGCCAGTGGAGCAAACTGCTGAAGATCAGAAAACTCCAATCCAGAAAAGGCCTCTTAGTCGCCAGAGCAGCCAGGAGTCCACTCGCTCTTCCTCACCATCGTCTGGATGTTCTACATCAACCCTCACTCGTCACGCTCACCACAAGAGGACGTACGAAAACAGACATCCTACCAAGAAGAGGCGAATGGACGTCACCTCAGAGGCAGGGAAGGAGGAGAAACAGGAAGAGGGTGGAGAGAAGACAGAGGAAGGCAGCGCTTGCTCTCGGAGAAGGCGTTCCAGGTCCCCCTCTTCCTCCTCGGACTCTGACAACAGCGAGAGCAGGAGGGAGCACCGGCTGACTCGCTCAGCCAAGCACAGGCTCCAAGATCAGGAGAGGGAGAAAGGCAGCGGCCGGCAAGTAAAGAAACGTGCACACAGCTCTGACAGAAATGCATCAAACAACGCCAACACGTCCACAGGTGGAGAGTCTGGCAGCGATACATCTTCTGTGAGGATCACCAGGAAGTCTGCAGGATCTCAGCCTTCACAAGACAGTAAAGCTCAGACCAACAGCACGCCCTCATTGCCCCCTGAGCCCGAGGTTCTGGGTAAGAGATGCTCGGCACTCAACGCAGCAGCCAAGCTCCTAGCAATGAAAGGCAGGGTGGACACCCCAGGCCACACCACTCGCAAAGACTTGGGGGCTAAGGCCTCCCCCGCCTCCTCTTCTGACAAGAACCAAAAGCCGAAAAGCAAAAGCGTACCAGCCTCCCCTCAGAGTAACTCTGTAAATCTTACTAATAATAAAAGCAGTGGCAGCAAACCCTCAACACCCAATCAGACAAGCCGCTCTGCTTCCCGCTCCACCAGACAGTGCCCCGGTTCTCTGGTTCCACCCCTGGAAGGGGAGTACAAGAGGTCTAAAGCAGAGGAAAAGGAGAGGGGGAGTAGGAAGTCGTCAGGGGGAAAGGAAGGCGAGACGGAGGCGCAGTCTTCGTCCCATGGCCACAGTGCCTGCAGCAGCATGAGCAGCGACGGCGAGGGCGACGGGGGCGGACGCAGCAGCAGAAGCCGCAGCAGCAGCAACAGCAGCCAGCGTACCCACAGCATCAGCTCTCAAAACACAGAGCACAGGGAGTCCCGCGCCGCCTCCTCCGGCAGCGAGCGTAGCTCGGAGAGGCCGAAGAGGAGAGACAAGCAGGGCCAGCAAAGGGAGAGTCGGCAGGACAGCAGGAGGTCCCAGAAGCTCTCGCAGGAGGTGACCAGCAGTTCAGGAACAGAGGCGACCCCGGACAGGGTGCTGCGCAGCGTCGCAGCCCTCGCGGCGGTGCAGGCCCGGTCGCCGGCCGCAAGCACCCGCTCGTCTTCTGGTCAGATTCGTCACAACAAGACATGATCGGAGTGCCAAAGGGAAAAAATGGAAGCGAGAGTGTTGTTACGAGCGCATGTCATGACCTCCAAGGTTGCTGCTTTGTCTGCACTCTGATGAAAGCAAGGGAACTGAGTGCTGCACAAGCCAGGGACCTCCCCTGCCTCTTGGGCCCTCTCCCTTTCCAATTGGAGCTGGTCCCCTCACCAGCTCAGCCATTGTCAGCTGGGGGAAGGCTCAGGGATGCCGGACTGAGAGTAAAAAACTGTGGCGCCATTGTTGAGCGTCCGTTAACGGACAAAGAGACGGTGCAGTGGACAAAATCACCGCTGAGACTTGAGGGGGACAGAGAGGTGATAAAGGAAAGATGTTAGCTCACATTATGTACTGTAATCATTAAAGACTGGAACACTCAGATCTTATGTGTTAAGATGGGATTATACAGCACCCTCTTATTAGGGTTATACATGAAAAGTCATTTGTGTGACATTAAAACCTTTTGAGTGACCAGTTGTATTGTAAGTTGGAGGTTTTAGAAAGTTTGCTTTTGAAAATTTCGTCAGCTGTCCTGACTATTGTTTCTTTGTAGTCAGTTGATAAGTTATGCATATTTTATTATTTCTTCCAGGGTGTCGGGAAGAGAACTGATCTGTCAATGTGATCTTTGCTGCACTATGCTGGAGCTTGTCTTTGCTTGGGCCCCTTTTATTCATGTCCGTTTCCGTTCATTGGATTCATTTTTAAATCCAGCCTCGCGTTTCTTTCTCATTTGCACATCTGATAACGTGGCCCTCGGCTTTTGAGTACATCGTGGTGTAGTAATTTAACTTCAGTCGATCAATTGGTCCTTGGTACCTCACCATGTATCTCGGCAGTTGGAAAACATATTAACTGAATTTGCAAATTGTCTCGAAGACGTTACCTCTTGTGCTTCTCGCCACAGACCTGCAGCAGAACAAAACCCGATTTCTTCTTCCCGATCTTCCCAAAGGCAGTTAGTGTTGCTGTCCACTCTGTCGTGTGTTTATATCCAACGGGCGAGTAAACGTTGAAATTAAGAGTGCCTCTTTGGCCAAATGGGTTTGAACCTCAGATTGCCTTGTGAAGCACCTGCAGCAGGGGTGTTAAACTTCTTTGTTATTTAAAGAAATCCAAACAAAACAGAAAAAAGAATCCCCCCCCCTCCGCCCCAGCAAAACGTAAGAAAAGCACCCTGCACATCAGAGCAACCAAATCCATGTTTATTTTTCACCTGAATTTTTGCCACAATCGCTTCATTGCTCCTCGTTCATGTAAAGAAAAAAATACTTGGACAAAATATGTGAATAAAATTACTGGTACAGTTCCAGATGACTGTAAATTGTCGATTTACTTTTGGACTTGTCGAAGCTACTTTGAGCAAAGGTGATTTTTTTGGGGGGTGGGGGGGCGGGTAGTTTATGGTGATGGTCTTATTTTTGATTTGTCTCTCTTCATTTGTTGCATTCCTTTTGATCCCTTGTAATTCCACATTGTTTTACTTGAAAAATTAAGACAATTACAGTTGAATAAAAAGACCAAAAATTATTAGTTGCCATTTTTCATTGTGTTGAAGTTTGTTAAATGTCGGGCGGATCGCAGGCTCGTGTCGTGTTTTATCGTCCTCGATCGTCTTCGATGGGTGAAGCTTAACGAGGTGTGAAAATGTAATAAAGCTGATGATTCAATGAATGACCAAAGACAAACAACAATAGAACATGGCAGTATTTTATTTTAAAAACAAATTTATATTAAAATGAAGCTGTAATATTACACAGTAGCAGAGTCGCTGCTCGGCTCTGTTTCCAAAGCGCAGCAGGACTCCAAACCTTGAACATAAAAAGTTTTGGTTCATTTTTCTCTCCAGATTTGTCACATTGTGGCGCACAGCAGGTGGGTTTTCTGCTCAGTTAACGCCTCACTGCTCCGGGACCGAACTAGCAAGACAAATGAGGACTTCGCACAATGTGACAAACAGGTGAAGAAAAATAAGATCTAATGAGAGAAGACGTGTCAGGCGAGGACACGCAGCCGAGAAACACTGGTGAGAGTTCAGACATGAGACAATGAAAAGTCCATCCCTTCTTGGACATAAAGGAGAAGGCACCGTTTGAAGAGGAAAAACTGATTTCTTTGTGTTGCAGAACTTTCCTCGTAGCAGCTTAAACGCTTGAAATCATAAATACAAACTGGTCGGACAAATAAAGGCGGGCATCGGGCCTTTTGCTGCGGTGCTGGGACACTGCCCTAAAATACGAAGGGGGGGGGGCTGCTTCACAAAAAAAAAAAACATCTGTATTTACAGTTGTTGCATGTCGGCATTTTGAAACAACTTTCAAGTTTTAAAAATCATCTGCACAAAGAATCACCAGCAATGTCAGTTATGTACAATTATATTAGTCTATTTAACTGTATGCCTAAAAGAAAGCCCGCTCTGCTACAGCAACAAGACTCCACGCACAGTTTCCTGAGTACAGTGTGATCAGCGCCAGTGTGGGTTTCGATGCTGCATTGTGCTTTTGTTCAAGGCCACTTATTTCCTCTTTTTCGTGTCGCAGGGGAAGGAGCGCCGACGCAACGGCTCGCAAACTATCCTGGTCTTTGTGCAGCGGGCCGGAGTCTGGCCGGGGGGCTCCACAGAGCGGCAGCGTGACCTCAGGAGCGGAGGTGGGGGTTAAGACGACAGAGAGCGCATCTCTTCTTTAAAACAAAAGGCCCGTCTGGACGACTTAGAGGAAGACGAATCTGAAAGGTGTGTGGGGGAAAATGAGCAGAGGGATGATAACTGACAAAATCCACTGACTCCGATCACCCGAACACCCTGTGGGCTGAAACTATTTACATGAAAGGGGATTTCTGAACCCAGAATGTGCTTCTGCCAAACTAATTTGCAGCCAGCTCGGGTGTTAGGTGCCGAAGGTGGTGACCAATGAGATGACTAGGATGAGGATGAGGATGGCCAAACAGATGGCGATCCAAATCTTTTTCTGCGTTAAAAGAGACAAAAAGGAGAGGAAAAAGAATCAGGTGGGAACTTAAAGTCTCATTTCACGGCGTCTGTAGGATCCGGAGTGAAACCACGTCGTACCTTTCGTGCTTTCTGCTGATACGTTACAGCTTTCTCCGTGTTCTCCTTCGCTCTCTCCACGTAGTCGGTGGACTGTTTGATGTTGTTTTCAATCTGGTTGACCATCTCCCCCTGCGGGACGCAAAAACTTCAAAATCAGCCTCATCAAAAAAACCCAAAGCAGCCCGAGAGGCTTCACCGGCGTGAGCTTTACCTGAGCCTCCACCTCCATGGCGAGGTACTGGAACATGTCGTGCAGGTCTCTGATGCTCCTCTCCAGCTTCAGGATCTCGTCGTGCCGGGACTCGATCTCATTCAGAGCCTGCTTCGTAGCTTTAGCATCGATCAGAATCTGTGCGACAGTGCAGACATGTTTTAGCGGCATTATGACGTCATGAGGTTTCAGGGCTTCAGCTGGGATCAGTGGTGGAAGAAGTAAAAGCACCAAATCAACCATGTACAAATACTCTGTTACAAGTACAAAAATATCATCAGCAGTGTAAGTATCAAAGGTAAAACTACTTCTTCTGCAGTGTGAACAGCATCTGGCTGCTCGATACGGAAGCCCTGAGAGGCAAATGAGGGAAAAAACATACTGCTGATTCTTTTTCTGAGTCTGATTTTAATATTTTAATATTTTCTGATTTGCACGTTTCAGTCGTAGTTTGTTCAGCTTAAAGAAAAGATGATGTCTGGGTTAAAATGGACCCTTTCATGACGTTTAGCAGGTGTCAGAGGAGCTTTCTTCTCACGTGTGCGGTGCACTTCTGCCTCTTGTGGCCAAAATCAGTATTACAACAACAAACAAAAACAGGTTTTTTCATTGTTTTTTTTCCATGTCTTCATAGATGAAAAAAAAAAAGTAACTTAAAAAATGATCCTGGCAAATTTATTTTTTTATTTTCTCAGCTTAAAAAGACAAAGGCAAAAACCATTTTTCACCTGGTCTTCACTCAGAAACATGAGAGAAAACAATGCAGATCAAATTTAGAAAGTGGATCCCCGTATTGTTTCTCACTTGCCTCTCAGGGCTTCCGTAGCTCAAGGTGGAACTAGTTTTAACTACAGTTCAGTAGTTTATGTCTATGGCAGCAGGATTCTTCAGGATTCTGAGCCTCTACAGACTTCTCTAAAGGCTGCACGGGATTTCCTGTTGAATGCTTACCAGATCTGCCATCCAGTCTGAGCGATAAGAGAAGCTACCACAGAGCAAATCTGTCAGCATTTATACAGCGAATGTGAAGTCACTGCTGCTGCTGCTACATCTACTGCCACCAGGTGGCGCCTGCACTGTCAGTGTGTTTCGCTGCAGCAGGTGTTGTTGTGGTTTCATGCCTTGAGTCACGGGTCAACGCCCTCCTTTCATCATGTACTCACATTTTGGGTGAAAACATCCGTCTGGCCGCTCTCCAGCATCGAATCCAGCTCTTCATCCGTCACGTTGGTCCCAGCTAAAGCGAGAAGAGCGTTACGTCAGTGTCTCGGATGCAGGTCGTTCATCAAAACATCAGAAACAGCGAAAAGCGCCCATCACAATGTTGATTTACCTGATTCTGAATTCACTGTAATGAAACATCTGAGCTGACTTAAACCACTGATCAACCATCAAAACAGCTGCCAATTAATCTCCTTTTATTCGACCAATCGTTGCAGCTCTGCGATCATGTGACCTCGTCTGAATCGAGTCACAGATGCTTTGAAGGTTTGTGTGAAGTTGCACTCCTGAGCTGCAGGTATTCACTCCGCTTCCTGTTCACGTCTGTGAAGCTCGCCCAGCTTCAACCACACGTTTCCTGTTTCTACCATCTCCAGCTGCTCAGCCAATAGGAACACTGCAGCACTTTGGAAATAGACAGTTATCATTCTGCGGTGTTCGTGAACCATTTTAAACCACGACCAGACCCCCAGCCGCTGATCTACAGGTGAGCTCAAGCTCGCGTACGTATGAATTTTAAGATTAACTACGACTCCCAAGGTGCATTTCCACAAAAATCTAAAGATGGTAAAAACGTAAAAACACACCCTTCAGCTTTCAAATCTGCAAATCTTCAATTCAGCAAATATAACGACGTGTTTTTCTCTCAAATGCACCAACGAAGTGTTTCAAATTCACCGGCTTCTGTGGCCGAGGCTCATGGGTACTGTAGTATTTTGAGCCAAAACGGCCAAAGCAAAGGTGAAATAATTCGAACTTGTGGCCAAAACTTAAACTTGTAATGTTTTTAAAAAAGCCCGTCCTAATCTAAACTCCACTGTATGAGTGTTTTCAGCCATTCAGAAATCATTCTGCAGTGCTTAGAAGTGCTGAATAGGAGAGTTTGAACGTGTTGAGCAGAAAGTGAGACAGAGAAAGGAGAAGACATGTGACAGATGTCATGAGACAACTCGTGATGAGTCAAGCTCCCGTCCAGCTGGCTGAGACAGCAGCGGGGGGGGGGGAAGTGATCAGCACAGCCGCGATCTCCCTGAACAGGAGACCGCAAACCCCCAAACCCGCCGCCGCCGCCGCCGTCACACACTCACTGATTTTGAGCTGCCTCTGTATCCGCTCCACGTTGCGGTCTCTGTACTGGGCCTGGATGGTGTTGCAGTGACCCATCAGCTCCACGAACTCCTTGGACAAGACGCCGTGCTGAGAGGAGGAGACGTTTTGGTCACTTTACTGCAGTTTCACTTTATGGCAGCTGAACGTTCAAAGCTGGAGCTGAATCCAAACATAAACTTGTGGGTAAAAACTCAAACAGTCGTTTTCAGACTGAGCGGCCGAACATTGTGAAAGCAGCTTTTTTTTCATTTCTTTCAGAACGATTCAGTTTCAGTTTACATAAATAGAGCGACCGCTTACACTGATCATCAGCAGAGTAAACAGCTGCAGAGGTTTGTTTGAGGTTCACTGAGGGTCACAGAGGGTTCACATCTTTAAAATCACTACGATTTAAGGCTATAAAAGCAAAAGAGAAAGGGTCCACCTGGGTCCGCTGCATCCGAACGTTGATGGATATGTATTTTCCGTCCTCGTCTCCCTTCTTTGATTCGATACCTGCGGAAAGAGAACGGACGAGTGTGAACGAGACAAACTCAGTGAATGAACGGCGTCTTCACTCGTCGTCCGTCAACACTCACTCTTCAGTTTTCTTTGGATCTGACCAGCCAGCGTTTTGATCTCCTCTCGAAGGGTCTGCAGCTCTTTCTTCATACCTGAACCGAGAGGAAGGCAACACATTCAGCACACGGGGAGGAATCAGGAGAAGAAAAGACTTCATTCACGTGTTATCGTTCATTGATTTAAGTCATTCAAACGTTTTCCTCTTCCTGTCAGCCATGTTTCGCGCTCTGTGAGCACACTTACTCTCCTCAGGCAGCGCCACGCCCAGCACAGTTTTCTGCTTGTTCTCCAGTTCGGACACCATCCGTTTGAGATTGTGGAGCCCCTCGTGGATTTCATGCACCTAAAAATGGGGAAGACGATCTAGTTTGGAAGTTGTTGTTTTTTTTTTTTTATGTCCATTATAATTTCCTACAAATTGCTTGTTTTGACGTATAAAGAATACAAACCCCTGAGATATTCAACTAACAATCACAGAGGATGAAGCAAATTCATGAAATTTGAGACATTTCATGGACTTTCAGAGCAGTAACACTGGCTTTTTAAGGATGGCAGCTCCGTGCAAGGACACTGGGATTAGCAGAGACTGAGCTGTTGACAAAACAAAAGTAAGAAAGCAGCAACGTGTCAGACGAGACTGAGTCCATTTCTTCTGGACATTTACCCTTTTTCTCAGTTTAACACGTAAACAAACACGATGCCTCACTCTTTCCTAAAAATAAGTGGCTCCACCTTTTTAAAGAAGGCTTCATTCTCCTTCTCCTCTTTGGCTGAGGAGGTTCCAGGTTTGATCATCAGCGCTTTGCCCTCCTCATCCTCATCTGAAGCTTCGGCATTCTGCAGTCAGGTTTGACAAAGACAAACAGAAAGACAGTCAGTGTTTTCTGTCCATCTTCAGCTCCAGCAGCCGTGCCCCGTCCCGGCCTGACATATCCTGTGAGGAGAAAGGGCTGAAACGGAAGTCGGAGATAAATGTCGCTAAAGTTAACATTCAGACACTCAAACCGTCAAACGTCGCTGTTTTAATCACGCTTGCTGGTTTCCGTTCTTAGCAAACGTTGTCACAGTGAAGTTAACGGCCGTTTGCCGTTGGATGGAACTTGACAAAGTTAGCAAGCTAGCGCGGAGCTGCTAACGTTGGCCGCTAACTTTTCCACTCACATTTCCTAGTTCCTTCGTTCGGTCCCGCATTTTTCAGCCCGAAGCAGCCGTCCAGGTGTCAGGAACGCAGCGACTCTGGGTCGAAGTAGGTGACGTCGTTCCCGAGTAGAGAAACTAACCGTGAAAGCGGTAAACTTTCCTCTAATGTCATTCAACAAGTAAACTCCAACAGCAACACTTCTTCTTCTGGTGATATGCAAAACATTGGCCGTTGACTCATCTGCGCCCCCTGTGACGGCGGGATGTAACTGCAGGGTAGGTGCGTAATTTCCGTAGTGGGAATTTCACGTTTAGATTTCTTTGTTCGTTTATTTATTTAGTAACATTCTCACTTTGGATTTTTTCTTTATTTACGTGTCATACTTTTTTGCATAATGTACCTCATCTCATCACTGACTTTTTGATTATAAAATACCCGAGTTGTGCTTTAGGAAGAGAGCTTCTCTGGTGACAGTGTCTTAAAAGTCCACATGGGCTGACCACGACAGCTCCTAATTACCAGTGCTCACATGCACGTGCATTCTTAGAAAGGATGTGTGTCCTTAGAGACATCTGTGGGTTTTCTTTAGGGCCAAACACACTGATGATTCTTACCAAAACCAACATGTGAATATCCATTAATACACTGTCATTTATATAAATTGTGTTGTATCTGTCCCACTTCAATGTTAAATTGCTTAATTGGCTCTACAGTGAACCCATGTTTATGTTCTCCATACAGCTTTTACCTGGTAAGATGAAACATTAAATAAACATCCACTCAATGGCCAGATTATTAAGTACAATAAATGTACTTTAATTAATATGACAATCCTGCAGTAAATTCTTCCTTTTTTAAGATTTTAATGAAAAGTGTGTGTCAGCAACACCCAGTTTGTTGAAACTGTTTGAGAAAAGTGTTGATTCAACCACTAGTACTGAAACTGGCCAATGAGTGTATATCATGACATTTTTCTGATGCTGGACAAACTGTTAGTTGATAATATGACAAAATGGAAATGTGTGGTTTTGGCTGATTTAGTGAATTAAACGTCTGGCAAATTAAGTTCTGCATAGGCAGGTTTAACTGGGTGTACCTAATAAACTGGATAATGACTGTATTATGATGCTGTGTGTGGGTGTGATCACTCCTGTTCCTGCAGATCAAACATGACTGAGTGTCATTTTGGACTTTAGCCACAAGATGGCGCTGTTTGCATGCACAAACCTGCACCAAAGTCGACAAACACACCCAGTCAAGCTGTAGTTTACATTTTCTGTCAGGGACATTCAGGTGGAGCTTAAGTGTACTTTGAATATCTGTCATCAAGACTGAACTTAACAGTGAAAATTCACCTGGATGGACATTAAAGCCTGCGTGGAAAATTAATGTCTTTATGAATATTCAGCTCTGACATTTCCTCTTCGCAGGCTGTAAACAGACGGTCAGGCTGAGCGTCTGACATTTCTAACACATCTCCAGCACGTCAGATAATGAAGCTGCAGTAAACAATCAATAATCCAGATGTGGCGTGAAGATGCAGCCAGTTGATGCTGCCGACATTTAGCACAACAGTTGAAAAGCTAAGTTAAAGCCAGCCAAAAAATAATCTTTCATACTTTAAATGCCCTCAATTTCTCTAAGAACTGTTATCCATGTACAATAATGTGCCTTTAAAAATAATGGTTAGTATCATGGGTTATCTTTTGTGCAAATCTTACAGGTTATTATCTCCTAATGATGACCATTACTTTACTTGTTACACTGATTTTAATTATGATTGCTGAGCTCTATATTTGTTTTATCACTTTTTTGCATTCATGGCAAATCTAAAAACAATGAATCTCTTAAGCCAGTGGTTTCCAGCCTTTTTCACAGTACGTGAAGTATCAAAAGTAAAAGTATTCACTGTGCAAAATGGCACATTTCAGTATTTAATGGATATATACATATATGCTATATTTCATCAGATTTAATTTTAGTTTTGTTTACAAATTAACATCACAATACATCATATTTATCATGCTAATCATGTGTTTTGTATGTAAAATTGAAGCAACTGTAGTTAAATAGACCTAAATGTATTGGAGTAGAAGTATAGCATAAATTGGACATACTTAAGCACAAGTACCTCAGAATTGTACTTAAGTAGGCTTACAGTATTTGAGTAAATGTACTCGTTTATTTTCCTCCTCTTTGAATCAGTAGAAACACAGCTGGAAGAACTTAAACTGTAAAAACTTCAGTGAATTAAGAGCTGAAATCGCCCGCTGAGGCTTTGCGCAGGCCGGAGTGAACTACATTTCCCATAATGCATCGGCGGGGAGCGGCGCGTCACCAGCGAGCTGTCAGTGTTGGGGGAGAGAGGACTCGGTCCAGCATCTCTGGAGCAGCGGAGCGGAGCGGATGACAGAGAGTCCTCATCAGCAAAATGAGGCGGATTTAACTCAATGTTTCCCCAAACTGGATGTTTAAAGACTGAACCTCCTCGCCTGCCGTAGATCAGCGCGGAGATCTGACTTTATTCCATCAATGAGATATGTGGAGTGGCTCTACCGCCCGGTGGTAACGCAGAAAAACACAAGATGAAGAAGCAGTTCAACCGAATGAGACAGCTCGCCAACCAAACAGTGGGCAGGTAAGAGCTGCAATTACGAAAAGACGCGTTTATGGTCGACACGGGGCTGGATGTGTGCTGCGTTCAGGGGCTCTGACTCAAACAGCAGAAGCCTGTTAGTCGACTGCCAGCTTACAGTATCCTGTCACTCAGTCGATGGGCTTTGGCTGCTCAGCTGGTTTGATTTGCACAAAGCATTAACTGTCAGCTGTAGGTCACAGTTGGCGGCGTGAACGTTGTGTGATTGATTGAGCCCAGCAGGGAGGAGCGTGTCCGCGCACAGATGAGCAGGGAGCGGACACGGTACCCCGGGAGCAGGGCTGCTGCCCGCTGACCGATAAAAGCGAAGGGTGCCCCCCGGGCACCCTGCAGGGGGAGAGCCGGGAGACAGATCACCCAGGGCCGTGCATGTCTGCACTGATATCCAGTAAACATGTTTGTTTTTCCCTCTTTTAATCAGGGAAACGTGCCCTCAGTGATAGACACAGATCGCTCCAAATGTAATGGTTAGAGGGGATGAAATGTTCAAACATGGCATCCCGTTCATCCCAAGGCATAGCAATTGAAGTTTAATTTCATGACACAGTTGAGGAAAGTAGGATGCTGAGGAGATCGATATCACTCTCTAGTCTTTATGATTAATGTGGAGCTAGACCCAGGAGACAGTTAGCATAGCTTAGCATAAAGACTTGAAGCAGAGGGAAACAGGTAGCTGGGCTGTGTTTACGATGAAAATAGGTTAAATGAACATGATGTAACGTGTTGATTCGTGAGCGTTAGAGGTTCTGACAGGGAGATTTTTCTCACATATGAATGGAGCTAGGCTAGCTGTTTACCCTCATTTTCAGACGTGATGCTAAGCTAAGCTAACTGTCTCCTGACTTCATTTTTAGCGTACAGACACGAGAGTGGAATCACTCCTCTCATCCAACGGTCAGCAAGGAAGTGAACGAGAATATTTCCCAAAATATTGAACAATTCCTTTGAGATAAAAGTATTCAGACTTTGTTATTGATTTCACATGACTATTGGCTAGTTTAACGCTAACTGTGAGTCCATAATGACACCAAGATTTCTGATGTAGGTATGTTTGCATTTAGCTGATGGAAAAGCTGGCACATTGAATTATTTTGTTCAATGCACTTGCAGAGAAAGTTAAAGGCACAGTATTCGGTGACAGAGCGAGGTACATTTGGTTGCCATCTGTTTAAGTATTCTATTATTTTACATGATTAGATTTAATGGAAACATGTAAAAGTTGATTAAAAGAGGCCCAAGGATTGAGCCTTGGGGAACTCCAATAGATGATAATAATTACAATAAAAACTGGTCACTCAAGTTTTTATATGTTCATTCACCTGCTTCCTCAATACACGTGCATTTTAGTGTTTTTTCTCCCTGTGCTTGCATACTGTATGTGAATAATGTATTAGCGTTGTAGCTCCTGATTACTGTTAAATATGTTTGACCCACCGTTTGAGATTGGGACAATTCAGGGAGTTTTACAGATGTTTCTTTGGTACGAATGTTTATTGCACGAGTGTGCTGAGGGTCCTCAACCTCTAACTACGCCCCTGGGGATGTAAGCTGTACCTGATGTTTGTGCTGAAGTCAGTAATAACCTGGGAAATGACAGGTTGAATGCTCACAGACAAGCTAACTTTTGCTTTTTGGTGTCAAGCTTCAGAAAACCTTTTTTAGCGTCTCACATACTGTCACATACAAACACGGTGACAATTTACGGTTGATGAGTGTAGATGTGTTTAATCCTCGTAAATCCTGACCGTGCGACGCTGCATCAGATAGTATGCAAATGTAAGAGCACTTGAGATGACTGTGCTGAGGTTTATGGGATTTCTTTGTTATCAGTGTGTCTGTTTTTCCTGCGAGGCTTGATGCTGCAGATAAATCTAGAGTTTGTTAATCTCTGTCAGGACCTGAGGCTCGCTCAACTAAACTCGTGGCCCATTTTGGCTCCCATAGTTTGAAAACAGGCCCTATATGCTTCTTTTATCATGAAGCCACTTGATCCATGCAGCTTCATGAGAGTATGGACAGCAGTTTTCTGTAAGGAAGTCACTTGAATCGTCCTTGAACCCTCAGGCCAGACTGGACGGTGCAGGGAGGAATCACAGATGAATTCCAGTGTTTCATGCAGCGTTGTCCTCAATAGGTGTTGTTAAGTCTTTGTGTCCTCGCTTTCTATTTGTCAACCCCACCCTTAGCTCGTAACTGAAAGTCAATGTCAACACTGCGCCTTTGGCAGTTTGGATACAGTGTTGTTTAACCCTTCGTAATTGTTGCATAACCTTCAAACAGAGCCGTCGCTGTGCTCCTCGCGGCTCAGTCAACCTCTGCAAACCAGTCAAAATCGGAGAACAGGTTGATTTGTAGCCTGTCACTGCCTGCAGAACTCGCTCCGGGTTTCTTATGGAGCATACATTGCTGAGGTGGTGTAAGCACACTGTAACCTGTTTGTTTTGCCTGGCTGACAGCAGTAACTGACGATGCTGGCACGCTGAGAGGATTTCGTGTCAAGATATGTCGTACCTCGCTCACCCACACTCAGACTGCAGGCAGAGGCGCTGATACAAATCAATGAAAAAGGTATTACTGCAGCTAATGCCCAGCAGAGTGGACTTGGCAGAGGTAGCAGAAATCCCTGGAGGACGATTACCCATTACCAAAAAATTACTGGAAATGTGCCTCGCTGGAGCTCGAAGGGACAAAAAACAGTAATGCACCCCAACAGATAAAAGCAACCAATTATTTGTCAGTATATAAACATAAAAATGTGTGTGTATGTGAGCGCAAGGCCAGGCGCTTGTTTATTCCCCCTCATCTGCCTGAGAGCCGGAGCGCCGGAGCCCAGCGAGGCAGAACATCCCGGTAATGAGTTCTTACCTGTATCATAAGAGGCAGAACAGCAGGGGCAATTAGTCATATTTAGAGGGTAGAGCCTCCAACACGAAGCCGCGCTGCTGGCCACACAGGTAATTGGTGATATTTCCTCCATGACCTTGGCAGCCTGTATCACCTGGTTGGTGTTGAAGGTTGCAGGTTCCTTATGTCCTGCAGATTTAGGAATAATAATCCAAATGTGTTGCCAGGTGTAATTTTTCTAGATGATGATGGTGTTTCATGATCATTTCTTCTGTAATAACTGACTTTATTTAACCAGGTACATTGTTCCAGGTGAAAGGGAGCTTTTATGATGCTGCTCCCAGCCCAAGTCTGGCACATAACACCCCAGTAAAACCAGTAAAGCCACAACGTTTTCCTTCCACGCTTCAATTTTTGTGCGAACAATAACGTGCTAATTAGTGAGCTTTAGAGGTGCTGATAGGTGGATTCTGTTACACGTGGACAAGCGAAGCTGGCTGTTTGCTCCCATAATGTTTAATTATTCCTCTATGTGTGCCTGCAAACCTTTATGGAAAACTGATCCCAGATCTGACACAAGTGAAATCACACCTCAGCCGAGCTTTGTGGCTGTATTTCACAGCATTTGTTTGCATGGTTGTCTTCGAGTTTTGTCTTGTTTATGACAAAATGCTGCCTGTAAGCTTTTTGCCAACATGCTATGATGCACATTGTGTCCTGAAACACGGCAGCGACTTCTGGCACAAACAGCGAACTCTGCATGTGCCACAGTCTGGATTTAACCAGCCTGATATACGATCGTTCTGCAGTCTTGGTTTAATTATTTGATTTATAGCAGCAGGTAGAACCAAAAGAAGAATGGTGAGATGTTCATATAAAACCATATTTATGTGATTTTAAAATACAGATAGAGAGAAATAAACTGAGCTTCTACCAAAAAACATTCATTATTATAATGCATTCGATTGCCCTCTTCATTTTCCAAGGCCTGTTCTTAAGACGTAATTCCTTTCAGAAGTGCATCTAATTCAATCTTATTGTTTTTCTCCATCAAGTGTATTTAAAACTTCCCCACATGCTCATTTGCTTCACTCGCATTTTCATTTTGGTCCAGACATTCGATTAAAGGGAATGAAATTTAAAGCTCGGGGATATTTATCTATGTTTTTTCTGCCTTTCCTTCGCATTAGAGCAACATTAGGAGCCTCTAAAACGCCCATTTGTCTTTATAGTTTTAGTCTGTGCCGAAAACACACACATGAGCATCCTCAAACTAATGAAGCATCTCCCTTCAGGACGACATTGCTGCATTGCTCCAGTTAAGGATATAGGTCAAGAGAGGTTCAGACACAGTTAAATTCATCTCTAAAACAGTCAGGCTGCACCATTAATCCTGCGTAATGCTGCGTGAACTGTGTGGCTGAATGAAAATGTGTAACTGTGAGCACAGCGAGGTTATGGCAGGAAGAGGACAGGCCTAATCCTCTATTGGCTCCATCACTTCTGCTGCAGAGTATTTTTAACTCATCTCCTCATTCACATTTTTCTGTGTCGGTGATAAAGGCGCTGGTTATTTGACTGTGGACAGAAAAGTGTCTTAATAAGGAAAGAGATGTTAGTCCAGGTTCAGCAAAGGAAGCCGAAGAATGCCAAGGTGAGATAAGGCTGAAAGTAGGGAAAAATCTATTAAAGACATGTTAGAAAATATGGGTCTAATCTCCATCAACAGGCGAGGAAATTGTTTGTCAGCGTTCAGGCTGCAGGCGACAAACCCAGAACGTATTGTTTGTATGTGCTAAAACCATTATCAGCTGTCAGCGCGTTAGCTTTGGTGATTGACGAGAGCTCAGTAAATTGGAGGTTTTTTCACTGAAAAAAAAACAGGCATGCCCGTAATGGCTTCATTATTTGTGGTTATTAATTTCATGCATTATTGTTTCCCCGTCATATTCTGGGCTGCAGGAACAAATGGTGACTCTCTGATTGATGGGTGGACCTGTGAGCAGAGACTCTTGTGGTTTTGTGCTGTCGACGCCGGGCTTGCTCGTTACTCTCGGCCTCTCCTCGGAGAAACCTGAGGAAGAGCTCGTGTCGAGCTGCGGCTGTTCGGCTTTATAGGACGTCGTGTCAGCGGGAGGGATGAAGACGGGCTGTGCTGCCCTGCGGTGGCCCTGACAGGCTCACAGGCCTCTGCTCCTGTCTGTGACACAGTTTAATCTGTCGGCCGAGTCGCTGCTGCTCGGAGCAGAAAGCCCAACTGTTTGATGCTGAGATTCATGGAAGAAGATGCTCAAAACAGTGTCTGCACAGGTTCTTTGACACTGATCGAACACAGGCACACACAGCATGGCTGAATCCAAATGAACGCCCTCTCTGGAATTGTCATCGCGTTAAGTCTGCAAGCACCGGACCACGAGGGGATAAAATGCACTAAAGGAGGCTTCAGACCTCACTTGTGAATCACTCTGTAGCTTCTGTGTGCAGATATTGTAAAAAGAGAGGAATTGAAAGAAACTTCGACACTGAATCGTTGTCATCGTCCAGGATGGATGCGCAGGTCTGCTCATAGGGTTGATGTGAACTCATTGTCACTCATCACAAAGCGTTGTTGTTCCTGTATTTTCTTCTTATTGCAACCTCTGTGCAGTGGGCGTGTAGCCCCTCAGCCAATAGCAGCGCGCAGACAGGAGGAGGGGAAGGTTTGAATGTTTCCAAATAAAATCAGACAGCTCCTCCATAGAGCACCTTTAATTATTGTTAACAGTAACAATTTATGGCACGGCAGGTTGATGTCTTGATTCTTAATCTCACCTACAGAACTCAGATTGGTTTGATGTCAGTGAACACAACACCAGCCCAGTTTGAATCACTGGGACAGTACATACACAGAGACAGATGATGTTCAACATGCACAGCAAAACTTTCCTTTGCATGAACATAAACACAGATAATTATGATTATAAGATAATTATATTCACATCGAATGAGGATTGTGGACAAAAAACAGCTTTTGTCTGTGAAGCTCGACAGATTAAAACAAACAAATATAACATGAGTTACATGCATATTCAAGATTCACCAGGACATCAATAAAATATTCATTCAGAATGTGGCACATGGGACCTCCTAGATGTCCTAGCCTGTAGATTAGAATCATTATTTATTTTCTTTTACCATCCGTCGTAATATTCCAAGTTGGCTTGATTATTTGTGGATTTGGACAGCACTTGTGGACTTTCCTGGACTGCGAGTCTGCAGAAAGTCCAGACATTTGGATTCAGTCGCTGTGTCTGTGCAGTATGTGGACACTGGAGTCCTCATGGGTGCTAAATCCAGTCTTGTATCCCCAGCAGTCCCTGACCTCCTGCTGCCCGGGCGTCTCATAGGCGGCGCTGCACACACTCCTCTGTCGTGACCCTGTTGACAGCCCATCAATGCTGAGCTGCAGTGTTTTGTTCCTGAAGAGAGATTACCCATTTGGCTTCCTCTTAGCTGCAAATGAGGAGCTCCTGTGCTGCATATATACATGAGATTAGCATAAATGGCTCCACAGAGGTGGACATAAATTAAGCCGGTCTTTTTATTTTACTGCCCTCAACTGTTGGACCATGCAGCTGAAAGATAATGAACCCATTTGTCAAACATGGTGCTCTATGTGCATGCGTGCTAATTCCAACAGCATCCTCAGGATTTGATAATTGATTGCCCTTTATGTACAGCATAATTAGCATCCAAAGGGAGGCTACTTTACTAGCTGAATACAGTGGGAAAATGCCGTCCTAGCAGCTAAATGAAATCATTTAGGTTAGTATTAATGCTCGCCTGCTCTCTGCGTGGCTGCCACGAGCTGCTCAGGGTGAAAAGATGAAGAGGAGACGTGGCGAGTGTGGCATGGATGACATTTTGTTTACAGTGTGAAGTGTTGCATCTCTTCAGGCTCCTCTGACGTGTTGATTCGCAGCGGATGGGGGAGGATTTACAATGAGGCATTACTGTCACACATGAGCTCTGCTTACCTGCACGTGTGCGTGAATGTATGAAAAGTGAGGCTCTAAGTGTGTGTGCGGGGTGTCCGCATACATGTCCGAGTCCGCCTCGTTCATCATGATGAGAGTCTGTTAATGAGGGATTCCTGCAGGCAGCTGGAAGCGAACCCGGCCTGCTAGCATCGCTGTAATGACGAGTCAATGAGAGACGCAAGCAGCCAGCTGGATGATGAGGGAAAGCACACAGACGGGAATGATTCAGTATTTAGGAAAATATCCATATTTGCTTTCCTTTTAAGAGTGAGGGGATGTCTGTGAGGACGTGGTTAGCTTAGCTTAGCACGTATTAATTAATTACACAATTAAACTTTAAAGTTCATCATATAATTGATTTAAAGAGGAACTCAGCCGATTTTACACAGTGTGTTACAGGTGTTGGGAAGTTCTACTGCAGTTGTGAAAACAAAAAGGTGTATGAAGCCTTTTGTGACTTCAGCTGCAGCAAAACCTCAAGTGATGTCACTTGAGTCCACATCAGTTTAGGCTGAAGACTATGAGAGAAATCTGGGGGTGTTGGAGAGCAGTGAGCTCTGACGTCTACCTCATCTCTGACTGAGGCTAGCAGCTCGATGCTACGTTTTGAATCTCAGACCAAAGTGTTGGCGGTCGAGTTGCATTGTGGGTAATGTAGGCCCAAGGTTTGGACAAGGAAGAAGAACACGACGAATAAAAAAGACGATGTCGGTGGTTCTGCTGCGTTTTTATCCTTTCTTTGGTCTAATTTCTGCCATATTCTTTCCTCCTGCTTTGATTGGCTCTTCAGAAACTCAATATCTTCTGTTTGAGCCTCACGTGCTCACGTACCTGCCTCTCCTGGGTTTTCACATCCTCTGCAGCCTCTCTGTCCTCCAGTGTAAACTCTACTCTGTGAGAGCACAGCACGTTCTGGGATGAAGCTTCGACAGCTCTACCCTGAAGGTAATTAGCACAGAACGAGGAGATGATGGGGAGGGTCTTTTGACAAAAATAGCTTCCTTTGAATCGACAGTGGCTGAGGTGTATGGTTATATATTCACCATGTGCTACACTGACGCTCACAGCAGTGGATCATGTTTCAGATTTAATTACTTAATGGGTTTATAATCCTGTAGATTTTGGGTTAAAAGAGGACTAAAATAGCAGCGCTGACATGTTTTCTGTCTGTCAGGGTTGTTCTGGGACATCAGGTTTTTGGGTGAAACGGAGGGAGTCAATAAGGGAGATGTCACTGCCAGCGGAGCGTTATTGAAGCCACTGGAGTGCGATGATGGAGACGCCGCTTTGGCTTGTTGTTGAACGACCGTGGAGCCGACAGACAGATTACCCAGCGTCCTCAGCTCTGCGGCTGCTCATGACAGCGTGGCATTTAGGAAGAAGTTCTGCTTATTTACCAAGTTTGGAAATAAATCAACAGGATGTCACTGAGCTGCCAGTGTACTCACCAAAACACAGAAGCAGGGAGGGGGGCTGACAGTGTGTGTGTGTGTGGGGGGGCTGACATCTTTAAAATCTCATCCTTTGTCAAACTTTACCTTAAAACATCCAGAACTTGACTGAGAATAATATTTATTATGTTATAGAGAATTGTCTATATTCACCAGCTACTTACAGGTGGTCAGTAGTGATAGAAGTACTGAGTTTTAGTGAAAGTAGCAATACCACACTGTAGAAATACTATGTTAAAATTCACATTACTAGTACAAGTATTAGCATCAAAATATACTTAAGGCACCAAAAATAACAGTGCCTATTATGCAGACTGGTCAGAACACTGTGTATTTTATATCTTTGGTATTGCTTTATAGAATATTATTTGTGGGGTTTTTTGTGTATATATGCACTCACTACATTACACATGTGTATAGTATGTTCATTCATTCATCTTCTATACCCCTGATTATCCCTTTCGGGGTTGGGGGGGGGCTGGAGCCTATCCCAGCTGTCAACGGGTGAGAGGCGGGGTACCAGCCGACTGCAGGGCAACACACATACACACATTCACTCTCACATTCACACCTAGGGACAATTTAGAGTCACCAATTAACCTAGTGAGCATGTTTTTGGTCTGTGGGAGGAAGCCGGAGTGCCCGGAGAGAACCCACGCATGCACGGGAAGAACATGCAAACTTCACACAGAAAGGCCCTGCCTGACCCAGGGATCGAACTGGCAACCTTCTTGCTGTGAGGCACACGCACTACCTGCTGCACCACCGTGCCGTCCGTGTATAGTATGTGTTTTTAAATTGTTGAAGGTGTTGATTTTTAACTGGGAGGCTGGCAGCGTTGAAATATTATAGGAATAGTAGAGGCAGCAGTGTGTCTATATGATCTTCTTGTGGCTGCATGTTGCTGCTCGTCACTTTGATCATGACATTGGCATTCATCTATAGAGTATATAGGCTACAAAATAGTATAGAACTGAATTACGAAGCCGTCCTCTGCTTCAGCACCACGGATTGATCAATACAAAGGTAGACCTCAGATATTTCAGAGGCGATTTCAGGGTCATAGATTGAAAGCTCGGTCAGATAAAGGATCAGTCAATCAGGCAGACTGGATGAACATATTCATCTAAACAACCCTCTGTTGTCTCTCTATTAGGGGATGGAGGGGGGGATGCATTTTGAATTGTAGACTTGAGTAAAGTTACGTTAGTCATTGGAGGCTTGGAATGAGGCTTCGATGACGCTGCTCTTCTCTTTTATGACGCCGTTCGCTATTCTTAGCAGTTCATTTTGCCAACGCTTTAAGGACAGTCGTGAGAAACGTCTCTGCGTTCTTAACTCTTCGGCTTTGACCTACAGACGCAGAGCAGATTTTAAAATCAGGATCAAGCCTCTTAGTGGATTCTCTGCTGGCTCACTGTTTGTCCGGTGGTGTGTTCATACAGTGAAGATGCTGACTGTACGGCATCAGCAGATTACACAGTCACAAGGGCGACCAGCACCACAGTGCTGTCCAGTATGATAACACAGCCTAAGAATACCAGTAAGCTGAATCAACACGTCTCTGACTCAGTCTCAACAAAACAGAACATTTTGTCTCTCTGGTATTTTGTCCGGTGCTTGTCCTGAACGTCGTAAACTGAATGTCTCTGGGGTTTGAACTGTTGGTCATACAAAATGTTTTAAAGATTTTAAAGGCTCTGGGAAACTGTGATGGGCATTTTCACTGTTTCCTGACATTGTATTGACCAAACACTTAAGCACTTTATCAGAAAATAATGACAATAACTAGTAGCTCAACTTGTGGCCAAAAGTATGTGGACACAAGAGCATTACTCTCAATGTGTGATTCCAAAACCGTGGGCATTAATGTGCAGCTATAACAGCTTTTAGTTTCAAGCTTTTATCCAGATTTTGGAGACTGGCTGCAGGGATTTGCTCCCATTCAGCCACAGGAGCGTCAGTGAGGTCCAACGCTGATGCTGGGTAATCAGGTCTGGCTCACAGTCGGTGATCCAGTTCATCCCAGAGGTGCTGGATGGGCTTTCCTATCATCTGAAATATCTTTGTTTTGTGGTCTTGTAGCATTAATATGACACTTAATTTGAACTAAGTGGCCCAGATTGAAAATACAGATATTCAACACCAACACGCATGACGACAGACAAGTCTACAAGTGTGTATGTGACCACATGGCATCCCGTGACACACCCGTGTTACCGGCTCTGCTGTCGCTGACGTCACCCACCCAGGCCCAACCAGACTCCACCTTTCCTGTGAGTCGAACACCCACCGCCGCTGAGCTGGCCTGGAAACTTTAGCTCAGCTGTGACAGGGTCCCACCTCGCTTTAAAAACAGCCTGCAGCCTCTGGGGACTATTAAAACCCCCTCAGAGGGCTTCATCGCCATGCAAGCAGAGCCTGAACGGGACAGGAAATGACATCACGGGCGGGGGGGGATAACACTCCCACAGCTCCTGCAGTATTTTCTCTCTTGTAATAGACTCTAATTTGGCGCCCTTTCTGGAATTTTAATTCCACTCCAGCGGCCGCATGTGTGCAGAGACGCTGATGTCTCATTCAGAGCTGCCAAGTGAGGTCCCAGAGAAAACACATCGCGTCAACATCCTGCGTTTCCCCGACGCGGGCGGGAGCGCTCATGTTGACGAGGGACGGTCCGAGGCGGCCATGAGTAAACATTTCTAAACTGTAATGGAGTGCAGCTTGACGCCGTCGAGCTGTTGAAGAGGCGAGGCGGGAGGCAGCGATACAGCGTGAGGTGAAAGGGACAGGTGCATGCCGCTGTTCCCAAAACAACAGGAAGTCAGTGGAGTTTAGCACACTGATTTGGAACGCTGCTGCAGCTCAACGAGGCAATTAAGGCACTTTAAAACACTCGGCTGATTGCTGCAATTTGCATCCAAAATCTTCTCCTAACAGTCAGATCACATATTTTCACATATCGTGACTCATCCTGCAGATACCATTATTCCCAGTGAAAATAATCATGAATAAATGTCTATTTATAAACCATAAAAAGATGCTCCTTATAGCTCCAGAACTTGCCTGAGAATATACTTGTTTTTAAGTTTTCTACAGTATCAGAGTAATCCAGTGATAGTGGTCTATACATCTGTGGGTTCACTGCAAAAAGGATCTACTTAAAGCCAATTCGGCTATCTTTAAATGGTGCCAGGTTGCCAAAATGCCCACACCCAGGTGTCTGGATTCTGTCCTCTGCTGTGGAGCACATTGGAGACGATGGTTAAAATCTCCCACTCAGCTGATCTCGGAGCTGAAATCACCAGTCCAGCTGATGGAGCGGAGAAGCCGTCCTCGTTATTTACACATTATCTTGTGTAGCCGGCTCGCTCACAAAGAGCCAGACTCATTCATTTCCCGCTGTAATGGGAAAGATTTCTCCCTCCTCTATTGTTGCTCCCGTCTGCCTCAGCTCGTTTGTCTTCAGAGAGGTTTTTCACTTCCTGCAGTGAGAGGCTCTGGCCTGCGCAGCCTCTCGGTGGAGGCTGATTGAGACGTCTCAGACGCAGGGAAATGATGCAGCCGGCTTTGTTCTCACTGTCTGGGTTCATTTCTTCAATCAAACAGAACGATTCATGGATAATTGAAAGGGAAGGGGTTGTTATTATTGCAAATATTACACATCGTTTCAGATCCAAAGACTAATTTCTACAGTGAGATGAAACTGTCTTGTTTGTGTGGTCGTTTGTGTCGTTTCCTGCACTGATAATACGTCTTCGTCATAACAGTAGGAGCCGCTCAGCGGGTGGAAATGTGGCCTGGTGGCTCTGCATGACACTCAGGATCAACAAGAGTCTGATAAGCTCTGGTCACGACTTGCAGTCTTCTTCATGGTGATCTATGAAGGAACTTTTCTAATCAGACCAGTTTAAGATGTTTAGTGGGGTTCTTCACCTCATCAGGTAAAAGTAAAGTCTGTCTGAACATGTGATCCACGTGGCATCAGGTAGAAACGTCCAGCTGTTTGAAGGTGTGGCCTGAGAGCAGCTGCGTCAGCCTCCTCGACCGTACCTGCTGCCATGTTTCCACCACTCCCGTCTGTGTCTGTTAAACTTTAATGGGAAGTCAAACCCTCGGAGCTCAGGTGTCACTGTCACCGCCTCACCGACTGGTGTGAGATGAAGGCCAAGGGTGAAGAGGACAACTCTGTGTCGTCATCTCCCCGAAATTTCAAACGATCATGACTGTAAGTCTACTGATAATCTGCTTTTTCTGTCAACAAACGCTATAAAGAGCCCAACATTGATCATGAGTCCTGCTAACACGTACTGTGCCTGATAGATCTTCTTCCTCTGTGCTGTTGAGCTCCACCGTTGTCCAAAAACTATTGAAACGAATCAGTGATTTATTACAAACACATTGTAGTTTATTTTGACTCCTCACACACACCATCCTGCTGCCTTGAATACTCATTAGAGCACCAAATTTATACTAATCCACAGCTGAAAATAACAAAAGCACCGTTTGCTCCAGTTTGCCAGCGGAGTTTAGCCTCAGATGAAGTCAGGGAGTTTTTTATTGAGAGATTTTGGTCTTTTCATAAGATTTGTTGTTATGAAGACAAATCTAAAACGCGGGCAGTTCAGTTTGTCTGTTACATCTGTAACAGGATGCTGACGGAGGATGTGATCCGGTTCTGTGTTCATTCTTGTGTGTCTGAATAAGGAGGCGGACTGTCAGCTCTGGAGCAAACACACTCCTCCTGATGTATCGCAGCAGCGCAGATAACTTCAGTCCGGATGAATTATGGCCGACTCACAGTAACGGGTGATCAATTCTTCCTGGTGGATGGATCACACAGAGGAGAGTGTGCACAGGAAAGCACTTATTTGACCCATCTGAGAGGCTGTTTGCATTTCTTCGTGACTCCAGGCTTCATTTCGTGGTTCGGCGGTCTCGCTGCATCATGTCCGACTGGGACCCCCAGCCATCGATAACAGCAGCAGATTTCATCCTAAAAATCCTTCATAGATTCTCAGTTTGTTAGTAATAAAAATATTTTTTAAACAATAGCTCCTTGATTTCAGACAGAACTAGTCAAAAGCAGCTTCTCAGTTCCTGCCACCAACCGTTGATTTATGATGGCAATGTTGACTGGCAGCTGTAGCTAGCGCGCTAATTTAGCTAACAGTTGTAGATTTTCTCGTGGAAGTTTGTTTTAATCAGTGGATGTTTAATTTTTACACAAAAGAAGTCAAAAGCAGCTTCTCAGTTCCAGCTGCTGATCATTGATTTTACGGGCTGAAATGAGCAACTGAAGCTAGCATGGGCAATGTCATTAGCTGTAAAGTTAGCTAGTTAGCTAGCGAGCTAATTAAGCTAACGTTAGCACCAGGAGTTGCTTGAAATCACTGTCTCTGGCTGACTTAAATGTTTCCAGCTGGTTTATTTTAGAAGAGGGGTCTTAAATATGAACTTTATTTCTAAATACACGATGAAACACTGAGGCTGGCATTCAAATTTTAACTTTAAACTTAAAGTACAAACACATTAGCATATACTTAAATGACCAAAAATAAAAATACTCATGCAGAATGGCTTTTTTCAGAATAATAGACTACAATATCATTTGATTATTATTATTGATGCCTTCATGTGTAAGCATCACTTTAATGATGCAGCTAATAAAGAAGGGGCTAATTTAAACTACTCTTTATACTGCTAGTTAGCTTTATCTATAATAATGTGTAATAATTTCTTTGTTGATTATATTTTCTGTTAATAATCTGAATCTGAATACTAACAATAGCTGCAGTATTTCCCTCTGAAATGTAGTGGAGTAGTAATGCAGAGTAAAGTCAAGTGCCTCAAAATTGTACTTATGTAGTACAGTACTTGAGTGTATGTAAATGAGTGCTGTGATTGGACAGTCACCGTTTGGGGTGTAGTGAACTGTCGATTTAGTGAATATGATCACAAGAAAAAAAACTCATTCAAGGTGTGGACTCAGGGGACGGCGTGATGAAGAGTCGGCTGTTCGTCATGCCACAGTGGACGGACGGCTGAGATAGCGTCCGTTTGAGTCGAGCGCTGGAGAAACATCCTTTCCTCAGTTGAAGCTTTAATAGGCCTCAACCCACACGGCCTCTTTTCAGAGTTCTATGGCAACAGTTGAGTCATTTACTCAGAGAGACGCTGATGCAAACATGCTGATAGTGGAGGTGACTTAATCAAGTGTAATTATGACAGAGGCTGAGTGAGTCTGAGGTAAATCTGCCTTTAAACTTTTGGCTGTATCTGTGCTGTATCTGACACCTGCTGAGATTCTGCTGCTGTCGTAAAAACTGTTAAGTATCAGAAACCCAGGAAAACCGATGCTGACTGTGTTTTAATGCTTGGAGTTTTAATTGTCAGGTCGCTCAGGTTTGGCAGACGAGCGGCAGCTGCAGTTAATCTTTCGCTTTAAACAGTCGAAAATCAGAGCCTCTGCTTCTCTGCAGGGGCCCTCAAATGTCTTTAGTCTGCACACCTCGTAAACAGCAGTAAAGCTGCTAATCCGCCAACTGAGCTTTCCTCCCCAAACCACAGCAGTTGTCCATAATAAAGTGTTATTTTTGGCCAGAAGTGGGTGAACAGAGCTAATTGCCCCTCATACAAAATGCAAATGGATTCTGCTCCTTTTAACCAGCGAGCTGGAGAAAGTGGGACAGACTCAAGAACACAGTTATCATTAGTGTGCATGTGGATCAGCTCTACCTTTAAATTCACTGAATTAGTCTGGATCAGACCAAAATACCCACTCATGTCTGTCTTTAAAACTTTTCTGTGGGAAATCAGTAAAACATTCATACTGCAGCTTCGCTCAGCTTTATAGAGAGTTTCAGCTCATCATTTATCTGCCTGAACTGCACTGGAGCCGGTGGACGTAGTGGAGCATTTAGCAGCTAAAGAGTCAGATGCTTCTCTCAGGAGTTGGTAGGGACCAAAAACAGAGCAAAGAGAGTAAATATTGAGTTTCCATTCATCCGGTTGACCAGAAACATGACTGCTAATGAGAGATGATGCTGGATGTGTAAAAAATTAACTGCTGTCGTTCTCATTTGAAGTCTGAAGTCGAGGTCCACCTGCAGCCTTTTCAACCGCCTCCCTCTGGTTCACACTTTAAAATGGTCCGTGGAAGCACAGACAGCGTTTCATGGGTCCTTCAGAGTGAGTATCGATCAAAGTCCGACATATAAAGTGAGGACAGAGGACGTATTCTCAGTGCTTGGTTCATGGAGACAGAGATCATCTCTATGGCTCCATGAAAGTAACTCTTAGCAATATGAATGAATTCTGAAACAAACACGCGTGCCAAATATTCTTTGGCAGTGTGTTAAACACAACACGTTTTTTTGCACCACCTTCCTCTAAAGCATTGCATCATACCCACAGACAAGCGTCCTGCTGCGAGCCGTCAGGTCCAAACCGCTGCACAGAGGAACAAATTCAGTTTGACAACAGGCGGACGAGCAGCTCAAGCGTCATCCAGACATTTCACCACACACCTGATGACACACTCGTCCTCCCAGGAGGCGTTTTCACAGACAAGGTTACCTCAGACGGACCCTGCAACGCCCCTCACCGCCTCCCCTCTGTGTGAGCTGTTCCTGTTATTTTAGCTCTTTGAACCCTTCTTGCCCTCTCCTCAAAAATGAATTTTGTCTGAGAGCCGCTGCAGCTCTGTGATAACGCAGATTAGCGGCACATAAAGATGTTACTGCTGATAACATGGTGCCATCAGGCAACGGGGTGCTGTTAGCGCCCATCCTCTTCTTGAGCTGTAAAACATAATTTGACTGTGTGTGTCTGTCGTTTAGTTTTGCATTTGAGAGGAGTTGGAGGCAACTGATAAGAGAGAGGAAAGATTGTTCTTACAGGATGCTGAATGAGGTAAACGTTTGGATGCTAATGGTAGAGATGAGGGGATGAAGCAAAAAAGAAATTAAGCTTTAGGCGTAAAAACTAACATGCATAGACTGCATTGAAATCACCTTAAACTCCACCTGAAAGTCACTGAAACTGTCGATTGGCAGTGAGATTAGCAGCAGCCCTGTCAGCAGTCATTTGATTCAGTCCTAATACAAAGAAAAAACAATGCTAAATGGAGCTTTGAGGTGATTATTGTATAATCTGCATTGTGCCATTTAAATCCCACATACCTGCAGAAAAGGGTGAATTTAACAATGGAGGCTTGGCGCGGCCTTTATGACTCAGCAGCTGAGTCAGAAAAGGGAACTCCTTTAATACTCGACCGGAGGGACGAGGAAAACGTCCAGCGTCTCTCCTGAAACACAACATTACCGACCTTTATCGACAAGTGGTGTAGGTCTCAGGCGGCAGACGGCTTAAAGTGTTTATGGTCTGTTTGACAGACTGCTACCTTTAGACTGTCGCGGTGGGCTGCACAGCCTGTTGCTTCAGGGATCAGAAAGATGGAGAAATTGAATCCAGGAGGGCTGGATTGAGCAATAGATCCCCGAGTTTTAAGGTTTATCAGACAGCAAACACACTGAGCAGAGGTTTACGAGTCAGGGTTTACTGTACAGCTGTGGGACGTTACCACAGCCACAGCCACAGTCATTTCATATTACATCCCCAGCTGGATTTATACTGGGAACGTTTTGGCTCTTAGTCCCTCATGTTTTACACCACCTGATCACTACTAATCACACAACTACTCATCATTAACTGAATGCAAATATAAAACTGCTGTATTGTGAGGTTCCGCTGATGCAGACGCGTTTGGTCCGTCCTCCACACGGCTGAACGCTGCATGAAACTGACCCTCACCCTTTAGCTAAAGGCTTACGGCTTATGACAGTAAACCTGAACTAAAGCTAAAAACTTCAAAAAGTCCCAGAAATGAATGAATCCTCGCCTTTCTGCGGTGTAGTTTTGGCTCAGAATTGAACAAACAATCAAACAAAAGCTGAGCCATATCTGTGGCAAATACACCCCGCTGCGTAAGAAGGCTTTATCCTCAGTATTCACAATAAAAAGCCCCCGTGGACCCTCCTCGTCCCTTCAGGAGAGACAAATCTCGGCCTCACTGAAGCCTGTGTAGCTGCTGGGTTCGAGCTGGATGCTGTTTATCATGCGTACAGGTTTCGTGTCACTCCATACATCTCTTTGTGGACCTTTTATAACCGTGACAGCAGCTGTTGAGCTGATTTACTGACTCTGTGTGTCATCATAAGTCGGCTCCAAGGTTTTTCTGTGTACATGACGGCGGCGTCACTGAAGCGTTCAGTCATTATTGATGTACGGCGACCCCGAGGATGGTGGCTGTGATGGCTGACTGGGACTGAAGCGTTTGTCACTGCAGCTGTTTACAGCATGATGGTCTGTGTGAAATGTTACTGTAATAATTACATGTTAAATCATAATTTGATGGAGAAAAAGATCCCAAACTCCAGAACTCCATGGCACCTCGTCCGTGTGTGAGGGCCTCAGGCTGCTCCTCTGGCATACTTAACAAAGCTCTGACCCAGTTTGTTGGCTGGCTAAGTGGGTTTCTCTGTTTTTGGTTTCCTGCTTTTCTCACATCAACCTGCCCGTCACAACAGCTACATCCTCACACAGAACTGCAGCTTAAATAGTCTGAAGTTTGCAGGATTAATCAAATAATAAAATGAATGAAAAAGTGTTTATGTGCAGGGGAGGAAGGAATAAGCTCGTCTGAGTCATGTCGGGCGCTCACAGCACTTAGCTTAGGAAAAACAGACATGAGGGCTTTATGTCCCTTTGTTTTGACTCTCAGGCTACATAGACGTATGGCCTGGCCCTCTGATTGGTCGAGGTTGTACCTGCAACCTGAGAGGAGGCCCGCTGAGACTCATGTTATCCACAAAAAATGTATTTATATATGAACACTGGGTCAGTAGCAGTGATGAAGATCCTTCCGTCCTCCCACCCGACCCCAGTGAGAGATGAGGGATCATCATGTAACGCTGATGCTGTGCCCCTTTAAAGCTTTAATATGAGGAACATGAATTCATTCACAAACGTAGATAATTCCTGGACGACATCCTGAAGTCTGTGGGTCACTCTCAGCGGGCTCAGACTGTCTCGCTGTCCAGGCAGCCTGGAGACACACGATGCAGGCGATGACTCACTCAGCCAGGCTTCCCCCTCCGTCTCATCTCGCCTCGGCTCGGTTGAATATCTCAGGGTGGATTTCTGCAGCGCTGCAACGTACCGCGCAGCTGACTGAAGCTGCGATGAGCACATATAATGGAAAATGTCACTTATGTAAGGCTGTAAATAGCAATTAGTTCCGTGACTCTGCACAACAAAGGTAACTGCACATCCACGTCCGCTTTAAAGCCAAAACTCGAGCTACAATTAGTGCATTTCACTTCTCGCACTCTCACACATGATTGAAAGTGTTAAACTGGCATTTACAGTATGCACGGCAGGTAAGCAAGAGTATTACCTGGAGATGTTACGAACAGGTTTTTCTGGTGTATTACAGTTAGATACATGCATCTTAACATGACTCCTCAGTTGAGGGTTACCTTCAGGTATATTTTCAGTTTTGGGAATGTGGGCCGTTAGCGTTACTCTAAAGTAAAATCTGTTTCAATGAAAAAAATCAAACATCGTGTGATCCGTCCAGTTTGAGAGGCGCATGTTCAGAAAATGCTGCTTGATTGCTTAAAGATTAGAGGAACGCTCCTCTTTCATGTGACTCTCAGAGCTGATTTTTCATGCTCACAATCATCATCGTTCTGTCTGAGATCAGGAATTCTTTTGATTAAAGCTCTAAAAGGACTTCAGCCTGCAGTGTGTTTTTGTCGTGACGCGCTTCCTCGCTCATCTAGGCCCTCGCTGCGGCGCGGGAATTCTTGCAGAAGGAGTTGAGATATGATTTGAAGTGCCACAAACCCGTTTTAGATAAACAAATCATTGTCTAATGCAGTTGTTTGGAAAGAAAAGTGGAACCAGCTTGTATTTTATGTGCATGAGGACAGAAATATCTGCACATTATCATGCAAGTCATGTTAATGAGACTGGCTGAAGAGGAGTCACTTTAGTCGCATCGCATCCAGTAACGTGTGAAACGTCAATATGACAGCAGGCATGCCATCAGGCCTGGATGTGGCATATTTTGCATGGTTTTCAGTGACGATTTCAATGTTAATTGTTTGTTTTTTCTTTTTTTCTATATTTGAAAACTTAATATAATAAGACAAAGCTAGGCTGGGCTGGAGGCTGTGAGGCTGCAGCCCAGCACAGCACTGCTTTGAGCTTAATGCTAACAGCAGGTGCTGATGTCAAGCAGGTATAATGCGAACAATGGTTCCCACCTTAGTTTAGCTATTAGCTTGCTAACAGTAGCTAATTAGCGCTAAACACAAAGTACAGCTGAGGCTGGCAGGAAGGATGACGGCACCAGGTGAGAGGTTAAGGGAATATTAGTCATTATAATTAAAAAAAAACTAAATTTCAGTCAGTTCATCCAATAGTTGTTGAGATATTTCAGTCTGGATCAAAGTGGGGATTTAACTAAATGTGGCAGTATGACGCTAGTGAAGCTAAAAGCCTTGTTTTTTATGTGTTATTAAAATGCTGACCCTCTGGTTGATATGCTAAAGAAGCGTTTCTTCTTTGTCCACATTTAGCCTTTAAAAACGGCCAAATTCAGGCTCATTTTAACACGTCAGGGCCTCCGTGCTGTAATGACGGATGCCTTGTTTTCAGATCCTCCCGCCGTGAAGCGCCCTCAGTGACTTGTAGCTGAGAAGAGCAACATATGTTCCCTAATAACGTAGCAGGTGCTCTTCCCTGTGCATGCGGCGAAGCAGACTTGCTGTGGTGTGTTAGTCTTCAAAGTCTTCCTCACAAGACTGTAACGCAGAGTCCTTTTTCCCTGCCTCCGCCCATCAGCTCTGCGTTTGTGCTGAATTGCAGAACAGCAGCGGTTCTTATGTAGCCTCACCTCATGAGCCTTTGTCTCATGTTGTTCCAGTGTCGAACAAAGTGTGTGTGTGTGTGTGTGTGTGGACAGATGAGGGACGGGGGTGTGCTGCCCGAGGCCCTCTCCTCTAAAGGCATCTGGTGCCCGGTTGGAGAGCCTTATGATGCCTGATGAAATCACAGCTGACATTTTGAAAACAGCACAGTAGACGAAGCGTAGCGGCTGAGGGATTATGTTTGGTTCAGAGCCGAAAACGCTGAGATTTTCTCACCTTTTTTCATTCCCTGTCTTCCCCTCTTTCATCTTTCTGTCCTCCATCCGTTTGGTTTCCCCTCCTTCTGCACCACTGACCTTCTCTGGGCCGTGATTAGCTCCGCATTGGCATAAACACGCGTGTTTCATGTGATCATGCTGAAAATTGAGTTGGGTGAAGGGAGATTTCAATCCAGAGGAACACGACAGGCACGTTGTTTCCTATCTGTTAAAATATTCAATGTTGCCTGATGCGACATTGCCAAACACAACATACGCTGCTGTTTGAGGCTTCAACCCTGATCAGCTGCGATAACAGCAATGAATATTTCACTGTTACAGAATGTGGGTCGCAATGAGGAAGCAGGGCCTTGCAGGGAGCGCCATAAATATCTCTCTCTGGTTTTAATGGTTATGCTTTATTAGGGCTGTCTGTGCAGCTCACTGTAACAGGTCCAAGGAAACCCAGAGGAGCTGAGAGGAGCCCGAGGCGAGGTGTTGCTTCATCTGCAGCCTTTGGAGCAAGAGAAAATTCTCCTTCTTCTTATTTCATCAGGCGTTGTGGGGTTCCTTAAAATGGAAAAAATGAGCGTTCGAGTCAGTAAAATGCAGAGGGAGGGGGGGACGTGAAAGGGAAGGCTCACGCTGTGCTTCTATGTGTGTCCTCTATTGTAAGAAAGAATAAACCCACAGATACAGTCACGTACTTCAACAGTGCTGCACGCTGACAGCACAAAATGTTTTCGTTGCACCTCCACATGAAGGTGAATCCAGCTAAAACTCATGACGCCTGTTGGGTTGAACCTATGAAATCTACTTCATCAGTTAATGAGATGGAGATGAAGGGACATAACTTAGCTCCATACGCACTGATCTTTGCAGTTCAATGTCAGGAACACTTTCTAGGTTAAAGACCCTGAATCTGGAGCATCTGGGCCAGTTTATCTTTACAACTGAGCTTAGCTCAGCGGGTGGTGTGTTATTTAAAGCTGCAGTGAAACTGGACCTTCTAGCTTCTCTGCCAGACGTTAATTCAAAAATGTATTAATGCAAATCATGCGGTTCACTCTATTTGTATAGAGAGGGATCGTACTGTTCTAAAAAAAATAATGTAGAGTCGTTGTTTATTCTAAGAACACACTTTTGGACAAGTCTAAGACTGCGCAGGTTAAACGTCATGTCACAGACTGGCTGCAACAGCAGGACAGGGAGGGCAGAGTGAGCAGAGGTTACAGCTAAAAGGAAAAATCACATTAGAAAAAGGAAAGTGTTGATCATTAACGGCTCTGAAACAACGTGTGCACCACTGCGCTGAAAGAAGATTAATTGGGATTTTCGATTCCTGATGAAAAGCTTTTCAAAGTGAGAGGCTTCTGAGAGAAAATGGCACTTTTCTACAGATCAGAGTTTATCTCATCAGCAATAAACTGCATCCTTGTTCAATTGAACACACTTGGGGGGGTTTACTGCTGCAGCCTTACTTGGTTTGGTATGATTGTGGTTGCTAATGTTAGCTAACTTTAGCAAATGTTAGAGAACCGCTGTCTGTTCACTCGTCCAGCTGAATAATGCTATCATTCATTTGGAGGTGTGTTTCTGAGCAGCTGACAAATGTAAGTCCAATAATCACTCTCTTTCAGCTCTGTTTTTGGTCTCCTCCAGCTCCAGAGAAAAACATGTGGCTCTTTAGCTGCTAAGTGCTCCATTATGTTCACCAGCTAATCTCTAACTTTGTCTGCCAAAGGGTGCTGGGCGGTAGCGCAGTGATATTATCAGAGTATTGAAAAATCTGATTTTGTTAGCTGAAAACAGCTTCCTGCTGTAGCTGGAAATGCTAAGGACAGAGTTTTGTGGGCCAGAAAACCAAAACAAAGCTCTAAAAGATGCTAAGATACTGCAGAGAGCCGCAGAGTTGAGATTATTCTGCGTTAGCTCGGCAGCGTCCATGCTTAGGTACACCAGTGATTTGAGCTAAATGCTAACATCAGCATGCTAACACACTAATGTTTAGCACAAATACATGTACCATGTTCACCACTTTAGTATGTTAGCTCACTAGCATTTGCTAATGAGAAGCAAACACAAAGCATAATTGAAGCTAATGGGACAGTCCATCCCTAAAACAAACGTTCTGCTAGCATGGTTAGCTTGAGATCACAAAGTGTTAGCATTTTCTAAAATAGCAGGTGCTGCAGTAGATATGTGTTTATGTTAGAGCAGCGATAAGAAAGCCAGGAGCACTTTTCTTGACTTTTTCAAGAAGACAGATGAACGAAACCCTCAATGAGAACCAGAGTCACTGAAGCTAATGTACCCGCAGCTAACCCGGCTTTTTGCTAACTGTGCAGCTAAACTAGAACCCGTTCCACCTGCTTTCTCGTTTACGGTGCGGAAGTTAGATTAGATCAGTGGATGGCAGGCTAACAGTAAGAGCACACACACAGGCATGCCTACACACTCGTATTCATAGCTGTCATACTTTGACTATGTTATCTCCTCATCCTCTCCGTCCAGACAGGATTCAGGTCCACATTCCCCTCGTAGGAATGTCGTCTGAATGTCGTCTCACACGGTGCGAAGGTGTCGCGCTCTCCTGTCACTTTCCTGATATACATCCTCGACAATGACACAAGCTGCCACAACAAACCTCACAGAACAATTCATTTACGCTTCCTGGCAGGTGTGAACAGTATGTACGTCGTAGCAGGTGTATGAAAAGTATTCAGGTCCATCATGTAATACAGCAGTTTAAATACCACAGTAATGGAACAGTACCGCAATGTAAATACTCCATTCAAAGTACTACATTCAAAATTTTAGTGGTAGAGAATAAATGCTGCAATGAGGAAGTTCAATTTTGAGGTACTAGTACTTGAGTATTTTTTCACATGAATCTATCAATAATCATAATAATATGATGCATATTATTCTGTAGTATTACCACCTTTACTTTTGGTACTTCAAGTAGCCTGTATTTTGATACTCATAGTTTTGTACTGTCAAAACTTTTTTTTAAAAGCAGGAGTTTCACTTGGAGTATTTCTGTACTGTGGTGTAGTGGTGGTAGAGCTGCGTACTTCCTCCACCAACGACTGTTGAGCTAAGCGTCGTGCTGATGTTTGATGCTGGTGTTTTGTGATGTTCCTTTAGCGTATTAGCGTGCTAACATTTCCTGATTTGCAGTAAACAGAGTACAGCTGAGGCTTGGTGATGAGCCACTATGCAAGATGAAAAGTCAGGATCGCCGAAGTCACAATTAAACTTGAGTGTGTGTACCAAGCTGCAGGTCGTAGGGTGACCAAAGTCAGCAGGAGGCGTCCAGCGGCTGCTGAGATATTAAGTGTGGAGGTGATGGAGAGTCAGACTGACTGAGCAACGTGTGGCCATAAATGACATAACTATCCTTTAAATGCTGTGGGGCTCAAGTATGAAACAGTCTAGTAATACTCATGGGTAGTTCCAGCTTCATTTAGTTGTACTTCAGTACAGTTAAACTGCACATTGACAGGGATAAACACGGTGATCCAGTGGAGACGCCGGCCTCCTCAAACATGCACGGACTGATGCGCTCTTATCAAAGCATCGTATCGTAACGATTACACGAACCAGCCGTGCTGCTCAGTCCACTGAAGAAGCCTCGTAAATCTACGAGTCGACTAAAATTAGATCCCAGCAGCAGCAGCGTGTGTGTGTGTTTGTGACTGCATGCATGGGTGTGGCCGTGTGTGTGTCACTGAGCCTGTGTGTGGGTGTATATATACGCTGCATGTATTTGTGTGTGTGCTTCAGCTACAACAGAGAGCCTTGGTTAAGTGCTGGCAAAGCTGCCGGCAGATATTCAGTGCTGTGTGAGAGCCCAGGATCTCCCAAGGCGGCCATTAACCAGATACACACGAGGACACATTAGACGCTGCATGCTAAACACATTTTATACACATGTCTGCACCATCAGATGGAGGTGCCGGGTGGTGCTTCGTCTCATTTTCTGCATCAAACGTACCTTTAGATCTATTTTAGGGCGTTGCCGGGCTCCATCAGTTGTAGAAGAAAATTTAGACTCAACACAAATCATGTTCACGAAGGAGCAGAATAACAACAGCAGCAGCGAGGAAAACAAAAGAGAAACGAAGCTAATGAAGTAATTAATGATAAGTTAACACACCCACACATGTAGACTGACACATACACACATGGTATACACACATACATACAGCACATGCACACGTACTCATGCATGTCTCCCATCATCAAAACTAGCAGAACAAATCTACAGAACTCAGAGTCGAATAAAGTGCAATTATCCTGTAACACCATCACTTTTTGTGAGACAAGTAATGAGAAAGTGAGTCACAGGAAACATCATGGGCTGAATTTGTGGCTCATTAACGTCTCCTCTAAGGTCACAGATTTTATGAGTTCACTTATCAAAGATCTGTGTGTGTGTGTGAGCTGGAAACAGCTGTTAGCTAATTAATTTGATCTGACAGTGAAATGTGACATCAGCGTCGTGGTAATGCCTGGATTCACGCCTGTTCTCTCCTCCCTGCTGTGGGAGTCTCACATGTTTGTGTTTGTGTGTGTCTCACTTCATAATTCATGTGTACATACGCTCTGTGTGTGTGTGTGTGTGTGTGCGTGTGTGTGGGCATAGCATGATTGGCAGTCACATATGTTCAAGTCAAAGCAGATGTGCTTCTCCACTGGTGCTGTTGTCTCCCAGTCCTGACCTCTGACCTCTTGGTTATTTGTGAGTATTTAAGGTGGTCTGATGCAGATCGCGTTCCTGAATATCTGACTTACATGAAGGACGCCGAAACGTATCTTTTTTTGGCATCAGGGTTGTAGCTCAGTCTGTGATGTGGTGCAGAAGCAACAGGTCCAAGGTGTGTCTGAATATCTGGAATAGCACAGATGCACTTAAGGGCTGAATTCAGTCCAAACTGTGGAAATAAAGATGGCTGCTGTGAGATAAAGGCTGGAAAGGTATCTTGTCTTTTGATACTTGACATCTACTTAAGTTGTTAAGATGACATGTTTCTTTATCCTCCTGTAATGAATTTGTGAACCCCTGAGCGACTGACATGTTTTCAATAATCAACAGTCAGTGATGGGAAATGATCTCCTGGAAATGGCTGGTTGCATGTTGCAGATTTGACCTCAATAAATCAGCCTGAACAGCTGCTGCTCACTTGTTCCTAACGTAATTTTTTAATAATAATAATGTTCTTGTCATCAAAGCCTGATGCGGTTGATGGAAAAGTTAACATAGAGATGCCATGTTGCCGTGTTTTCTGCGTTTGTGAAAACATACACAGCTCCTTAAAACCGAACCTGAAGCGTGACGTCCAGGATCAGCTCAGCCTCACCTCCAGACGGAAAAGATGCCAGAGACGAGATGAAGGAGTCCGCACGACTCCGTCAGCCTGCACTGGCTCAGATCAGCGTTACGAAGCAGCCGTTTAAAGCTGCAAACCCTGCGTCAGTCTGACAACGACTCCAGGCCTCTGCACCATATTGTCTCGTCCCGCCTGTCACCTGCTTCACGGCTCCGGCGTTGCCAGCACGAACATAAAGGCGTTTTTGTTTGCAAGAAATTTCTCGCCCTTGGCACACTTTCTAACTTTGGGACTGCTTCTCTGTGTTTCTCTTCTTCTTCTCCTCCTCCGTCCTCTTCTCACAGTTATTAGTCATTCTCTGTAATTGTTGAGTATGATGAGAACTTGGCAGGAGAGGAGCCTCCACATCCCAGTCCTCCTGCAGAGACGAGTCCAATGAGCTGTCCTCGGCCCGGCTGCCAGAACGCCGAGTGTTTCCTCGGCTACGCTGAGCCGGGAAGGTTGACAGCGAGTGACGAGAGGCTCAGACAGAACCGGCGCAATTTTACAGAGAGGAGTGAAGCCGGAGGGAGATGAAAACAAGAGAGGGAGGGAGGGAGAGCGAAGAGGAAAAACAGCGTCAGAGCGCTGACCGGCCTGCCAAAGTATGTGAGACCCTCGTACAGCCCATCGCTGGCTCTGCTCCAGCTCCCATTGAGGAGAGAGGACTGGGTGGAGGTGGTGGGGGGAGGACAGGGGTGGATAAACACAACATGTCTGTAGCTGGATGAAGAACAGCCACTTCACCAGATGTTCACTTTTCTGTGGGACCTGCAGAATTTGTTAACATGTATTTGCATTTAAAAGCAGACTGGCTGATTGCCCAGCAGGGTTTTACCTGCTCGCTCCAGCTGATACAAACCAAGTCCCTGAATCGTCAGGCTCTGGGTGGAGGCTCCTGAAGGGGTCCCAAGACACGTCTGAGAGGTAGGACCAGCCTGGTTCCAGACTGCGTGGACCAGCCTGTCTCTTCAGCAGAGACTGAGGATGTCGTCAACACAGAGCAACAGAGACAATATCCTCTTTTCAAGGCCGTCGGCGTGCAGGTGTGCGCCCAGCCAATCAGAGCTCGGACATTTCGACATGTTTCAGTGTCTCTGGTGTCAAGAAGAGCCTTCAGTCTTGTTCAGGCCAGCTGTGCAAAGACATGAAAATAAAGCCACGGGGTTGGATCGCATGTCGACACGAGGAAGGCTTGTGTGTGTGTGTGTGTGTGTGTGTGTGTGTGTGTGTGTGTGTGTGGGCTCTCTGGCTCTGCTTTGTGTGTGTGAGAAGACGGTCGACAGGCTGAGTGTGGGAGAGTTCAGTCAGGGCGGCGGCGGTGGCAACGAGGGCAGTGCTGGTTACTGTGGTCTCATGTGAGCATCACAACTGTGTGTGCGTGCGTGTGTGTGTGCGCGTGTGTGTGTCGGTGTAAAACTGAAAGCTGCAGGCTGCCAGACTCAGAGCAACACACTTTCTTGTTGTTGTGAAGCTGTTACAGGGATTGTTTGTTTGTGAACAGCTGCACTCGTGTCCAGTGGTGGAAGAAGTACTCTGGTCTTTTTCTAGTAAAAGTACTAATATCACAATGTAAAAGTACTCCTGACATAAGTAAACGTACATGTACAAGCATCAGCATCAAAATATGCAATTAGTGACTTCTAATTATTGATGCATTTATCATTATTTCTGGATATTTTATAGATAAATCAATGAACAGAGTGGACAGTCAGTAGAATAATTAAAGTAACTGTCGTAGTACTACGTCAGTGCTCCACCCGTTCCGTCAGTATGTTGAGACGATATTTTTAGCTGTACTGAAATATTGATACCATCAAACATGAAGCATTAAAGCTTCAGTCTGAGCTGCTTTAGCACTTCACCGTCTTTAAGGAAACGTTTAAATCAGATCTCTTTGTCGCCTGGAGATCAGAAACGGAAACGAGCCATGATGCTTTCTGACCTCATGATGATGTGAAAATATAAAGTTTAAGAGAAAAGTTCAGATCTGTCTGACTTTCACACACCTGGAGCATGAGGTACATTAGTCCACCTTTGTAATGATGAGGTAAAATAAAGGTTTTTCTTCTCTTTCTGCTCTAAACTGGGCACACACACTCGTCTTTTCCTGCTACAGATACTCCAAACATCCACTGAACACCCAGTAAGAAGCGTTCTGTGCTATTTTCAGGCGACAACATTTAGCCCCGGGAGGTGAAAAGTGAATCTTTGGAGGCTTTAAAGGAGTGCACGACCTCCTGCCGTGGATTTTTATTTTTCTAGGCTCCGCTCTGTTTTGTTGCCTCGTCAATCGTGAGGGCCAACAGGGCCGAGGTACTCCGGGTGAATCTGGAATGAGTCAGGCCATTTCATTGTATTCAGCGGGGAAAAGCTGTGGGATTTAGTGCTCCTCGAGAAAAATAGCAAACTCTCTGGAGAGCTGGACCTGGACGCTCGAAACTTTTGGCTGTGAGCAGCATTTTGATTGGGGGAAAGCTTTAGCCCCGGGTCGTGTTTTGTTATCTTGTGCTGTGTTGTGCTGGGCCTGTTTACTATGCAGCATGTGCTCTGCACTGATACCACAATCAAGGTGGTCTGTTGTAAACAGCTGAATATGAGGCCGAACACTGTCATGTGTCTGAGTGTTGGAATGGATCCCCCCAGAAAAGGCAGAAATGGAAGAGACTGGCGTTAAAAACAGATCTTTGAGGCTGAGCTGAACGTTTTACAGCTGAATAATTTGATCTGAAACACGTTGAAAAAGCATTTGCAGCCGAGATTGCACAATTCCTCTTCCTGACAGTTTCCTTTGTCAGACGCGACAATCGACACAAAACACTTGTTGGTTTGTGTTTTTGAATCGTGCTGCGATCATATTCACTAGTAAGATGAAAAAAATCAATTCACTCTAAGAATAATGTTCTCTCTCTCTCTGCACGTCTGCTCTGTGCGTTAGATTCAATATCATCATGCAATATCAGATTTTTACATGAGCCATCAAACAGGCTAGATCGCTAATTAGCCAGTTAGCACCTTGAAAACAAAAACTAGCCCACACAGGAAACCACTCTCATGTCTCAAGTGCAGAGCTGAAGCCAGGGGGTCATTAGCTTAGCTTAGCATAAAGAGTGAAAGCAAGTGGAAACAGCTAGCCTGCATCGGTCCAAAGCTGTGGCTGCTGGTTGCTAAGAAATAGCTTCAGCATGCAACTCCCCATAAAAAAACGGCTTGTTTTTCCATTTTTATCATCTACCTGATCATCTATTATCTACTATGACATACAGATTTAAGACCTACATACTGTGCACCTGCAGTGCTGGCAGGTGTGTTTTTGAACCAGGCTAGCTGTTCCCCCTTGCTGCTAGTTTAAAGCTAAGCTAAGCTAACTGCCCCCCACAGATGTGAGCGTGGTATCAATCTTCTCGTCTAACTCTCAGCAGGACCCTGAGCTCGCCTCATTTCGATGATGGGCCTCCGTATATTTGACCTGCCTCACTGCACTGTGGCCGTTCGACGAGGGCAGAGCATCTTTCTTCTTCACTGACTCTGGGTCTGCAGTCGGTCGAGCAGCCAGAGGATCACACTCAGCACGTGCCATGAAGAGGGAGTCAATGTGAAACAGCTGGCCGCCATACAGCGTTTTATATCCACTGTTCGAATGACTGAAAATAGAACAATCTATTAATAAAATGTGCTTGAAAAGGACCCTTCATTTCTGTCATCTGCAAAGGGAGAAACGCTTAAAGGTTTATTATTCATCCCGACTGCACATGTGCAGATTTACATTTCACTGAGGCTCCGGGTTCTTCTTTTAAGGCTCCACGATGATTTCTTGTTCCACCCCCACCCACACAATTCCTGAATGACCTTGAAGCCTGGAGAAGATGCGAGCACGAGTGTGTGTGTGTGTGTGTGTGTGCGTGCGTGTGAGGACGATACAGATCTCATCTTGGGTGGTTCTGCGGTGACAAATGAAGGCTCAGCCACCGGCGCTGCACCTCAGGCTTCTGCTGGGGGTGTGACTCCACCTCATTCCCGCGCTTCACGCTGCTCCCCCACTCCGGCGTTTGATCCGTCCATCCACTCCGCCGCTGCAACACCTGCTGCCATAGCAACCCTCCCTCCCAGTTAGCGGCGGAGAGAAGCATGCTGGGTAATCTGACTTCACCTGGAACATTTCTCCTGGGGGATTTTTCTGTCCTTGAACCATTTTTATTCCTCATCATAGACCGATTTCCCAGCTTAAGATGGGCTGAATTAAATACTCAATATGTAAGACCTTTTCAAATCTGCGCCTTTATGTGGGATAATGCAGTCAAAGTGCATTATATCCTACATGCTTCGTGACATTTCACTCTTTAATTGGCCTGCTGCTGCTTGTCCAGGCAGTCTGTAATAAATATATTAAAGCAGAGAAGAAGAATGGCTTCCTCGGGTCTGTCCTCTCCTGCTGCTTCAGCCAAACGCTCGTCGTTGCTGCTGTATTGATCGCAGCTCGTGGCACACAGGTGGGCAGGGAGCTCAGAAATGGCAGAACTGAAGAGTCTGAGTAAGAGCTGTGGCATCTGAGAGGCCCAGACTGTGTGTTATTTCTGAATGGTGCATCTCTTTCAGTGAATGACAAGAAAATAAAAGGTACTGGACAAAAGAGCGAACAGTCTGTGTGTGATGTTTGAAGACCAAAATGTGGTCTCAGCACCAAATCCTGACAAGCACAAAAGTTATTGGTCAAACTCATAATTTTACTTACTTATTCTTTCTTCAAATAGATGATTTAAATAGAAAAAAATGCAAATTTCCTGCACAATTGCCTGTGTTTAGACAACAGTTAACTTTTAAGAGCTTCGGCCTCTTTTGTTAAATGGAAAAACAGCTTTTATAGAAAGCTCAGTTTGGTTATTCCACCCATAAGTCTGAACATATTACTCCCCTCAGTTATTGCAGAGACCGTATCCAACAAGAGCAAGAAAATACGAGCTTCACTACTGCTTTCATTTGTATCTGTGAGGCCTAACAAACACAGAAAAAAACCTCTAAAGCTGAATGTTTGAATGCTTTTAAACCAGCACTGGTCACGTCCAACAACCTTCTTCTTCTTCACTGCCTTTGTTGGCACATTTCTACGTTTCTTATCGCCGCCAACTGTCCATCAGTGGAATAGTGTGAAACCGTCAGCAGGCGGGCAGCGTGCCTGTTCGTGTTCATCCATGTGTTCGTGCCAAGCAGCGACCACCAGGGCCGGAAAATGAAGCCAAGACAAAGTGCAGTTCCTCAGCTGGCCACTTGAGGCTGGCAGCAAAAGGGAGTCACTCCCCATAGACCCCCACATGGTACTAAGGACAGTTTTGTGTCAAAATTTCCCCATTTTTGTACTAGCTGGGAGTTTGGTGGAGTCAAGCACCGCCAAGATGGAGCTGGAGCCACCGTCACTGAGCTCTTCAGTGACTCTTCAGACACCTGTTGGTGACGCCACTGAGACTACGTCCATGTTTTACGCCGTCTGTGGTCGGTGCTAGCAAAGCAAAACCAGGGGCCCGCTCTTTAAAACGTCGCGCCATCGCTTCAAAAATCTTTGAAATGGAATTAATTGTTTGTTTTTCTTGCCACAGTGGAACAATCTGTAAACACATCATTGTCGTATTGTCACCCTCTTGTCAGGCACATTAGCAACATTAGCATTAAGTTAGAGTTTCTGGCCACGTGGCGTTTGTACTGTCAGTCCATTTAGCTCTGTGCTGTACATGTGATTTACTTTAGTTTTTTCCTTTTGAGGCTACTTTAAACTTCTGCTCCACATAAAGAGACGTAGTGTTTCCTTTCATTTATTCAAAAATTCTGTCGTTTTGTGTAAGCTGCGCAGTAGTTTATGTATAAGTAAAAATTACTCCACCTCGACCAGCTGCAACATTCCTTTGCTGCTTACACATTAACAATAATAATCCATTAATATGAGATACATGTGTAATATCCAGAGTACGATGTGATGAGACACCGAGGAGGAAGTGAACCTGATCTGCTCCTCCGTTCAGCACCGAGCTCCCGTCTCATCACTCGTTCTTTCTGTTCAAACAGCAGCAACAATGGTGGAGCTGGTTGGTTTGGTGGTTAAGTTTCATTCAGCAGAGAAAACACATCCAGTGTTAAGATTGGAGCTTAAAGGCGACGGAGAGCAACGCCTGCACATTATCGAGTGTGAATGAGAGGAGCCGTAAAAAAACAGTAATGGAAACATTAATCAGAGAAATCAGCTGGAAAAACGTGGGAAGTCTTGTTAGGATTCATGTGTTGATGATTCCTGTTTTTATTGTTCTGAACAGCTCTGCCGTCTTAAAGCGTGATGTTACATTATAAACATCCATTTACCTTTAATTCATGGCCTAGCTCAGCTTCAGTAACACCTGGAGGGGGCAGATTTGAATACAGAGAGGCTGGTTCTAATTAAAGCCGAGCAACTTGTACCATCACAATACAAATGTTTTTACAAGCACGGCAGCTTCACGGAGACGGGCTGTGTTTGACCTCTGACCCTTCAGGGATCACTGGCATACACATCTTTCACAGGTCAGCCTGTTCGCTCGCTGTGCGGCGTCAGGCTCTGTGCTGCAGAGCTAATAGGAGACGCCGAGCGAGGTCAAATCAGCCCCTGCAGGCAGAGAAATGCAGAGCTTTCTCAAAGGGTGCTGATCAGCGTTGTTTCACACAGATGAGTATAATAATAACGTGCTTTTCTGTTCATACCAGAGCTGACTTTCTCTGAATAACAACACAGCACCAGTAAATATCTAATTTGATTGTACAGGTCGGGCATTTGAAGCCCTTTTGAGTGGACTTTTGGCTGCGTTGTGGCTGCTTTCAGTGCTGCATGTTGAATACAGTGTTTTATGTTCTTATCAAAGCTGCTCCTGGAGACAAACACTGCAGGTTGTGCTAAACTAAAAGTAAGCTTACGTACAAACGTCGTGAAAATAGAATTTGTGTCAGAGCTGTTGCGCTGGATTGCGTTTGATTGTGTAGGTGTGCCTAATAAAGTGGCCAGTCTTCATTAAGTCAGTGCACGGCTATTCATTTCCGAGCAGAAACCAAAGAGCATTCAGCCGGTGTGATCACGCCCCGTCTTTGTGCATCACTTTCTAAATTGAGGAGGCAGCCTCTGATCCGTGTTTGTGTCTCTGTAAGTGCAGAAGAAAATGAAAATTCGAAGCTGTCTGGTCGTCTGCCAAAAGTTCTGGACCCGAGAAGCAGGAAAAACAGAGAGAGCTGAGTCATTATACAAGAGAACAATCTGTTTTCTGGCCCTCCGTCGCTCCAGCTGCCTTTCCAGATCTCTTTTACACATCTGTTATCTTTCATACTTCTGTCGTCTTCTCTCCTGCTGCTTCCATATTCTTCATGGCGCCCACCCCTCCTGCCGCCTCCGCCTCGCCTCCTCCTTCTCCTTTCTCTGTGCCAGTGGGAATCCCGGGTGTGACGACAGAGGCTGATGCTGCAGTAAAGTACTGACGGTGCTGCTGAGGCTTTGATTCGGGATGCTGTAACGCCCTTGATGTGTCAGAGAATTAACAAAAAGCTGCAGAGCGAGGAGAGAAAAGCGAGCGAGTCAGGAGTGAAAAGATGGAGGATCTTCAGATAATAATCTGGATGCAGCCAGACTCTCTCCTCCTCTGTCATAAGAAAAAGGTGACACGTGATATTTAGTTATTTCATCCACCCTGTGCGTAGTTCCCCCTTGATTTTTATTGTTTTCCAAAACACGGACCATGTGTTCTCCAGCCTCTCCCTTCCTCAGCTGTGACCCCCGTCATGCTGCGTTACGAGGACCAAATCCCCCGAGTGGAGACGTCAGCGCAGCATCAACAGCTGACCTTCTCCTCATCGAACATGAGGAAACGTCAGCGGCATGTTTCCTCAAAAAAGATCAAAGTTTCAAACAGAGCAAGGGTGAAATGAGCTTTAGTTGGAGATGCATGCTGTGCTTCTCTGCTGCCTGTTTTTCATTCAATATGTCATTTCTTACATCATCTATGAACCAAATCTGAACATCTTTTCTGCCGTTTTTACCCTATGTTATCCTCCGTTTTTGCTCCATTTAAACAGCAACATCTGCAGGGAGTCTGAAAAACACGAGTGCGCCGTGTGTCAATATGCGCTCTCCACCTCTGAACGCACACATTGTCCAGAATACAGCTGCTTTTACAGAAAGCCGCCATGACGTTCACGCATCCAGCCAGCAGCACTGCAGGTACACTTTGCTGCAGCCGTTGCTTTAACATACACTTAATATTACATTCATTTCCCTCGGGGAGATGTGTGGTCAAAGTATTATCAAATCTTGCCTCCTGCTGGTAATTGAGGACATGACAGTTCAAACTCAAGACATTTGAATAATCTGCTCTCCATGTAGACGTTATAATACTCTATTATTCGGGTACATTTGCAGATATAATGCGCACAGGACTGTGAGGTCAAGGAAAGTCAGCCGTGCGTTTTCATTGTCTGGATGGAAAAAACTCAGTTTAGCAGCTGACAGCAGTTTGTTTTGCTTGTGTTAAAGCCTTGAATTTATCATACCATGCCTGACAAGATGAGGTGTGTGTGTATGTGTGTGTGTGTGCGTACCTGTGTGCAATATAAACACCTGTCGTGGAGGAGAGAAAAAGGAGCATTTGTCATTTGCATTGTGAGCATGTTTGGATTACTCTGTGTTTGTCTGAGTGTGTGAAAGAGCAGCATTGCACTTTCCTGGAGTGTTGACTAATTGCTAACCTGCTCATTAGTGTGTGTTTGTAAGTGTTAGCATGAGAATCATTATCCCGCAGTCAAATTCACTGAGCCAGTAAATCTTGCTTACATATCCTCGTTGTCAGAGAGGAAATGAATGCGGAGAGAGAGGATGCATCGACTGTCAGTGATTTACTCCACTTCAAACCTCAGGAAAAATCCCGGATTTGTACACAGTGTGTCAGAAATAAATTAGGTTAAGTCAATACACACAGACAGAGCCGCCGCGACTCTGCTGACGGAAACACTGTCGTTCTGCTAAAGCTAAACACACACTCCCAAAGCCACACGGTGCATCAGACACAAAGATCTGGACCTGATTGAATCCCCTTCTGTCAGTCTAATGCACTCATACGTGTGCAGGCGGCTCTGAAAAGGTTGTTTCTCGCTGCTTCGACAACATGTCGTCAGTTTAAATTCAGCAGGTTTCCAACAAGCCAATAAATGTGTAGCTGCTGTGAGCCTTAGCCATGCTAGCGGTGTCGCTCGATGGCAATGCTGATCTGTTTGTTGGTTTGTTTGCTGTTTTGGGTCAGACTGAAAAATGGATTACCATGAAGTTTAGTCTCAGGTCAATATTTGTCCAATACTTTGATTCACAACTAAATCCCAAACTCATATCAGTCCCAGGTTTGTATTTACAGCTAATTAGTAAATGTTAGCATGCTAACTCTAGATGAACATAGTAAACATTCCATGTTAGCGTTAGCTCACTGTGGCTATGTGCAGCCTCACAGCTGCTAGCATAGCTGTAGACTCTTGGTCTTAGCCATGCTAGCATTGCTCCAGCACTTTATGGGATCAGACTAAAATGTTTTGATGACTATTTGATGTATTGGCTCAAAATGTTGATGGTGGACAGATGATCAGTCATCATGACTTAAGTGATCACCTGACTTTTCCTGTAGCGCCACCATGAGGTTAACATTTGTGTATTACTGAAATATGCTGTGATTAATGTAATTAACTTTGATTAATGGCTTTTCATTTTTGAAATGAAAAGCCCCCCCCCCCCCGAATTTTAGCTAGCACAACTTTATTAGTAAAGTGGCACTTTGTGTTTCGTTAGCAGATGTTAGCATGCTAACACACTAAAGCAACCTGAGCCTGGTAAAGATTGCCTGCTAACCATCAGCGTGTTAGCATTGTTGTTGTGAGCATGTTAGCATGGCGACATTGGCATTTTGCTCAAGGCGCTATGTTTAAATGCAGCGTCACAGAGCTGCTAGCATGGCTGTAGACTCTGATGTCTTCATTTATTCTTTATCTATCCATTGAAGATTTTATTTTTCAAGAGTCCTGCCCATGATAGGCAGCAGCAGAATAATTTTATTTTAATTAATTAATTCTCTTTTTTTTAAAAATAATTTGTTTTTTGTGTCTCTTGCTTTTCTTGCATTGACTCAAGGGTCAAAATCTTTTCAGCTTCCTACAGATGTAATTTGCACGTCTGAGGGCTCCTGTTTTCAGCAGGATTAGCTGCACATTGCCCTGAAGGAAAAGATAACAAGCATTTATGCAAACTGTTGCAGAGGTGAAGTGACACCCTGCAGGTAAACCAATGCACCCATGACGAGTTTAAAAGACATAAATCCCACCCTGAAATACAGAATGTTTACTTTAAATGAGCACATAAAAGCGCACTGTTGCTTAAATAGCTGCGTTAGCGTGTGGAAAAGAACAAGGCAGCCAATCAGAGAGCTGCATGCTGAGGCTCACGCCGAACAGACACCAACGAGGAGACGGACGAATGTCCTCCTGCTTGCAGCTGGTCCACTTCAGCCTGAGCCAGACAGCGAGAGCAAAGGTGTGTGAGTGTGTGTGCAGGACGTGAAAGAGGATTCAACAGGTTGGGATCAAACCTGCGTCTCTCAGAACCTTTTCTTACGTTCTCCTCCTTCATTGTGTGCAGTCATATCGAGAAACATCCGTAAATCTGCTTTTCTGCAGTCAGAGCTGTTGACAGAAGTGAAAAAGCATCAAACGCTCTCAGAGAGAGACAGATAGGTGGGTGATGAGAGAAAGAGTGAAAGGACCAGATCATCAGGTCTCATTCTTCAGGCCTCCTCCTCCTCCTCCTCCTCCTCCTCTTTCTCCTCCTTCTGACACTTTGCCCCCTTATTACCACTGAGTCCTGCCTGAAAACAGGTGGCTTCCCTCCTGTTAGCAGGGGGGATGTGGAGGAGAAAGCTCCGGATCAGCAGGACTGGGTCCTCACGGAGGAACAGCACGTCTCTGTAAGTCCACCCAGCTGCAGCGGGGGTCTCGCAACGGTGCTTTTATTTTGACGAGATGATACTGAAGTCTGTTTGTGGTGGGAAACAATCGCTTATTGTCTGTGTTGTTGAGGAAGTGAGGGAAGGCAGACAGTAGTTTGGTGTTTGTTGGCTGTTTTGAATTATTGATCTGAAAAACATCCATAAATAAGCTTGTATGCTGCTGCTGCTGCTGCTGTCGTGGGTTTGGATTCACTGCATCTGTGCTGTAAAAATGTAATTCAGTTGTTTAGTTGTTTGCTATCACGTCTCAATAAAGCAGCTTTTATAAAGGGCTCACAAGCTGGAACTGATCACTTATAATTAATTTCATAATGCTTCATAGGTCAGTTATAAGCCACTGATAAGGAAAACGTTTGGATGTCCAGATTTAAAAAGAAAAAAGTTGCAATTAGAAATGTTAATAAGTTATTGCTAAGCAGCATATAAGATGGCCATAAATAATGTACGTCACTTAAAGTACTTAAAGGTCCAGTGTGGAGGATTTAGGAGGATTTATTCTATCTCTATTCACTATTTCATCAGTGAATAAACACCTAAAAATAAGAATATTTTGTGACCTTAGAATGAGTCTTCATATCCACACTCTCTTCCACGGAGTCCGCCATGTTGCACCGCCATGTTTCTACAGTAGCCCAGACAGACAAACCGCAGAGCGTTTTTTTCATTTTTTGCATTTCTAGCTGCCACCGTAGGGGAGGGCGAGGCGAAGGGTGTTCAGTCCGTGACCTCACCACCAAATCCTTCACACTGGGTCGTTAATTAAAGCTGCGTGCGACAACTAACGCGCTACAAATCATTCATGTAATATTTATAGCTATTAATGCTAAATGAGGGGATTTAAAGTGAAGTGCGACTGAAAGACGTTTGTGCTTTGGTAGTAATTATTGGGAAAGTTGGAATTTAGTTGAAAGAACTGAATCATGTCTTATTCATTTATTATTAGTCATTAATTGATTGTATTGGTCATTTAACTTAAATTATGGGGAAATTACAAACTGTATGTATAAGCTATAAACTATTAATCAAGTTTCAACACATGCATGATCTATGAAGGGCGCCTTAATATAAAGTCATGCCTTTTTTAATCTTACTGAGCTGTTTTATTGCTTTTTTAATGGATGTCAGGGGTCAGTTTTTCTGTAAATATTAACAATTATAGATAAGAATTGCAACAGAGGAAGTGATGGTCAATATGAAACAGAGAGCTGGCTTGATGTCCGTCAATACGACATGTCAGAGTATTGCTGTAAGGTTTTCTAAAGGCCACCTCACTCCAGACAGCGTTTTCCTCAGAGTACAGCTCGTACTTTGCTATTAACCTTTAGCTCCTCGTGTTCTTGCATGTTGTCATGTCTGCATTGATTTAGGTTAAGCTGTCAATCCGCTGGAGGCAGCGACGAGTCGATCGGGCTTGTTGTCACACCTCCGTCCCCGTGTGCTGACCTTAAGGTCTGCATGTGGCTCGCTGTCGATATCTGTGTTGTGATATTCAAAAAATGGCCTGAAGGAACTGATAATCCAATAACTCACAGAGAAACGTCTCTTTAAATGCTGGACATCATATTACAGAGCTGTCTCTCATCAGGCTGACATACATATATACATACATACATACATTTTTCTTATTGTCAGTTAATCTCATGAGAAAACCAAAATCAATCAAGTGTTGAGTCTGTGCATCCAAAGCCTGATATGTCTTCTTCCTCCATCATTGTCCACAAAGTATAAAAGACATCAGCGAGCTTCACCGCTGCGCTGGCTGACATGTACTTTGGGTTTGTTGGTAACTCTTAATTGTTAGCTGTTAGCATGCTAAAATGCTAAACCATGAAGATGAACATGGTAAATATTACACCTGCTAATCATCAGCCCGTTAACACTGTGAGCATGTTAGCATGCTAAAGCTGTGAAGCCTCACAGAGCAGCTAGCATGGCAGTAAACTCCTGGTTCATCATTATTGTTTTAAGACATCGTCTGGAAATGAATCGACAAGCTTTCCCATAATTTCATCAAGTGACATTTTGTCTTACTTAAGCCCAAAATGACATCATCTGGAGCTTATTCTGTTATGAGCTGATGAACAGTGTGTCATGGCTCTGGATCGTCGCTCATGTGTCGTAAATCTCTGTATGATGTTGACTGAGGAGGTGTTATTCATGTTCCTTCACCGTTTCTGGAAATTCAAGACAAAGCTCCACAAAAAACCTCCCTCATGGGAAAAAAAGGAGAAACTCAGGAAGAGGAACAAAGGAGGATCCTTCTTCCAGGACAGACAGAAATGAAATTAATGCCCAAACATCCAAAAAGTGTCCTGAGGGACGTTCGAGCTCAGACTTCCACCCTGAGACTCATGAAACAGCTGAAAAACAAACCGTCCTGTTTCATGAGGAGCTGCAGGCTCTAACCGTAATGGTATTTATTATGTGCGCAGAAATTCAGCAAATGATGTAATTACTTTGATTGAGTAGTGTGTGTGTGTGTGTGCGTGTGTGCGTGTGTGTGTGCGTGTTGCACGGTTCCCGCTGTAACTAGTTATGTAATTTAGCAATCCCCCCTCCACCCTAACGGCCTCCTTCTTTCTTCTCTTCTCTTCCAGGGCTGAAAAAACAGAAGTATTAAGTGAAGACCTACTGCAGGTACGCATGAATGAATGAATGTGTGTGTGTGTGTGTGTGTGTGTGTGTGTGTGTGATACTCCTCAGTCTGTTTCTGCATGATGTTTTGCCGCCTCTCATAAGAAAAATCATTATTCAACGTGCATAGAATTACTTTTTCAAGCGGCCTCAGGCGACATTAACGAGCGCTGGAATTGGACCTCTTTGTGAGACAAAAGGCTGAACGTCCCCGCTGATTGACTTTGGGTGCAGCTCTGTAATTGATCTGATTAATGTCGCCCTCAGTGGCGGCGACATCAGTTCCACTGAGTTGGTTTGATAATGAAATGAGAGGCCTCTGAGTGAGACAGGTAGTGGTCTTGTGTGAGTGTCCCCGGCCGAGAAGAAGCTTGTTTTGATGCGTCTTCTCAGAGACAGACGGCTCAGACAGACGGCTGCAGAGCTGGTGTTTTTAATCAGACTCTATTCTCGCTCGAGGCGTAAAGTGCCTGCAATCGCACGTCTGTAACTGCCGACGGGGATGTCCCAAAACCGACATGACATGAGACACAAGTGGAATGTGCAGCCGGCTGCTGAGGACGTGTCTCTTCTCCTTTTCACTGAGGCTTGTGTCCTTTCTCTCCGTCAGGTGGAGAAACGTCTGGAGCTGGTCAAGCAGGTTTCCCACAGCACGCACAAGAAGCTGACCGCCTGTCTGCAGGGCCAGCAGGGCGTGGACGTGGACAAGAAGTCTGTCAGGTCACCCTCGGTAAGACGCAGGCTGTTTAACGATAATGTTCCTGGAGAGGAGCAGATAAGGCCGGACGAGGAAGAGCGACAACACCGAGCGAATCTTTTAATTACATAAAATATGATAATAAAAGCAGCCGCTCAGTCACAAAGTATCTCCACGATCGCAATCAACAGCAAACAAATGAGTGATTTCAAACAGTTTGAGAGAATGTGAGGGTGTTCGTGTGTGTGTGCGTGCTGCGACGTGTGTGTTAATCGCAGTTTTTTGTGTGTGAGCGACACGTCGAGCGGCTGATTCATCGATTGTTTGTGTGTTTGTGTCCCTGCAGAAGAAGCTTCCTCTCACAACACTGGCACAATGTATGGTGGAGGGGGCGGCGGTGCTGGGGGACGAGTCTCTGTTAGGGTGAGTGTGCCGTCACACACGCACACACACACACGCACACACACCTACACACACATTTATTCATTGACTTAATCTCTGTTTAACCAGAAGGCCTCACTGTGAGAGCTGAAGCTGCCGGAAACGCGTTCAAACAGACAAAACAAGCAAAACGTCCCCGACATTTGACGATGAAACACAGAAACGGTTTAACTCTCTGAATGGAAATGAGCCAACGATGCAGGCTTTTAAGTTTTAGATCAACAGAAAATATCTGCAACAACAATAATAATATATCTGCAGGTTTGCAGCCAATAACAGCAGCAGATAAGTACGCGTCAAGTGGGTCTGTCTGTACTTTCCTGCTTTCCGTTAACTCCTTTACAAACACGATAACTTCTGCAGATAGAATCATCTGTGTGTGTTTTAAAATACATAAATGAAAGAGTAAAAATACAAACACATGCGCTCTAGTAGATTACGCTGTATTACATCACCTCGCTGCATTAATTCATGTAGCATCACTGTTGTTTATGACAGGGTTTGGAGAGAAAGTGCATAAATGTCAGCGTTTCAGATGAAAGACGTCGCGTTGGCTGTGGCGGCGAGCGGCTCAGAGGTCTACATTTCACGCTGTGACGGACGATCTCTGTTTGCTCACCCGTGTTTGCTGCCGCTGTCGTCTGTTGCAGGAAGATGCTGAAGCTCTGCGGCGAGACGCAGGACAGGCTCGCCCAGGAGCTCATCCTGTTCGAGCTCACCATCGAGAGAGACGTCATCGAGCCTCTGTACGACCTGGCAGAGGTACAGAAAGTCTGCGTGATGAATGGAGTCCAGTGCTTCATTAGGAAGAGACACCGAACTGTGTGCAGGCCCTCTGATCTGTTATGTTAGCTTCTGAATGAATGAATGTAGAGTCCCTGAACATCTAACATCTCAGGCAAACCTGCACTGTGGTCCCTCTGTTTAAACGCATGCAGCTAATAATAACACTGAACACGAGGCTCGCTCTGATAACTCAGTAAACTAAACTTCATGAGACCAAAGAGCAGATGCACAGAGCCGAGTTTTGCAGGTGTGAACCCTCTGAATACTGAGTCTGTGTCTCGTCCTCTTTCACACCAACAAACAACAGACTGAAGTGGAAACTCTCTGTCCTCTCAGGTGGAAATCCCAAACATCCAGAAACAAAGGAAACATTTAGCGAAACTGGTCCTGGACATGGACTCTGCACGCACACGGTGAGTCTGCTACGCTGCGTTGTGAGAAAGAAACTCCATCCCCTGTGAACAGACCGGCCCTGGAGCTTCCCACTGAATGTCGCAGGGATTTGCGCACAGTGAAGTTGTAGTCGTGTGTTTCTGGACCTGCCGGCACGCCTCACACTCCAGGCTGCCGTCAGACTGTGAGACCTTACTCAGTGCCAGCTTTGGCTGATTTAGTTCTGTTTGCTTAAAGGATAAAACTGGTGGTGTTTTATATTTGTGTTATTGACAACAGCACTCTGTGGATCTTTAGAAAGGAGGCGTGAACACACACTTTTTTAAAAGTAATTTCCTAAAGCGGCTGCTCACTGTAGTTTTCAGCAAACTGAAGGAAAAAGTGTATTTGTTTGGGACTATTTTCAGAACTACAGCTTGAATGCAAATATTTAAGAACAACTTGACCTTTATCAGGGCAGTTACTTAAAAAAGTATTATCAAAAAGTATAAATGAGCAGGAAATGAAGTGTAGGATTGTAGTTCTCAGGTCCAAATATATAGATAAAACTCATTACACAAACCGCAGATGAAGCAGTGCAGAAAGCAATCAAAACAATGGAAAAGCTTATTAGAAACAATAAGAGGGAAAAAAAATATTAAACTCCACAACATAATCTACAGCGTAATGTTCCTCCAGCGTGCGTATCCAATAAAGGCTTTCTTCAACAGCTCTTAGAAACCTCACATTCAGTGGAGTCTCATTTCAATAACTATAGTGAAATTAAGAATTCATCAGAAGCGTTTCACTGGAAATCGCTGCGTTCTTTGGTATCAGCTCACACTGAGTCTGAAGTGCATCACGCTGTTAAACTGAGTCTTCACGGCGTCCCGGGGTTCGGATCCTGCAGACCATCCTGATTCATGCTCTGCCCAATTCAATGTCGCTGCTAACAACATGCTTCTGAACTGAATCAAAGAGTTTAATGCGACAAGTACCTGAAACACAGAAACGACGGTCTCGACGACGTGACGATGCAGCCGAGGGAAAGATCTTCAGACTTCTGGTGCTCAGTATGGGTCAAGCTTAAAACATGCAGGATCCTACGATTCCCATAATGCAACTCGATAATGTGTTTTTATTGGACCTCCCCTGCCTGGAAAGTGCCCCCATCTCTCAAACTCCTTGTGCCCAGTTTGTAAAGCAGTCATGCTAACAGCTCTGTGTGGACATACTTCTCACAGGCACAGCGGCCATTTGAGCTAAATGCTAATGTTAGCATGCAGCGTGCTCCCGAAACAATGCTAACATGATGATGATTAGCTGCAAAAACGTTTACAGTGTTCAGTGTGGTAGTTTAGCGTGTTAGCATGCTAATATTTCCGAATTAGCACTAAGCACAAAGTGCAACTGAGGCTCATGGGAATGTCTTGAGTTTAGCAGATATTTCATCATAAACCAAAATGAATTGTAACCAGGTGATCTTAGGACAGAGTTTACGTGCTGCTAGCATTTCAAGGGTTGCACCAGCTAAAATAGTTCCAATGTAGACACAAGTCACAGTTTCAATCTTACATCCCTGAAAGGTTGGATAACTTGGAGGAGAAGGAGCCAATTATAGCGGCTGTTTCGTCAACGTAGCATTGCGCTACGTAGCCTAGCAAAGCTGGTAACTTGACTAAATCTGGCATTAGCTGTTGGCAAGCAGATATATAGAGTTAGATATCTCTCTAATTAATAACTACTCATTTATGACAGTTATAATTACGTGTTAGGCTAGGTTGTTGTTTCAGCGCTCAGTGTTACTGTTGTAGTAATGTACCAGCAAATACAGTGACGGAGACGACTGCTAGCAAGCGAACGTGGATGTAAACAATGCTGGATCTGAATGCTCTGAATGCTTTGATTTCTGATGAAGGAAACGCTTTGAAGGATTAACTGTGTGTGTCTGCTGAGTAACGCTGAATGTAAACAGAACTTTTGTTTGTTTACAAGAAAACTCCACAGGGCACCTTTAACACTGGCAATTACAGATGAAAGACTGTTTTTGTGGTCTTTCTGCCTCAAAAGCTTCAAAACTTTCTGCATCCTTGACTTTGTGATTTAATGGTCTGACCTGTGTTTTTGTGAATTTGCCATCTTTCAGTGTTGAAAAGATTGTTATTTTGAAACTTTAGACTTTGGAACAAGTGTGAAAACCTCTTGGCTTTCATCGGAATCATCATGTCGGAGCCGATCCTCTCCTGTCCAATCAGAAACAGGCTTCAGATGGCCGAAACATGCAATCACCACACTTTTTTTGTGCCGATTCGCTGTCATTTCGGTGCCATTATGAGCGCTGACGTGGAGAAATGTGATTTTCCTCGCTGCAGTCCACTCCGTCAGTTAGTGACCCAAATCTCAGGCAGTTTTTCCCATCATGCCGCTGAGTGCTGAGCTCCTCTGGCAGCACGACATATTATCTCCACCCAGAGACACGCAGCTCAGACAGAAAGTCTCTCAGACGGACAGTTTGAGAATTGAGAACGTGAAGAGAAAACAGCTGAAGTTGAATGAATGAGGATGTGCAGACTTAAGTAATTCGTTGGCTTCTCCAGAAACACTTTTCCCCGTTTGCCATGAGTCAGTTTAGCTGTCAGGTTTAGTTGTGGATGATCATCGCTCTCAGGAACAAAAGCTGCTGAAGGCAAAAAAAAAATGTCGTCCAGGTGGTCTTCATGTTCAAACAGAACTCTCAAATCCATCGTAATACTGACAAAATCTTTCCTTCGCAGGTACTATCAGTCCACCAAGTCTTCAGGACTGTCCAGCAACCTGCAGCCGACAGGAGCCAAGGCCGACCACCTCAGGGAAGAGATGGAGGAGGCAGCCAACCGCATGGAGATCTGTCGAGTCAGTCGCTGCCTTTGCTCACTGCAAATCAACATTTCATTTACACAGTGCAGTAAATTAAGTGTCTTTCTTTATTTCCCAGAGAGAAAACTCTAAAAACACACCACCTGCTCAGCAGCAGACAGACACGGTTAAAGACTAGCTAACGAACGTAGCTAAAGAGTTGGTCAGTTGGTGGAGACAAAAACAGAGCTAAACATTTATTATTGGATATATTGGACTTAGATTCAGCAGGTGAACAGAAACATGGCTCCAAACGAACGCTCATGTTGCTACATATTCACGGCGTGTGTAAATAAGCACCTGTTTGCTAACAAGATGGCCGTATTTGCTTAAAAAGTGATTTTACGGCTTGTTTTTGCTGCCCCCAAGAGGCCAGAAAATCAGTTACCGCAGGTTTAAATAAAATGTGACACAAAACGTCGGCTTTCGAAGAGTTTCCAGTGTGTGGTTCACTCTGATATCACCTCCACTTACTGTTACTGCAGCGCAGGAAGGTGGGCTTCTGTCAAAATCTGCACATTTTAATAGAATTTGGTTTTGACGTGAGCAAATAAAAGCTGCTCCCACCGTTACATATTTCCCAATTTTTCTTCCTCTGCCCACACCTGATCAGCTGTTATTTGGCTGAATGCAGCCAGATAATCAGGTGTGGGCAGAGGAAGAAAAGATGGAAAACATGTCGAGCTGTGTCTCTCCAGGACAGCAGAGAGCACCGCTGAGAGGCAATATATTTTGATTCCACACTGCTTTCCTATCAATGCCTGCCAAACTCCTGCAGGTACGCTCCATCTCATATGCATTGCCTGACTTCAACACCTTATGGAAGTGGAGCTAAAATTAGACGACACGCGCTCTGCAGAGCTGGATTCATTTCGCCTACAGGTAGTTCTACAGAAGAGGACAAATTTAAACAGCCTTCATTTGGACACTTCATCCTTTTACAAAGCCCAGATATTAGCAGGCTTCTGCAGAAATCCTGATGATCGTCTAATGCATCATGTTCATTTAGAGGATTGTGACTGCGTTTGGTGCATTTTATTATGCATTCATAACTGTTTTGACCTTTTACACAGCAGACATTTTGACTTCTCGCAGGTGTAAAGGCTCAGCTGCATTCAGGCCGTGACCACACGTATATGAATATTTTGCAAAACGAATTTTTTCCTCTTTCGTTTGTGATTTGTCCATCTGAAAAATATCATTTAGGTGTCAGAAAGTTCAGAGGTTATGTAGCCTGGGATAAATGGAGTGAAAGATTCAGTCATAATCTGTGCTCACATTCACTTTTCCCATTGGAATCAACTGACTGAGGACCTGCTGCAAGTCTCCTAAAGGGACAGGTCAGTGACACCCATGTGACACTGACAGGAAGTGACTCCTCAGTGGGGGGGGTCTCTGATTGTTGCTTCATGTAATGAGCATGCGCTTGAGACAGCAACAAAAAGCTCGCAGCTTCATTCATTACACCTGTTCTACAAGTCCAGAAGTCTGCTTTTAAAAGGTCTTTTAAACACATTTTTAAGTTTATATTTGAGCATAACTCCCTCGTTGTTGGTGTATTTTGTCGTTTGAACATGTGTAACGTTTGTTTTTTCCCACCAGGATCAGTTATCAGCAGACATGTACAGTTTTGTGGCCAAAGAAATTGACTATGCAAGCTACTTCCAGACAGTAAGTGCAGCCTCTGTCCAGACTGTGACATCAGGGAGAAAACAGAAATATCCTGCGTGCCCGTCACAGACTCTCTGGCCTCTTTCTGTTTTGTCCAGCTGATAGAAGTCCAGGCAGAGTACCACAGGAAGTCATTAGAGCTGCTTCAAAGCGTCCTGCCCCAGATCAAAGCTCACCAGGGTGAGTGAGAGCAACACACTCATGATGCACTCTCACTTATTTTCCTCCCTGAAATACGCTAAGCTAACTGCTGCTAGCTCCCACGTCAACTGAAAATGGTGCATATAGGTAACTACATTGCTTCCTTTTGTCAACCAGTCGTGTGATGATGTGGGAATCCTTCGCTGAGAGGAGGAAGCTGAATAAAAAAAAGGTTTTCGAGGCTTTTAAGGTCACCCAGAAAATGTATTTCCCATTTGTTTTGGTGGCTTTCTGCAGCCTGAGAGGAAATTTCAGCGTCTGTCTGCAGCAGCATGCTGAAGCAGATGTTTGTGTGACTGTGTCTGTGTGTTTGACAGAGACCTGGGTGGAGAAACCATGCTACGGGAAGCCATTAGAGGAGCACTTAGCGCTCAGCGGGAGAGATATTGCCTTTCCCATCGAGGCCTGTGTCACCATGCTGCTGGAGTGTGGCATGCAGGAGGAGGTCAGGCCGCACAGCAGA
>JBBMOE010000047.1:2860418-2867918 GCA_037975065.1 Chaetodon trifasciatus | reverse complement strand
CTGTCTGCTTCTTCTCTAATTTGCTGTGAATTCTGGGTCTTTTCATTAATTAAAAAACATGGCTGACCGAGTAACCGCTTTCACACTGCTCGGCTTAGTTCACGCCAGCAGAAAATACTTTCCTCCCGGAGAAATCCAACACGTACACGGACGTTTTACTGGGAGAGACTGCGACAAGACGGAAAACTTCCAACATTAAATCTCACGTTAATGTGGCAGAATTCACATATATACATTCATATATACTTTAACGATCTGGATTTTTAAGGTCAGTGCATCTCTGATTATTGTTTTATTTAACGTTTATTTTATTTGAAAAACTGATTAAAAATCAAGGCTCGTGTCAAACCATCAACAGTCAACTCGACGTACGCAGAGCTCTGCCTCTTCCTCCCCTCCTGCCTCCTCCTTACTCTTCACTGAAACCTTTCATCTTCAAATCAGGAATATCTCTGCACTGAAGGAAAGTCACTCGGAGCGTCGGCGAGGCCTCTGATCGATACCTGCCAGAGGAAAAAAAACCCGCTGACCTCGGTGTGAAACGGTGCCGAGGAAGAGGAGGCCTCACGGCTGAGGTGCAGCTCTGTGGGCTTGTCTGGTGATCAAAAGAGAGAAAGAGGAGGTGCACGAGGAAGAGGAGGAGAGAACGGGACGGGAGGGAAACTGAAGGGGCGAGATACCGCAGCTCTTGTCAGCGTCATCATCGAATCGCACAAATAAGGCGTATTTTTAGATTTTTAGACGGCCGTCCTCTGAGGAGACCTGTCAGACCCGTCCAGATGATCGCTGCTCGCTGGAATGAGCTGCCTGATGTTCATTCAGCTGTAGTTCAGCTCAGGATGAGTCATTCAGCTCAGCTGCTCTCACAGAGCCTCAGAAACACACTAGCCCATTTCTGGAGCTCAGAAAACCCGGAGGACTCTGAAAAAGTGCTAATAGTTTGCTGTAATAATGAGCGTCAGTTCACTTTTCTCACCACAGCCGTGACGCCGCACAGTAGACTGAACGTAAGCTAAAGAGGTCAGGGTGGGGCTCCTGACCTGGATTGATGAGTGCAGCTCAGTACTGTCCTGTTATTTCCCACATTTCTCACTTTACTCGTCTCATTATACTCATCCAACCTACATGACAACAACAGGATCTGCAGGAATGTGGCTTTACATTCGTCCCAGAATCGACAGACAGCTGAAAGGTTTCTCTTTAACTACGCAGCATCTCTGCTGAATTCATGCATTTCCAGCCCCCATCCCAGAAGCCCCTTTTCTGATGCAGGAACGGGAGCTTTAAAGCACCTAAAATCAGAAATCAGCTTCAAATAACGTAACGTGTCAGCGTCCGTCTTCATCCGCTTCTCTGATCACATGTTCACGCTCTCGCTGTGGCTCTGAAGTCGTGTTTTCTCTGGCTGACCTCTCTCCTGTATCTGTGTTAACAGGTATTTGATCAAATTCCTCTCCAAACTGACCGAATACCAGGACGTGAACAAGATGACGCCTGGAAACATCGCGATTGTTCTCGGACCGAACCTGCTGTGGATGCACAACGAAGGGTACGACAGCAGAGACGCACGAGTTTACTGACTGTCCGCTGCTCAGAACAGTCGCCAACAAAAGCACCATTTACTGCTGTTTGAGTCACAAAAATGTGGAAAGTCATCTGTTGTTCATGCAGTAACTGTAGCCCACAGTCAGACTCTGTACTCGCTCTCTCTGTGGAGAATTCAAACTGCTAATATTCATGAGCTCAGAGCGCTAACGGTGCTAACGGCCAAACGGCCAATAAGCACGAGGCTCCAGGAGACGTTTTCTCATACCATGATGATGACTAAGCATTGTGGAAGTGGTGAAGGACAACTGCCTGATATCTCTGTGTGGATCTTCAAAACTCTTTATCCCTCTCTAACTTTTAATGAGCGTTTTAATAGCCAACATTTCTGGAATGGTTTCCTCCTTTTAATGCTTCTCTAATATCATGAAACTGTGTTAATCGCCGCCTGAGCAGAAAGTCTTCCAATCCAGACGTTTCCTCGACGTAAAAGCGTCTCCGTCTCCTCTCTGTCCGCTGCAGCAACATCACAGAGATGATGACCACGGTGTCCCTGCAGATCGTCGGCATCATCGAACCCATCATCCAGCACGCCGACTGGTTCTTCCCCGGAGGTGAGGAGGGAGGACACAAGTCTCGTGTCTGTGTCCGCAGCCGAGGATCAACTTTAAGTCTGACATGTTTCTTTTCTGCTGTCTCAGAAATCGAGTTCAACGTCACAGGGAACTACGGCAGCCCCGTCCACACCAACCACAACGCCAACTACAGCTCGATGCCGTCTCCGGACATGGATCAGATCGACCGGAGGCAGAACGACCAGAGCCGACGGCCGCTCAGCGTCGCCACAGACAACATGATGCTGGAGTTCTATAAGAAGGACGGGTACGACCGCTCTGTCTGGATTACAGTTTCAGACACATTTAGCTGCAGATTGGGGATTACGCCCACATTCTGAAGATCAGGGATGATGTGTGAAGTTAGAAAAGGGCAGATGATGGAGCTCAGGTGTGCAGGTGGAGGACTTGAGCTTTAGGTGCAGATTATTCCATTAGGCCAGTGCACTAACAATAAAAGCTGCGTCTCCTTGATCACTTTTAGCAGCGGACTCCTGAGGCTTTTTGGGAAATACGGCGAGAATGAAATGAGAAGATTGAGTCCGCTCTCACGTCTTTGTGTTCAGGACAGAGCTGAAGCCAGCAGGAGACACAGAAAATGGAAAAACTCCAAGTTTGTAGTTTCATGCTCCAGAAAGTCTTTATGCTAAGCTAGGCTAACCGCACCCTGGTTCTAGCTCCATACAGAAGGTGCAGACATAAGAGTGGTACCAGTTTTCTCATCTAACTCTTAGAACGAAGAACGAAGAAGCATATTTCCCCAAAATGTCACTACTGTACATAAAAACCTATATTTTTTTTAGAATTGACTGAAAATCAATATTCAGAGTCTGCACCATGCTAGCAGCTCTGGGAGGCTGTGCTGCTTTGAGCTAAACGCTAACATCAGCATGCTAACAGCCGCTAACTTCAATGCTAACATGCCAATGTTTAGGAGCTCGGCGTGCTCAGCTAAGCATTGGACAAATTAAAAATACGAGCTGATGACGCAGCTAAATGAAAAGTGAAGGCGTCACCGAACAGAGAGATGCAGTAATGAAACTGCACCCCCTCAAAGTACTGTATCCTTTACACATCAGCGTGCTTGTAAAACGCCGGCTAAACAAACTGGTCTTTTAGACTCCACTGCTCCAAATCCTCCCAGACGTGTCGCTCTGTCTCTGAATCCATCAGCAGTCTCCTCCACCTCTGCCGTGTCCTCACGGCCTCATTCAGCGTGCGTCCTAAGTGACAGCCGAGCTGATGAGCGAGCTTTATGTTTTTTTTCCAGAGGCCGCTCGCTTCTGCATGACTGCCGGCTGACAGGGTCGCACATGTGGGGTGAGAGCAGGAGGATTCTCCACCGATTACACGAGTTTCATGTGAGACGTGACCTCAGCGGAAAGCTCGGTTTCACCACGAGGTGGATGGACAGAATACTGTATCACTCTTTATCTGCAGCACCGGCCCCCGAGCTTTAAGCAGCCGAGTGAGAAAGTGAGAAAAGAGAGAGAGAGATGACATTTAGTCTGTGAAATGAGGAATCTGACAATCCTCAAGCTTTTGGGGGATTAGCTGAAAACCAGTGGCTTTCTTTCTCTGTGTCTCTTTCTTTAATGCTTTAATACACCCTTGGTCTTATCAGGCCCTGCAGGGAGTCTGAGCTCTGCAGCCCGGGGACCACAAGTAGCCCAGCTAATTAAACCAGGGCCAAGTGTGTGTGTGTGTGTGTGTGTGGAGTCTGATCAATAGAGCTCAGCTTTCAACAGGAGCACAGAAACACTCCTCAGGCTCAGCACAAAGAGGCTGCCGCTGCTTTTAAAGAGAGGCCGTCTCACTTTTTAACTACAAAAGATTTCAGATTGAGGTCTGACACGGTTGTAAAGTTTTAAATATTAATTAATGCACACGCCTGTCAAACGTTAATTCATGTTGAGACACCACCGTTTGCTGCCCCCCCCCCGTCATGTGAGGAATAAAAACATTATGTCAAGTCATAATTTCCCGTCCTGCTCTGTCCCCAGCAGGACCAGCCGAAGGACACGCTGCACTTACCCTCTACATTAATCTGAGCAGTGAGCATAATTCATAGGTAGACTGGACATACAAGGTTACATACAAGGTAGAGAGTAGAGTGTGGTACTTTATTTTTTAGATATTTTATAAGAGCCGTGGCTGGACATCGTCTGTGGTGCTCTAACAAGTTAGATAATAAAATATAATTAGAGGTATCAAGAAAGTTAGCTGTTAAAGGACGTTGAAAATAAGAACCACTAAGTGGCCAAAAGTATACGGACAAAGTCTATGGAAGCATCCATGTGTGATCTCATTTCAAAACCAGGATATGGTTTTTGAAATCCACTAACACGCTGTACAGCATTATGAAGATACCACAGGCAGCCGGTTAGCGTAGCATAGCATAGCATAGCATAGCATAGCATATGCTACTTCTTGGCCGAGAGCAGAGACTTCCTGGAGTCTTTTTGTTGCCACACAACCAGCAGACAGTTCAGGAAGTCGTCTACATGAGATGTTACATGTAAATTAGTGAGCCAAATTTTGTTTCCAGTCTTTATGCTAAGCTAAGCTAACTAGCCGTAGCTTCATATTTACCAGACAGATATAAGAGTGGTATTCATCTCTAACTAGCCATGTGTCCTGTAGCAATGACATTTTCATGAGGAAAAACAAAGTCCCCAAAGTACATAAAGCACTGTCGGGTGTCCACAAACATTTGGCCAGCATGATGCACGAACGTACTCTAACTGTGTCCATTGCAAACGGACCACACTGCAGTATTTTGGGGGATTTTCTTGTATCCACCAGGGAAGGTTTGACCTAATCGGGGTTAAGTGGAACAATAATTTCCTCTCTGGGTTTTGTGGCGGTTGAAGCTCCTCGGGGGGGCGGGGGGGTGCACTTCACTCCTCAAATCGCTCTCCTCATTACTCTCAGCGTGACTCTCGTCCCTCGCAGCCTCCTGCCAGGCCGGCCCCTCCGTTTGCTCCTCCATCTTGGCTCCTGTCTGTAAAGTTTATCCTGCCAAAGTTCCTCCTCTGCTTTGATAACGATGCTGTTAGTGAGCGCGGGGACACTCTGTCCTCCACGATCCTTGCTCCTGTCCTCATTGTGCTTGTCTCTGTTTTAACTATGCAGCATTAGGAAGATACAAAGGTACAGTATAGATCCTTTTCGTGCAGTCATCCTCTCATCGGTCTGTCCGTCATCTGTTCATCTCAGCTGCCTGTTGACAGGAAGCGTCTGCCATGTGTTGTGTGTGTGTTGGACTCCTATAGTTCAATGTCTCCAACAGAGTGAGGTGACAAATGGGTGACATGGACAACGCCGGCCTTTCTTTCTGTGTTTGCATAAGTAGAATCTTTGCAGTTTCTGGCACTGGATAAACCTGTTCAGCCTCTTGTTGTTTAGTGTTAGCCAACTACCAGTTAGTTCCTTTACTTCCCATCATAATAAACTTAAGATTAAAATAATAATAATAATAAATTTGATGTTTTTGGAAATACAGTTATTGCCTCTCTGCTAGTGTCACCACCTGTGCTAGCTTAGCTTAGCATAAAGGCTGGACGCAGGGGAGCAGACACAGCAGCTGGCTTCTTACTGTTGGTAACCAGGAAATAGTCAGATCCTGTTAAACCACAGTTTGCCATTTTTTAACATCTGTTTTGTACAGATTAGTGAGCTTTAGAGCTGCTGGCAGGCGCATTTTGTTCCCTTTGGACTGAGTCAGGCTAGCGGTTTCCATCTATTTCCAGTCTTTATGCTAAGCTAACGCCTAGCTTCATTTTGAATGGACAGACATGAGAGGTACTCTTGATGAAAGCAGATGAGGCTGTTGAACTCAGTTTTTTCAGGGACCGTACCTTTCATCTTATTCCTGTTCATTCCATCCAGACTGCTCAGTTATCAAACATGGAGCATCTCACCTCACTCACACATCATCTCCTGCAGGACAGTGTGTCTTAAACAGGACTTGAAGTCAGACACTGTACAGATGAAATGTTGCTGCATGCTAAAGATCAGAGTGCACCCATACAAGGCTGTGTGACCCTAGACGCTGATCCAGGGTCAGGCCTCAGTCCAGGGAAGCTTATCCCCCCTGACAACCTGTGCAGGTGTGGAAACGTGACCCCCCCACCCCCCCGAGCCTCACACACGCCCTCCCTTGATTTGATTGGCTGTGCATCTCTGTCCCACTGCAGCATGGGTGTCAGGGTGATGGACACTTCTTGGGTGTCGCGCAGGGGCTCGTCTTCTTCGCGTAAAAGCTCTTCCACGCCGCCGAGCGTGCATCCCCCCGCCCCGCCCACTGACGCTCTCATCCCCGAGCAGCCTGGGGAATTCTCTGCCTCCCCCTCCCCCACCCCTCCTCCCACTAGCAGCGACCGAGCCAGGTAAGGCTGTCGTGCCCCCCGTCCTCCTGTCTCACACCTTCCTCCCAAACACCCACCACCTGCTGCTGCTCCCCCCTCCCGCCACGTGTGCAGCTGACACCAGAACAGTCCGCTCTTACCCACGTTTTCTTGTCTGTCGCTGCCCCCCCCGCCTCGTCGGCTCTGTGTGACCCCCGGTGTCTCGCCTCTGATGAATCGAACTGTGCTGTTTTTTCTTTACGTCTTCTCATCCTTGAGTTTGAACCATGTGTGGAGTCAGAGCTCATCTCCTGTCTGTCTGTTTTTTTACGTAACGTGTGGACAGAGTTCAGTAGCGATGGTTCATTGCTGCATGTGCATGAATTGTGCGTCTGCTTTGTTTCTGCCATCAGTCCGAGCATCATTAACAGCATAACAGTCCACTGTCGCAAGGCCCTGCAGTGGATGAGGTGACTGACTTTTCTGTTTTACTTTGTGAGGATTTTCACGAGCACCTCTTCTTTATTTCCTCTGTGCTGTCCCCCCTGGAGCCCTGACTCCTTCCCGACACAATAATTCACATTCTCCTGATTTCCTCCCCCATGATGGACCGGACCTAAACCCCCCCCGCCTCCCTTCACCTGCACAGACTAATGAATTCCTCCCCTTTAACTTTCAGCCTCTGGTGACCGCTCAGCTCCCCATGAGACATTCATATGTTTATCATTGCAGCTCGGATGATGCATCCTCCAATTGGTCGGACTCCTGTTACGCCTACCCCTCCCCCGAGGAGGAGAGGCTGCCTCCCCCTTACCCTTCTTCCTCATCTTCCTCCTCCTCCTCTTGCTCCTCCTTCTCGCTCCCTCACCACCATTTCTACACCCGAGCACCTCCGGGTATGCGTCCCGTCGCTCCCAGTCCCGAATCCGTGCCTCCCGGCCCGTCCCCTCCCCCCCGCCGCTCTGGCTACAGCCCACCCCCGCTCCCCCACT